>VXAD01006418.1:965979-1057241 GCA_013399195.1 Dicrurus megarhynchus
GCGGCGACGGGCGGGGGATCGGGCGGAGAACCCAGCGCTGGGGACCCCGGGTTTCGGGGAGCTCCCCGACGGGGCTTCCCCCGCAGCAGGTCCGCAGGCGCTTTCCGAGAGGAAAAGAAGGGAGGAGGAGGAGGAGGGGATTCCAGAGGAGTTTGGAAGTCGCTGCCTTGCAGCTCCCCTTCCCCCGCAGCCTTCCGACCTGCTTTTGCTCTCCCCGTGCAGCCTCTGCTCCCGGCCGTTTTCACTGGGGATTTCTTCTTTCTCTCCTTACCTGTCTCAAAAGGTTTGACTGTAGGTACCAAAGCGGGGATCGACGGCGCATAAAGATGCTGAAGGGTGTTTGGTTGCTCAGTTTGTTAACAGTGGCTGGGATCTCGTGGACAGAGAGTCGCAAACCTGCCAAAGACATTTGCAGCAAGAGCCGCTGCCCTTGTGAGGAGAAGGAGAACGTGCTGAACATTAATTGTGAAAACAAGGGATTTACAACCGTTAGCCTCCTCCTGCCACCCCCGTCCAAGATCTACCAGCTGTTTCTCAATGGGAACGCACTGACCCGCCTGTTCCCCAATGAGTTTGTCAACTATTCCAATGCCGTGACCCTGCACCTGGGCAACAACGACATGCAGGAGATCCGCACAGGGGCCTTCAGCGGCCTCCGCACCCTCAAGAGGCTGCACCTCAACAACAACAAGCTGGAAGTGCTGAAGGAAGACACCTTCTTGGGCTTGGAGAGTCTGGAGTACCTGCAGGCTGATTACAATTACATCAGTGCCATTGAAGCGGGGGCATTCAGCAAGCTGAACAAGCTCAAGGTGCTGATTCTCAATGACAACCTCCTGCTGTCCCTGCCCAGCAATGTCTTCCGCTTTGTGCTCCTCACTCACCTGGACCTGCGGGGGAACCGGCTGAAGATGATGCCTTTTGCTGGTGTGCTGGAGCACATCGGAGGCATCATGGAAATCCAGCTGGAGGAAAACCCTTGGAACTGCACCTGCGACTTGCTGCCACTCAAGGCCTGGCTAGACACCATCACCGTGTTTGTGGGTGAGATAGTCTGTGAAACCCCCTTCAGGCTTCATGGAAAAGATGTGACCCAGCTCACCAGGCAAGATCTCTGCCCTAGGAAAAGCTCCAGTGATTCAAACCAGAGGGAAAAACACCCTGTCCTCTCAGACCCACACATCTCGAGGCTGTCGCCCACAGCCAACTCTGCCATCAACCCCACCAGGGCCCCAAAAGCCAGCCGGCCACCCAAAACTAGGAACCGCCCCACCCCCCGTGTTTCTGTGTCAAAAGACAGACAAATATTCGGACCTATCATGGTTTACCAGACAAAGTCTCCTGTGCCCATCACCTGCCCAGCTGGCTGCATCTGCACGTCGCAGAGCTCAGACAATGGCCTAAATGTTAACTGCCAAGAGAAAAAGATAAGTAACATCTCCGATCTCCACCCCAGGCCAACCAGTCCAAAGAAACTTTACCTTACCAGTAACTATCTGCAAGTCATTTATAGAACCGATCTCACAGAGTACAGCTCTCTGGATTTGCTACATCTAGGAAATAACAGAATTGCAGTGATACAAGAAGGTGCCTTTACAAACCTCACAAGTTTACGCAGACTTTATCTTAATGGCAACTACCTTGAGGTTCTGTACCGATCCATGTTCGAAGGGCTGCACAGCCTGCAATATCTCTACCTAGAGTACAATGTCATTAAGGAGATCCTGCCACGCACATTTGATGCTCTGAGTAATCTTCATCTGTTGTTTCTCAATAACAACCTGCTCAGATCCTTGCCTGACAATGTCTTTGGCGGCACTTCCCTCACCAGGCTCAACCTTAGAAACAACCATTTCTCCCACCTGCCTGTGAGAGGAGTCTTGGACCAGCTCTCAGCTCTGATTCAGATAGACCTCCAAGAGAATCCTTGGGACTGCACATGTGACATCCTGGGGCTGAGGAACTGGATAGAGAAAGTCACTGACCAGAACAACCAGCAGTCAAATCCCCCTGTAGTTATCAATGAAGTAATATGCGAGTCTCCCACCAAGCACTCTGGAGAGCATCTGAAATTCCTGAGCAAAGAAGCCATCTGCCCAGAGAACCCCAACTTGTCAGATTCTTCTGTCCTCTCCATGAACCAGAACACAGATACCCCCCATCTCGGTGTCTCACCCAGCTCCTACCCAGAATTACACACTGAAGTTCCGCTGTCTGTCCTAATACTAGGCTTGCTGGTTGTGTTTATTTTGTCTGTTTGTTTTGGGGCAGGTCTGTTTGTCTTTGTCCTTAAGCGCCGGAAGGGGGTGCAGAGCATGCCCAGCAGCGCCAACAACGTAGATATAAGTTCATTTCAGCTCCAGTATGGGTCTTACAACTCTGAGACCCATGATAAAACTGAGGGACATGTTTATAACTACATTCCCCCTCCTGTTGGACAGATGTGCCAAAACCCAATCTACATGCAAAAGGAGGGGGATCCAGTTGCCTATTACAGGAATCTCCATGAGTTTAGCTATAGCAGTCTTGACCACAAAAAAGAAGATCCCACCAGTCTTGCATTTACCATCAGTGCAGCTGAATTACTGGAAAAGCAGTCCTCGCCGAGGGAGCCAGAGCTGCTGTATCAAAATATTGCAGAAAGAGTCAAGGAACTCCCCACCGGAGGATTAGTTCATTATAACTTTTGTACCTTACCCAAAAGGCAGTTTGCCCCTTCATATGAATCCAGACGCCAAAACCAGGACAGGATAAATAAAACTGTTTTATATGGAACTCCCAGGAAATATTTTGCAGAACAGTCTAAACCTGAGCATCCTTTACTCCAAGGAAAGCTACAAACAGAACCAGACTACCTCGAAGTTCTGGAAAAACAAACTGCAATCAGTCAGCTGTGAGGGGGGAGGTGGGAAACAAAGGAAATTTTTTAAATGAGCTCAGCATCACATTTCTTTGAGTCTGAACTCAGTACTGATGTCATCTGTCGCATTCCCAACATTTCCACTTTTTTAAATCAGAGAGGGAGTGAGAGAGAAAAGGAACCCTTGCAGCATAGCAGGGATGTGGTGTTGCTTTTGCAAAGTTCCCTTTAAGTTATTTCTATATCTCTCTCCTTTTGACCCCTCTCTAGGAACTGTCATTGCAAATGTATCTTTCTGTAATAGATCTTGCATAATTCTTTTTGATTTCAAAGGAAATAAGGAAGGGGGTCTTTGGGTTTTCTGTTGTTTTTTTTTCTTTTCATTTCAAAGCAGAAACTTAATGTATTATGTAGAAGATCTCCAAAGATCTTTTTTCCTGGACTATGACTTTCTTTTGTAAATAGTAATATACAGTACCGCTGTTTCAATTACCAACTATAGCCACTGGGCGTCACTTTTTTGTGTTAAAGTGCCTTTGCACTTTAAGTACATTATTACTTAATTGTTGCTCTTAGCTTTGATAAATTGAACCTATTTTAATGTGTTGTATTTTTGAAATTAAAAAAAAAATTGTAAAATAGATCTATATGTCAGCTGCATTAAATCAGAAGGTTTGATTTATAGGAAAGCTGCCCTTCTTTAAAGGACTCTAGTTCTAAGACCTTACAGACTCAAATGTAAATTATTGGGGTATTTTTTCCCTCTAGGTTTGTTTAGAGTGATTCACTGAAATCAGCTGAGAGGATTTAGCAATGGACTAGAGGTTATCAAATGCCTCAGCCGGGAATAACAGCTCATTAATAAAAGATGTTTAACACAATGTCATAGTGAACTGAACAATTAATGTCCTTCTTAATACATTGCATTGCAGCTCTAACACAGTAATGTTCAATGGCTTAAGATTATTTTCATACTTAAGGGAACATTACTCATAATATTTTATGCATTGGATTAGGTATTTTTATACATTTTGTGAGAGAGTTTATATTTGTAACTTTCTGGACTGAAATTAACATGTCCTCTTCCTGCCAGATACATATTTTTTTCATAAGCAGGGACACCAGCAGGGGTCATCCCACACCTCATTAAATTTATTAACGTACAGGCAAATGAACCAATGCCAAACTTCAAATTTGAACCCAGGACTCTGGAGTCCTCCAAACCAAGGTAGCTGAAATCAGTATGTGCATCACACTAACTTTTGGTAGTCTGAATTATGTCTATGTCTGTGCTTTCTGTCTCTAAAGCAGAAGTAATGCTGCAATAATTCTAATCTGTTAGAGAAAACTACCATTAAGTTCACTGTCTTAAATTTTATAAAATATTTTAAATTAAGTTGAATTCCATTCTCAACACTGGTTTTCTTAAGCCCATCAGTGAACAAATGCAGAGTCTTCTCCTTTCCCATTAACTCAGGCCTGTTTTGCTTCAAGCTTTATGTTATCACCTTCAATTTACTTTTCCTTCATGGAGAATATTGAAACCATTTTTATTAACAAGTATACAGTCAAACTTTATTAAGCCTTATTAGCTTCTAAATAATTTTTAGATGCAAACATTATTGTGCAATTTAAACAAACAGCCCTTATTTACAACAAAAACAGTTTTGTTTTGTCTATTCTAAATCCTTATGCAACTGGGATGGTGATCTGCATATAAAGTAGGCCAGGCTTTTCAATTCCTTATTAAAGCAATTGATGGGGTCTGAAAGAAGCACACTGTTTCCTTTTCATAAATAGGTTACTGCACATAATAATCCTTTATTATCATGCAGAGATTGAAGTGGCCTCTGCTGACTGATTTTTAGAGCTTTACTATAGTTAATAATACAGTATCTACAACTTAAGAGAAATTTTCAGCAATAGCATTTAAGCTATAAATAACTACAATCAATGTTGTTCTAATCAGGACTTTGCCAAGAGGAAGTTGCTTTTTATTTAAGAGCTAAAGAGGCTTTGCATGTGTATTGCCAGATATCTGAGTCACTCAGTAAAACGTCTTCTAATGATTTATGTGACATCTGAGTACATTAATATGCTAACATGTCAATTCTTTATGTTTAGAGTCCATAGCATCTATGGCTGTTCATTAGATCAGGTTTAAAATTGAAGTGCTACAATGAACTACTGAAGAATCAGTCTTCAAAATGGTCTCACATCAAGGAGGTGAAATGGTATCACTTTAGCTGAACTTGGAACATTTGACTGGAATAGCATCCATCTTTGAGCAAGGTACTTGCTTGAAAGCTTCCAGTACTGATTGTCTTATTACATCTCCTTCCCCTGGGTAATTAAAAGCATTTATTACTGAAACAGCAAGAAAAGTATAAGTATTATTTTACAGTAAAGTTATTAACTCTTTGCAGGTATGATTTTAGTATTGCCTGCAGAACAAGTACCATGTTACATCTGGCAGCAGCTAGGGTATTATGATTTATTATTCTCCAGTGAACCAGAACCAATTAGAAAGGTTTTTTTTCCTCAGAAAAAAGCTAATTTTTCCAACAGAAGTGTTTTCAGTGTTCTAGTGTTTGCAAACAACAGAGATAGGGAATTGATTCTTTTAGTAACTTTATATTGTTTGGTTTTACTGCTTCAGTCTCAGTACTTTGATGTTTGCTTTGGTAGCACAGCCATACTTTACAGAGGTTGCTGTTGCTTTACATTTCCTTAGCTTTCCTAGTGGAATTTATTTAATGGTGAGGTTTTATTTTGCATCACCAGTACCAGCTTAAAAATTACTATTGCTGTAGATCTTTTAGGTTTGTTTTTATACCCTTCATCTGACATCTATTAAGCAATTCTTTTCATAGAGTGGCTAGGTGAAAGAGAAGATTTTTTTCAGTTACACTTAAAGAGATTTGTTTAACTGGGAAAGTGTGTCGGCAGCTGCTGTATGGAAGGTCTCCACATTTCTTCAGCTGTGCTGCCCTGGAAGCTGCTACTTATTAGGAGAGAGCTGCTTGCCTGAGTAGTGGCTTGATAATGAGTCTGAAAAAAATTTCTTTCACAGTTTGAAAAGTTGAACTGTGAAGATTATGTAACCAGGTTAGCAAAGTTGTTGTTTTTTTTTTTTTTTCCCTCAGGATAATGGGGGACAAATAGTTTTCTTTCTTCATAAGTTTTCTTTTGTGAAAGTGTACTTAATGACCTTTAGAGAAACAGTAACAGTGCAGACTGAAGCACTGTTGAAACTATGCAGTTATTTCTAGTGAAATTGAGGAGCACTACGCTTCCAAAGCATGAATACATGTTTTTTTTTAAGAGACCTTTCTGGGTAAGCATTAGATAAAGTTTATCAACATACTTTTTCTCCCCACAGAAAAAATGTGACTTTTTGGAAAAAGTGTTCTTTGTGTTCTCAAGCCTGCTGCAAAGCCACTCCACATGCCCAGTGGTGGTTCTCCTCTCTGTAGTCTCTCTCTTCCATCAGATTTTACCCTTTTGGGCTCCAGCATTTGCTCAGCCCCTACCTCACCTCTGTTATCTGCTTCCAAAGCCATCACCATGTAATGCCCCAATCTTTCTGCTTGCATCTGTCCCTGTAGGCTCTCCTTTCCTTCCCTAGCAAGCTCTGAAGGACCTGGTTCAGCTTTGAAGGGAGCTGATGTTCCTGCTCCACCGGGAGCTGTCCTTACCTCCTGCCCTGACACTACTGAGTAGCCCTGTGTGAAATGAGACACCTGATCCCAGTGGTTTTCCTGGGGGCTGTGCTGGAGGAAGGTCTGCATAGCTGTTCCCTCTTCCACTCATTGAGCAGAGAAGAGAAGCCTAAAATCACAGAGCATTTCAGCTTCCATGCAGGATTCCCCGTGTGCCAGCCTGGGGCAGGTGTCATAACCTGTCTATGCAAGCAGCATTTCTGAGCAAGAGCAATTGGATGAGCTTGCTGAAACCACTGGCATCACATCACTCTTTGCTGTAATTTTGGTGAGTTGTCTTCAGCATGAGTTAATCTTGCCAAAATTAGCTACTATAATTTTAAACTCAGACTGGTTGTGTAGCGTCTCTAACAGGCCATTCAAAGGTGATTTATTCCCCTTGTAACACAAGGCATGAATTGGGCTGCAGATATGTCTGCTTTCTTCCAGGAAGTGCAAAGAGGGTAGATAAGGAGTACTGAAAAAAGCTAATTCCCACATTGGAATGGTGGTCAGGCCCAGCCTGACCATTTTTTAGCACCCTCAAATGCAACATCCATGCTCTGCTGAGTGTCTGCCAGTCTCTACTCCAAGACATTTTCCTTCTGTCCATGAGAGAAGCATTCCCTGTGGAGTTTAAACCCTGCATTGGTCAAATGCACTGACTTATTATTAATAACACCACCTTGTGCTGATGGAGAGCTATACAGTAGGGTTTGGTTTAGTTTGGTTTTCTTTTTCTCCCCACCAACACTTGAGTTTGTAAAATAAAAGTTGCACTTTTAAAAAGTTTGAAGCTGTAATTAGTAGTGTCAAAATAAGGATACCAACAAGTTAAATTACCTAAATAAAGGTCTTATGGAATACTGAGCTTGTATAGGAATACAAGAATTTTAAACTGCTCATGAGTGAAATGAGATACTGGAAATGTTAATGAAACTTCTTAGGCTCTTACAGGCTAATCACTGATACAGTTTGTGATTTTTCATATTACTGTTTTTGCAGACAATAAATGTCATTTAACAGAGAAGAAAAAAAAAAACCTATTTCCCAAAGACCTCCTCCAACTGTACAACTTCAAAATAACAGATAAATTAACTTATGCAGATGATGTGACACTTCTTGTGTATTTCCCATCACTTTTTCAAAGCGTTCCATAGGAGAAGTACAAAAGTTATTCTTTTCTAAGAGGATCATTAAGTCTGTTTGGATTATTGATCTCATAGCTTTTCTGGGCACAAGGCCAATCATTTTGACTAAGGTTTTTAATCCTAGCTAATGAGGGAGGTGGATTAAGGAGAAGGTTTTTGTTGTTGTTTTTTTGTTCTTGAAGGGTTGGTTGGCTTTTTTGAACCAGTAGATTGACATGTTTATGAATACAGATGAATAGATCGTTTTGAATGAAAGAAATGTTGGAGTGGCAGTCGGAGATGCAGTCATTCTCAAGACCAAATAGGCTCAAGAGTATGAGTGAAGTTTGAAAAACAGGACATCATAAAAGTGGCTTTCTTCCTGAGATCATAAACACAGAGGACACCCCTGTGAATACAGCAGCAGATTTTGTGCCATGCTGTTAACCCTTTGGAGGGATGAAATTAGAGGCCATTATCCTTAAGGATAGACTGAAGTGTTTGGGATTTGTCCTCATCGCTGGCTGTTACCCTGTGTGCACACACCTACTTTACCACTAGTAATACACTCAGGTTGAGAAAGTGAACCAGGTGAAGTTTGGAGGAGCAGAGCTGTTTGCAGTATTTCTGAATGGTTCTTATTTCTATCCTTTAAAATGAAATGAATTAACCATTGGTGCATTTAATGCCATAGACTTCCAACTTCTAAGGTCCTTTGAACAAACTAACTTCTCAGCAAACTGTTCTGATCAGTGTATGTAGCTACTTAAAAACAAGAGATACACAAAACACTGCAGCTGATCTTAAGATGGATCAAGGTAATGCAAATACATATTTGCAATATAACAAATTACATCAGCATTACAAATTACTCAATATAATGGCTTCAGGACTCTTTGTGGTGACAGAACAAGTGTAGATTTGTGTCTTAAAAACACAGGTTCCTCGTGTCTTCTCTTCCTGCCCTGTGTGTGCATTGCTCTCCCGAGCCAGGACTGTTGGGCACCAGTTATCTTCTGAGTAGGAGGCAGAGCAGCCTTTTTAAAAATGATCTCTGCATTGGAAAAAGCACAGCTGATATATATAGACCTGTTGCAGTGATCTCCTCTTGAGATAAGACATATTTCCATACAAAAGCCTGGAAAAAAATCCCCTTGAGATCACTGATAATGTGACAGAATCTATTTTAAAACATCTTGATTTTAGTTCTGAAAGCCTCTCATCTGAGAGGCAAATGACTTGAAGTTAAGGCATTTTTTTCCCATGCTATAAAGTTTTGTCCTTCTCCCCAGGGATTTGTTACAGATTTGATACATGCCAGCATCTTATCCAGACAGCTGGAAGGAACACAAATTTTTTTGAGAATTGTGAAAATGTAATGACTTCATAAATTTTCCTCTAATCACAGAAGAACTTACAACAGGATGTGGAAGCAAAGGTGTCAGAGACGCTTTTCAAGATTCCAGGGTACAGTCAAATCTGAGCAATTCAGGTGTAGGTGCAGGGTACCTTTGTTAGTTTCACACCTGAGTGGCTCCTGTGGGATGCCCTGGGATTGGCATGAGTGACAGGAATCTCACCAAGTAAGAGCAATCCTATCAAACTCCCCAGCTGGTAGTGATAGAGGGGAGAGAAAAATGCTTTTGTCCTCTTACTATCACTTAAAATGCCATTTGGGAGTTTTCCAGACTCAACACTCATTCCCATAAATCTGAAGTCAGCATACTCCAAATTTATACTTAAGTATCAGATTTTCAGTCATATTTGACTGATGTGACATTTTGGCTATCACAGCTCTTGCTCCTGAAGGGAGAGGTCTTGCTTGGAATTTTAGGTTTATTCTAACTCTTCTAAATTTTAATTCTTGATTATTCCTGACTGTATTCTTGCTGTGGAGGGCAAATGGAATATACTCAGCTAAATCTTTGGTTTTTTCTTTATCTTATTTCACAAATAGCCAAGTTCCTCAAGTATCAGGCAACTGAGACTTGAACAAGTCAGAAGTTTCAGAAACTCAGTGATCCACTCAAGTGAGCAAAGCTTTACCAAAGCTTTACTGCTCCCATCACATCTGCTGTGCTCTGCTAAGCTGCTGATTTTATTCAGATGTATTCCAACTTGAAACACATACACCCTAATAAGTATCTGTGTAAAACCTTATAATATTCAGCTTACTTATAATAGAAAAAAGAGAGAGAGTTAGAGGTTGGGAAAAGCCTTTAAAATTTTCTGGGGTTTTTTTCTGAAGGTTTCAGAGGGATTTATTATGATTACTAGGGAATCAAAAGGAATTCTAACAACAGTGTTGTGTAGGTTTTTGGGTTGGTTTTTTTTTTGTGTTTTTGTGCAAGATAGTGGAGATGGGGGAAAGGGGAAATAAAAGGTAGATTATAGTTGTCTTAACTGTCAAGATGTTAAAAGGAGACTACCAGAAAACTAAGGAGTTCAGAGTGTTTGACTCAAAGAGCTTACAAAAATGCCTGTTTTTCTGTGGAACATCTAAAAGGAAATGGTACACAGGCTGCTTTCCTAAAGGCTGAGGGAACTGGACAGGTGCCCTTGGAGAGCTGACAAATCCCAGCCCTGAAGTTAGAGCAGATTTAGTGTAATTCAGATATAAGCATGGCTCACGTGAAAAAAATGATGGTAGTGGGGAAAATGCTTCATGCTGCAGTTCACACCTTAATTAGGGGTATAGTTTGTAGCCTGTATTTACTGTAACCATATTTACCATCACATCCAACTCATAAGCCCCTTACCAGAACTGAGTAGATAATTCTTATTTATTGATGTGGCCTTCTTTTCCACAATGCAATGTTTACAAATTTGTTTGATGGTGGCTTAAGTTTGCCATGGCTTCTTTTTGTTCTCCAAATAATGCATGGGGGTAATTCCTAGCAGTAGAGTCCTAATGGATATTTCATAGTGAACACTAAAATTGAACTATCGAGGTCTTTGTTTATATTATCTTTTTTTTGTTGGTGTTTTGCTTAGCTGGTGAAGCAGTGGGCCAAGTTAAAAGCTCATTTGCTGGGAACTGAAAAATAATGCTCTCTTTTTAGTTCTGCCACTGACCTTGCACAAGGCATACCTGTGTCCTCATGCTTTAATTTCTGCATCATTAAATAAAGAGGAGAATACTTTCTGCCTTAGTCTGGTGAGATTTACTGATGAGAAACGTTAAGTATAATTGTTTTTCAAAGCCTTTATAGGTTCATCCAAATGCAGCAACAGTGTACTGCTTCTTTTCTCTGGCATATGTTTTTCTGATCTAAGAATGTGGTGTCTACATGTCAGATTTAGTTTTGTTTTCTGTTTTTGCAGTTAAAAACAGACCATGAAGATTGCCTTGTACAGGGAAAAGATACTGTCTCCTTGTAAAAGGATATGAGATAAATGGAATAAAATGGGGAGGAAAAAGCTACAGTTTGTTTTTAAACTGTTGAAAATACACAGTATGCCATCTCCTCCATTTTCTGGCTCTGGCTGGGTTGAATCACCTTGTCTGTTTCTGCCCTATAGAATCAATTCAAAAATAGTTCTTAGCATACCAGTCATTTTTTTGTTCACCTTTTTCCCCATGAAGTCAGTTGGGCTATTGCTGACAGTTTTTGTGCTGGCAGGTGAGCCAAGAGAGGCTCTGAGTGGCAGACAGCTGCTGAAATAAGAGCCTGGCACTCTGGGGAGAGAAAGAAATTCAACTTTCCTTCTCAGCCTCTTCCCAGTACACTGTAACTTTCTTTTTTTCTACTCTATAGTTACCATAATAATTCTCTTGTCCATTGAATGCAGATTGTGGGCCTATTTTTCCATATGTAGCCCAACCACATACCGTAAAATCCAACTCTATGTTGGAAAGCCCTCCATTTTCCACAGGCAGTCTCCCATGGCATGCCTAGAAATCTGATGCTTCTATGCAAGAGAGCTGATTCTAAATGTAGGACTACCAGAATCTGTGGTACCATATCCATTCAACACAACAGAGACATAATTTCCCCTCCACTTTTAAATTTGCTTTTGATTAACCCACTAAAATTCATTCACTGGCTAGGCCTATTGTTTTGCTTTATGTTTGGATATTGTGCCCATCTAAATTCTGAGAATGCTAAGGCTGATGCTCTCATTTTCTTGCTGATCCATAAAATGGGACACGTGAACAACTATTCCTGGTTTCTAGACTGTAAGTGTCGTGGCGTTTTTTGGCTGGATGGGGTAAGTTCTCTGATCCCGTGCACAATCTCATACTTCTGGATAATTGGCAATTGTTTATATAGAACATAGGATACATGGTGCACCACAAATTATTTTGGCTGTGCAGTGTAAACCATCTGTCCTGAACCAGCAGGAGCACATCAAAAGTAGTTCAAAGTAGGCCTTAAAAAGACTTGTTCTTCTTAAGTCCTGGGAGAAATCTGAATCAAGGAGAGTAAATATTCAGTGATCCTTTTAACATGTCCATCTTCAAGATTCTAGGGGATAATTTTTTTTGTCTCCTAAGGAAACAGGGTTCATTATTTAAGGAACAATATCCAGAACTTCCTCTGTTGTAAACTGTGCTTAGTTCCATAAACATCACTCAACTGATTTGCAGTAGCTGAGGATGCAGCTGCTTTGTTTTGCAAACCCCTTAACTTAAGTAATCAATATTTATACCAATAATGGATCAATGCTATCAGTGCAGGATGTTGTTCACTTTCATTCCACTGCTGTAGAACCAATACAATTTGCCACTGCCTTGGAATTTTTAGTGTGGAATTTTTAGAGATCTTTGAAAGTTCACCACCTAGTTCATTTTGGGATGTAAATGAATAATTTCTGTAATAAAACTCTTTGGTTGATACATTTATACACTTGGTGCGTCATAAACCTTTTTAATTTTCATGTCTTAAGAGTTAGTAATACAACACAGTGAGGCAGACAGGCATATTTTGTGTTCTCCTTTTCGGACTCCTAACTTATTCCTAAACATCAAAGGTTTTTAACAGGTCTTGCATCCCTATTCTGCCACCCTCAGAGTCTGGATGTGAGTCTGTAGTCAATGGTAACCGCACTGTAACAGTAAATGTACTTTCAAAGAAAAGTAGCAGTAGAGTCCTGAGACATGCACAAAGTCACATCCCGAAAGTCACATTTTCCCAAGGATGGCCACAGCTGTTTCTTTTTCTTCGTGAGCAATAGATTGACTTAATCTAAAATACATTACCTTATTATCATGCAAATATTTATTCCACATTAGAATCAGACTTGCTTTCTTCACAATAGATAAGCTTCCTGTGTTATTGCAGATAATGAAAATCCAATTTCTGAAAATGTTCTCTTATTGTTTCTTTTTTCCTCTGCTTTTTATTAGTGAAGAACTTGCAATTATTTGCTCTTATTCAGACGTTCCAGAGGAAGAATTGAAGTCATATTTCCCACACATTGGGATCCTGATAATTGGAATTCACTGCTTTCTCTTCTTTCTAGTGCCTTTAAATAAAGGAATGTACTAGGGAAAAAGACTCAGCTCAGTCTGGAATGATACAAGTGCAAGTCAGAAATAACTGAAAACAGTTTTGATCACCCTTTGAAATCCTCGATTAAGCAGTTTTGCTAACACTCAAAGAAATTCACTGGAACCTTTTGATTTATTGCACAATAGGTAGAAAGCTGCTTTTCTTCTTCTTCAGGCTCTTACCCTGCCAATGGATATTTGTTCTGTAAGTAGCAGTGACATGAAAAGTCTGAAGTTGTCCACTTTTCTCCCTTTGACCAAAGTTCCCTTGGTAAACAGAGTACCATGAGGAGAGCGGCGTTAATCCTCTAAGTTTACCTTTGTGAAAAAGCCACGCTGAAAGCTGTGAAAGCTTTGAGGGAAATTAACAAAACTTTGCAAGGCTTGCCAGCATCTTTCCAGAACACTTCCCATTATATGAGATCCCAATTTAATAATACCCTTAACAGTTTCTTCCATTTTAATAAAATATGAGCATGGAAATAACAATGCCATGTCCCCTTTGCTGAAGGAGCTCCACTTAGCAACATGGATTGTAATGTTGATTGCAGTGCCAGTTCTCTGATCTGTTGAATTTTGCTTATTAATTGAATTAATTGAACTGATAAATTGAATTTTGCTGCCTCTGGGCTGAGTAGTCAGGCTGAGTGACTGCCAGGCTGCCTCTGCAAAGGGGAAGGAAGGGACAGAAGAGGAACTGTGAGGACACAGAAGGAACAGAGGACAGAGACAGAAGCACAGCCTTGAGGACGTGGTTGAGGCCACAAAAATTGAGAGCACTGCCCTCCTAGAAGTGATCCCCACAACACACATAGAGACAGGCTCCTCCAGCATGACATTCCATCTCACATTCCTCAGTCAGGTTTTGATGGGCTTCAGCATAACCAAAGCAGACAGTGGGCACCTGGCCTGTCTGCTTCCCCAGGAACTGCTTGCAGGGCATACACATTCAGACAGTTGCACTGGGTTGATGTCTGTTCAAGCAAAGCTGTCGGCACTCTCTTAAACTTGGCTAATTTGGTGAGAAATCTAATGGTCTGGTAGAAGTCCCATTCTAAGGGCTTGGGAATTGGGTCTGGAGAGCTCTGTGTTTCAGCTGACTGAAATAGAAAAAGTGGGAACGGCACAGTCAACTTTCCTTGAGAGAGTCCTGGGAGCCTGCCCTGACACTCCTCATCTCATTGCACTCAATAAGATGTCACTGTCATTAAAGATAAGTAATATGTCTCAACAAGGGCACAGAAGAAGATAAATACTAAAGTGGTTATATAAGAGGAAGTACTTGGTATTGGAGGTCAAAGAGGACTCCAGTGGTGGAGCTGCTGGAATAGAGAATGGCATCCCCAAGTACAGCCCTTGTATGTACATGCTGCTGCCCTGTCTGTGGCACCAACACTGCTGCTGCCAGAAAGGCACAGAGCAGAGGCCTCCCACAGTTTCCAAAGGGTTGTGTTTCTTACATGCCTACTTGTGCTGAAGTTCTCCCGAATTTACAGAAATGGTGAAGTTCTACTGAATGAACAAAAGTTACTCTGAATGTAGTCCCCAGCCCCTTGTGGAAGCACACATGTTCCTAATACTGGGTTATTAGCTAAGTATTGTTTCCCATGGGAGGGAAAACATAGGGGACAATTACTTTAAATAATTTAGCTCTTCTCTGTTAATATTCCACCACATGGTACTGTATTCCAGTACATTCTGGCTCCTCTATAACGACCAATGTTCAGAAATCAATCTGTTCTTAATGGGGGGTGGGTGTGAGTTTGGGGGATTTAGTAAAGATGGGGAATGGTACAGAACCAACCTTCCATTTCTGGACTGAAATAAATAGTAAACTCTCCCAAATATATGAGCAGGACTATCCTGAAAAGGAGAAAAGGAGATGAGACTCCCTGATGACCTCAAAAGGGAAAGAACAAATGAGCCCTGTCTTCCTTATTAACTGACCCTGACTCCAAGTGCTTTTTGATAGCACAGATGGCAAAAAAAGCACTGGACTCTCTCTGCCCTGAGAATAAAGTGGGTCACATAGCACCACCACCAATTTTTAAACAAAGTTACTCCCTTGGAATCAGTGCTTGTTCTTAAAAATTGTGCACTGATCTACCCTTTTAATGCAGTGGAATTATTATCACTTTACCAAACATGGCAATACTGTGCTCTCTAGTCCAGTGCAGGAAGAGATTTAAATTCCAGTGCCAATAGGAGAGGGTCCTTTGAGAGATGAACTGTAAGCACTGATGACTCCACAGATGATTCTCTATAAAAATTGTTGCTTTTTTTGCTGCTTGACTTTGTCACTCATGTGGGATTCATGTCATTTAACAGTAGCTACCTAAGCATGAGGTATCTTTCCTAGTTTAATCATCAGTGTACTTTTTATAGTTAACAGAAGAAATCAGTCACACCAGGAGTTGATTCATCTCACCCACCTCAGCAAATTGCCATTGTCTGCACACTATGTATGCCTTTGTGAGTTAGACTCAAATTAATAGCTAAAAGTCCTACTGAACAGGAAATGGATGAAAATTCTAAAGCAGTTTTTATTTTTGAGTTACATCCATATGGATCTTCAAGCTTCTTGTAGAAACACATGAATTTCCTATGCTTTAATGGCAAAGTGAAACTCTTGTCAAGAGAAAAAAAAATCAAAGGAAAGAAGCAAAAAATATTCAGATTTATTTTCATGAGGAGGGCATATTTTTAGTGGCATGCAGCCCTCTACACCTCCTTCCTTTATGTCTACCACCACAAATTCTCAGTGTTTCCTGAGCCATAAATCTCCTCCACCCACCTCTATTTTTGACGATACTCAGCTCAGATAATGCTGTACCAAATCTTCTGTCTATACCCAGATTCCTCCTTTGAAAACTGTCATTTTAGTAAGATTTAGCAAATCCTGGGATCCCACAGAGATTTTTAAGATGTTGGTCCTCATGTCCTTTCTTACCTCCTTACAGGCAATTGGGCTTTTTTGGACATGTCTTGAGATTTCTAGTCACAGTTAAAACACAGGTGCCCTCACCACAAATGAGATTTTGTAGCAGACAAATTGTCAGTGGCACCACACATCACACCAGCAGGAAAATCACATCCTCCGCAGCTATTAAAGGCCACATTTGGATATATTTACACAGAGAGAAAGATCCTGCAGTCTTTAGAGTAGCAAAGATGCTTGTGCATCTCATGTATTCAACTTAAGAGAAGTACAGGCGAAAGTCATTTGGAAGATGCCAAGAAGTTACTTGCATGAGGGGTCTCAGAGTGGGTTTTTTACTGAATAGTGAGCAAGCAAGAGGTCCCACCAAGTGCTCTGAGTCTCCGTGTTGATCACTCTGAGGCAGCGCCAGCCGTGTACAGTTGTTGTGAGTATCCAGCAAAGTATTTAAAATTATTCTGCTTAGCCAACCATGGCTTATGGTGTGCTGTTTATCATAACAGTTGCTGCTTACAGAGAGTGACCTCACTTTGTTCTTACTCACCAAGACAAATCACTCCATCTTTTTTACATGTCCTTTTGTAAATAAGAATGCCCGGGAGCAAAAGGTGGTATTTTCAAAAACTTACTGGTGTTGAACCACACCATAAATTATCTTTTTAACATCTGATCATAAAAGAAATACATGTATTTTTAAGTAGCTAATGCTCATTTATTTTTAAAGCTCTGAGCAGTTCTAGAATGTGTCTAAATGGTCACTTTAGCAGCACAGACATGAAGGGCTATTGTTACCTAGACAAGTCATGTGAGTGACAAAATTTGGTGATTTATCTCTTTTGTCAGTATTTTGACACCAATCCCATTTGTCCAGACAAAAATTGCATCAGGAAGTTAAGGAATACTCAGTTCCAGGAGGAAACACAATCCTCCTGAGCCCCGGGGGCCTCTGTCCCAGCTCCCAACATGAACCCCAAGTCTGAGTAGCAGACTCAGTAGTAGCAGAATTTCCAAGGTGTTTACATTAGGAGAAAGGTGCCTCTGCAGCCATCCCACTTTGTACAGTACAACTTCTCCTCATCTCTGTTGCAGAAGTCAAGTAAAAATAAATGAGCAATCAGCTGGAGATGTCTAGATCCCCTCCCCACACAGACTCCTCTATCCCCCTCTTGTGATCAGTGCTGACAAAATGTGTAATACAATGCATAAAACAAAGGCTTTGCTGGATGGGCTTTTTAACATCTTAAATACAGAATCAACACCATTCATCTTCATTTGGAAAGCAATGGATATTATTTTCTGTAGCAAGTAAATAATCATTCTTTTTTATTACTTGCTCTCTGCAGTCATAAAGATGCATATTTTACTCTTCTGTTTTGTGCTAAGCAGACAAAGACAACGCAGCCTGCATTCTTGCTTTAGGTGAACCCTTGTCTCCTGCTTCATACACATCCACACTTCTTTATAAAATAAACAAACCAACAATAACTAGCTCTCTTCTTCATTTACATTGGCTCCACCAACAGAACATTTTCAGATATCAGCTGATCAAATGGGGCAATTCATCCATGCAATAATTGTGTAATTGTGAGCTTATCCACAAGAACTGTAAGGGAGACAAGGAATTCCCCATGGGAAGGTTATACACAAGTAGAATGTAAATGTGGCAAATGCACAGAAATGGATGTCATTCTGTTCCTTCCGTAGCAAGGATCAAAAACTGAGAGACCAAGTAACTTAAAACAGTTCTTTGACATTCATTAATTACACAATTATATAATAATTCCCCAGTTGTTTCTTTCTTTTCTAAAAGGGGGTAAAACTCATTAGATTCTATCTGCTAGTATTTAGAGTTCTAAGAGTCCCAAGTAGAAAGAGATATTGAAGTGTAAAATGTGTATTCTTATTGTTGCTCATTGCTATTTAATAGCCTTCACTTTCCACTCTGAAGCTTGCTCAATATGAAAGAAAATTCAGGCTGTAGTGACAACTCTTCTAAAAAATCAGCCCACCTTTTTTTTTTTTTTCTTATTGCAAAAGGGATGAAATGCACTCATCAAAGTTAGCATAAGCCAGTTGCACCCTTTTGTTGCAATCCTGTATCACTAAAGTCCGTGTAAATTCAGTAGGAGCAGGAATAAAGACTTTATTTGAACAGCAGTTGTTTATTATAGGAAGTTTTCATATAACTGAAAATCCTCCCAGCAACAAAACAATTTGCAAGGAGACACCGAGTTTGTTGCTGAAAAGATAATTTTAAACATGCAGCATGTTCCAAGCCACTGGTTGTGCTCTTGAATAATTTCCCTCTGAAATGGAAGCCGTAACCATCCCATTTTATGCTGTGGCTAGTCAAGAATCTGCCTTTTGGTGTTTATGTCACCAACTTAATATCTTCAGTTGGTATTCGTGGAAAATATACAAACCCTTTCTGGCACTGACTGGCTTTATTGTAGCAAAATAGGTATATGAAGTTTTGTATTTAGCAAGTCTGTTCAGGTATTTCCCATTTACTTAGTCTTCTTTTAAAGTCCTTACTCTTCTTACAAGATTTCCATTAGACTAGAAGGTTTAAAAACTACTGCTGAGCCAATACAACCAAAATTATATTAAACAAAATGATAAGGAGAACAATATCAACAGGCCCCTGAGACAATTATCTCTGATCTCTAAGCAATTATTTCTATTTTTTAATATTACTGACAGAATGAAGCTGTTTGAAGGCAGAGAAACAGTTCATTCTGCTTTTCGTATTTTTTTTCTAGGCAGGGTAAAGCTACCTAATGCACAAATACACACATTTCAAGCAAATATGACAGAATGAGGACATTATGGTTGTGATACTCTACGTATATTTGGAACTCTGGGTAAATTTAGTAGGATGCTGCAGTCGCTCGAAATACACACAGTTAATACCATTCTCTGAACAAGAGAGGAAAGGGCAGAAACCACTTGTTAGTTAAGTACAAAATAAGGAATGAGAGTCCCTCTGGAAACTGGATGTATAATTCAGTATCCCAATCAGCTGTGGTGAAAACCCAGCCTTCCAACCTCCTTGTGTTCACAGTGTTGGTGCTGCCCAGTGCCTCTCACAGAACAGGGGCTGTGCAGCTGCACAACCAGAGCCACACTTAACACACTTTGACATGGCTGGAATACCAACCTCCTGCCTCCTTGAAGGAGTATGAAAGCTTCTGCTCATCTTACCCAGCTTTCCTGAGTACCTGTATGCAGATTGGAAGGGACTTTAGACCTGGCTGCTGTCTCTGAACCTCTGCTCATAAGAGAGGTTGGAAATGATGAGCCAAGTCACTGTGCCTGAGAAAAGACTCTCTGTGTCACATCTCATGCCTAGAACAGGATGCTGGATGTGTCAGGATTAGGCTAAGAGCTGCAATCCTGTGTCCTACAAAGGGTTACAGAGGTTAGCTTATGCTGATTTTCCCTTTTTTTTGCTGTATCTGTTTCTCAATTGAATAACTTTCAAAATAATTGGTTCTTTACCTTAAGAACCTAATTATTATGATGCATTTGATAAAGCCTATTCTATGTCCTTAAAGGGGCAACAGTTATTTAATTAATCCTTCCAGACAACAGGTTAATAGGGTTTTTCAGGGTCATCAGCATGGCAGCAGGGTTGGGTTGTCCCAGTCCAAAGACATAAAGAAACTGAAGCAATCCAGGGAAAATGACACACGGCAGCAGCAGTGACTCCATTAAGTAGGACAAGGAGTAATGACATTAAACTGAAAGAGAGAAGGTTTACATTAGATATTAGGAAAAATTATTCACTATGAGTGTGGTGAGGTACAGGTGGCTCAGAGAAGCCGTGGAAGTCCTGGAAGTGTTCAGATGTCTGACCACTTCAAGGCCAGGTTGGATGGGGCCCTGGACAACCTGGTGTGAGCAGAAGTTGTCCCTGCCCATGGCAAGGGGTTGGAACTAGATGATCTTTAAGGGTCCTTCTAAACCAAACCATTCTATGATTCCATATGAGTATTGTATGGATATATACAATATGTTTAATATCATTCTCTCTACAGTATTAACTGTGTAAAGGAGTTATTGTTTTTTTTCTATGAAGCTTGAATCTTTATAGACACACAGAAATAGATTAAAACTTCTCATTAATATATGGGATTATAATGAAGCAAGCCAAGTGTGAATTTCCTATAATTGGCTTGGATTATACTTATCAAATCAAGATTGCTCTATGGAGAAGGAAGTTTCGTGAAACACTTGTACAGTATTTCCAGAATAAAAGGAGAACCAGGCCTACAGGTTAATTTTAAAGCATATTTTAAGAAGCAAGCAGACCTGATCAAATGTCAAGAACCAATTTGTTCATGTGAGATTTGCCACCAGAAGGCTCTAAAATCAGTCAGAGCTTAGTTTCTATTTCACAAGTCTTGATGATATCAGCGAGCTTCATGTTGTTAGATTAACTTGCACACTGAACTTTCTGAAGACAGAGAGATGAAAAAGATAAGGGAGAAAAAAAGTGAAGAAAAGCCTAAAATAAAGGCAAAGGAAATAAAAAGTATCTGGAGATGGGGTATAAGATCTGTAAAGGATGAGTATTGCTAGAATTTAAAAGAAAATTAAATATTGGAGGTGGGGGAGGATGCCAAAAGGTGGTAGGGGAAGACAAACATTCCTGATTAAGAAGAAAAGAAAAAGAGAATTTACTGAGACTCACAGAGGGAAGGCAAAGCACTGAGTATTTAGTTGTCCCTAGCTGGGGGATAAGACAAACATCAATGCATAGATTTTGCCCTGCTAGCTAAGTGGTGATTAATTCCATTCCATTTAAGTGTTTTACAGTATCCTTTACTTATTGATGGAGGTTGTGATCTTTCTGCTTCTGCATCATCCTGTGGAAAATGCTGTTACAAATGTTGTAGGATCTACTCTCTGCTCAGCTGTACTTACTTTCCTCATAAAATTAATTTAAAAAATTGTCACAAGGTCAAAGGAAAATTCTGTGTTCAGGCTATCCTGGATCAGATCATTGCTGCTAAAATTATTAAGATCCCTATGGAGCCGCAGTAATTTACACCAGTGGGGAATTAGGACCCTGTCTGTTCAAGCTCAGCCTAAAGCAGATACCTGATAGAACTATTACAATTAAAAGTGACATAACTTCATTGAAGTGAGAGTATTGTACTGTACTGAGGCCAGTGGAGTGCAGTTATGTGAAGCAGGTTTTATATTGCTTTACACTAATAATTAACTTCAATATACCTTTGCTTTTTACACTGCATTTCAAAAGCATTTGTATCTTTCATTTAAGAGCAAATTTCCTGTAGTTTAATAGTACTGTTTTCATGTTTTTACTAAATTTTGGTATCATTTTGCTTTGATCTATGAGACACCTTTTAATGCACATTGCCCAGACCATAGTTTCACCATAGAGCTCATGTTGAAATATTGCCATGGATTAATTTTCAGGGAGCATAGGCAAAGGGCAAGAATATAGGAACAGTACACAGGCCTAATCCTCAAGTCCACTTAACCTTATAATCCTTTCTTGTTCCTATCAGTGGCTAGCACAACAGTTTTTTAAAATCTGTGGTGTAATCTGTCTTCCCCATTAAGTATTTCTTTACTGGGATAAGCGTGGAAATGAAACACACAGCTTATTACCTCTTTCAAAAACAATTTTGACCATTCTTATTTTTATTCCTGTTATTAATTGACTAGACTCCTTATGAATGTAATTAAAATTTTGGTCTGAATGGTTGGGGTTTTTTTACAAATGAAGGTGTGGGTTTTGTTCAGAGTTCTCAAATTACCCATTGCTGAGGGAACATTTCCCTATCAGGTCTAATTATAATGTTTTACATGTTATTCCCCATCCTATTCCTTATGATTCTTAATGTCTTTTTGGACTTCTGGCCATCACTGAAGTCTTCATTAAGCTGTCTGTAACAACATCCAAATCTCTTTCGTGAACTGAATAATTAATTCTAAGTCCTTTGCACTTTCACAGATGTTTTAATGCTTTGCATGTACTGGTGGTGAGTCTCGATTGCTGTCAGGATCCTGGTGAAGCTCATCCATCAGCCCACGCTATCGAATAAGACCATGGGGCCACTGAGTCTGGAAGCACTTCACCACTTAATTGATGTTTAAACCAGAAAGCCAATGTGAACATCTTTCCATCCCTCACACATAAATCAGTCTTCCTTTGTGATGACTGACCCATTTACCTGTACTCTCTGCCAGTTTTGCTGCCTTCCTATTCATCATCTTTTTCAGGAATTATTTCAGTATATTGTGCAGTGTTGCACCTAATACACCAAGTTAAATTATTGTTTTTATATTTAACTTATCAGGAAAAAAAAATCTGAATTTTCTGGCTCTTCACATATAAAATCCCAAGCTCAATATTTACATAACCTGGAAGACACTGTATGAAAATATAAATACTATGAAAGTCAAGGAAAATGTGTTCTAGGGTTTTTACATATTTTTTTACTTCTTGATTCTCATAAAATATGAATCAGTATTCATGATGAATTTATGAATTTTGCTTTTTTTTTTTCCCCAGTAAGAGAATATGTTCTTAAAAAGAATAATTTTAGACTAAGATATTATAAAATGCACTGAAATGCAGCATGGGACAATTTAAATGCTTTCAGAAATAGCAAACAGTGGTCACAGTGCAGTATCAAGGTGCTGAGAACTCACTGTTTCACTGTGCTCTGAATTTAACTTTCCACTGGTTTTTTGTTTTTCCATCTTTATAGGGAAAAAAAAAGGTTAAATTGTGGTTACAGGTAATAAAGAGAGAATTCAATCTTCAGATATAGGCTTTAATTATTTAGGCCTCTTTTAGCCATTATAACCAGAAGCTAGCAGAACAAGGCAGAGAAACTTCTAGGCCCTTCCAGTGTTACAGAAGATAATACAGTGGTTGTTCCTGACCCTTACAGCCTCCAAGATCCCTTGGCCAACATTGCTACAAGGAGAAGACAAATGCATTATGAAAAAGGGGAGAAGGATCAGCCAGGCTACAACAAACATGAGAGAAATCTGGTGAGAGGTCTGGAAACCTTCACAAAATATCAGGACTCCAGCATCTCACTAAACATGCACATAGAAACTAGGGAACTTCCTACAGCTTCTGTGTGCATCTCCCACAGGTGGGGTGGCATTTGGTACAGGAACACCAATATTTTTATAGTAAAATAGTAAATAAAAAAAAGATAAGATTTCCCTTACTGTATCTGACAATCCAGGAAATCAAATGGATTTAATTTATAGAGGGGTCAACAATTTATAGTATTTAATGAGGATTTATTATCTGATTTACATTAAAAAGCAAAGAATGCATGTGTAAAAGTGTGTAAGAAAAGGTTTAATCCAGGTGTCTACAGAGCATGATAATGCTTCCCTGGGAACGATTCAGAGGTTTCCATATTAACTGTGTGTATTATAGGACTAAGCAGAACTGCAGGAAGACCATTCACAAATAATGCATGATTGCCTGCTATTTACAGCTTGTTGAGTTCATGAGATGTGAATAATCAGCAGAGCTCTGGGAACACTAAAAAACATTATTTTTTTTAATATTAAGCCATGCCTTCCACTGACCAAATGCTGAGTGCTAGGCTGTGCCCCAGTTCTTTCAGCAGAACCTCCTCACATCCTGCAGGTCAGAGCCACTCTTGAGGAATAGCTACCTGGGGCTCAAAAGGCCCCTCAAAAAGGAACTATTCAGAGTTATTGACAGGGGCACCACCAGGCCTTGTTTGGGTGATAGGTAGTTTACAGCTGAACATGAATTTTTCAGCCATTTTTAAAAGTGAACCTTCACGGTGTGGAGTTAAAAATGCCCTCACTCTTCCCTGACCTCCAGGTAGCTGTGGCTCTGGTTCATGCTCAGTCTGAGGGAATTGCACAGTGGTGGTGCTTGCAGATAAACTAATCCATACAAAGGTTATAACCTTCCCTAATTTGTACTAAGAGGATAATTCAAATAAGGTTTATATAAGTTGACAAAGGAGACTTATGGCACATTTGTAGAGTGAAATGTCTTTGTTAATGAATTAAAATCTGTAGAGACTGTGCTTGTGTACACCTGGTTTTGTTGAGGCTTAAGATTTGCTTCAGTCTGCAAAATTCAGAGCGGTGGAGAGGAACAGCAGAAACCTGTAAGTAAAATAATTCATCCTTTGAAGGCAAGTGACCAATCACAGCTTTTCCTATTTGTACTGCATCATTTGCTACTATCCATTATCAAGTGTCAATTGTTTTCTTAAGGCTGAAAATTTTAAAACACTTGGCCTACCTGCCAAAACCAGCCAGCTACAGAATTGCTTTCAAATAAATGCTACTGATTTTTATATAAAAGATTTGTAAATATGGGGAATGAGCGAGTGAAATAGCAATTTTTGCCCTAGATTCTGAACAGCCCAGTGGGTGTCCTTCACATTTAAAAAGCTTTCCTTCTGCCAGTAATACTGAGTCCTCACATATGCTCTACAGTCTCTGTTTTGCTATGCACAGGGCTAGCTGCAAATGAGAAGGTTATTAAGTGGGAAAAATATATTTGTTTTGGTTTAGTAGCCAGCAAACCATGTTTATTTTGCACATTTAAACTAAACTGCACTAAATTACTAAAAGAAAAGAGAAGTGTGATACAAATGGGATATATGATCAAAGATCAGATTTGCTGCCAAGCCACAGAAAATGGAGTTGGTTAACATTCAAGTTGAGCTATCATGTAAAAAACACTGAGGGAAACTAAATGTACTACACTAAATGTTGCCATGCTTCTGTGGTGAGATCATTGGGACAAACAGATGATAGAATTATTTTATACAAAGTAAACCACCATTAACGGTCACCATATGTTAACACATATTTCTATCTATTCACAGCCAATTAAGAACTGTGTTATTCAGTTATTTTCCCTTCATGCTAGCTGGTATGTTTAAAAAAGAAATGAGTCAAAAAGAAGAACTCAAGCTGACTCTAGTACAGCAAACCTCAACCACATTTAGTTGACATTACCTGCCTCACCATTTTATGTCTGGGGAACTCAGGGGGATATTGCTATCCCTCTTGAATGGCACAGTTATAGACTGAATCCCCTTATTAACAACAATTGAAGGAATTCATGGAGAAAAAAGATATTGGTAAGCATGAAGAATATGTATCTCTACAGTATCTGCCTAAAAGTAATAAGCATCACTGGTTGAAAATATAAAATTGCCTTATTTATCAGAACAAATATCACCATTTCCTTGCACCCCTTCCCTCGAATGGCCACAAACAGATCTCTAAAGGATCATATGAACAAGTCAACAGTGTGATTCTTCCTCAGAATATTTGCTTAGCCTCCAAAAAGTCATGTCACAGAGCCCTCCTAAACCACAAATACAGAAAGGTGATGACTTCCAGAACTAGGTCTGATAAGAATTACAGAGCATGACACCCTCATGATTTAACACGGGGTCATTAATGTAAATGTAATGGCAGTGGATTTGTTACTGAGTAGGTTGTAGAAAATAGAAACAAAAAATCCCTGACTCCAGTAGGTTGTGCCAGAATGCTACAGGCAGTAATATCAACTGAAACATTGAGGTCAGCAGGAACGAGCAAAGGGAACCTCAGACTAACAAGCAATGTTATTTAAGCACAACAAAACAGTCAATGTCAATGCCGCAAAAATGGCATAAGTCAGGTTGGAATCAGCAGCTAAATATGCTGGGATGAGTGCCATGCAGCAAAAAGCCATGATATTCATGCTACAGGAACACTAATGACTACTAATTATGGTGTCCCAGGTGTGTAAACCAACATGTATTAAAACACCACTGCAAAGGGCCAGAGATGCTGCATTTTCCCATCAGTTCTATAACCTTGTGTATGTGGACAAGACCTGGCAGTTGTCATGCATCCAGCTCTAGCACCAAATTCATGTGTAGATCTTTAAGGGAAAACCTTATGGGTAAATTTTTAATTATCACACCTTAAGTTTTCCTTTATTAATTGAACCATGAGAAACAAAAAAAAAAATCAGATAGAAGAATCCATTGAAGACACTATGTCAGTTTTCAGAGCTACCACATTCACATCATCCATAAGGAACATGATTTCTGTTCCCATTGTTGTCTCCAGAAGCAAGGGTCAGCTCCTCTCAGTTGCTGTCAAGCTGGACCCGGTGTTGTCTGAGTATTCACAACAGTAAATTGCAGCAGCTTTCCTTTCCTGTGCTTACACAGGGATGCTTTTGCAGGGACTGGCTTCGGTTACATTTGCTTTCTAAATGAAAGTTTAAAATTTCCTCTCTACGCTGTTGTTTGATCTCTAACCCAATCCCTTCTCCAGACTTTCTCTCTTGCCTGCATGCTCTAGGATTCCTGAAGGCTGGTTTTAGCACTAAAGAGTGAAGCAAAGAAGACATTCAGTAACTCCACCCTCTCTGTATCTTTCCAGGACACCCACCTCAGTCAGCACTGAGCCCACTTTCTTTAATCTTCCTTTTGCTACTGGTATACTTGAAGAAACTCTTCTTGTTGTCCCTGACATCTTTTGCCAATTTAATTCCAAGTGGACCTTAGCCTTCCTCTGTGCACCCCTGCATACTCTGAAAACATTCCTACATTCCTGCCAAGTGCCCTCTCCTTTTTCTCCACATTCTGTAAACTTTGTTCTTTAGTTTGAGTTTTGCCAGAAGCTCCTTGCTCATCCATGCAGGTCCCCTGCAGGAATGCACTGAAACCTATTTCTAGCATATTGAAGGAGTAAAATATGCAGATTTTAAAGTCCGAGAAATTTCCAAAAGCTGAGAACTTAATCCAGCACAATTTGAAGATTTCCAGATTTGGCAACTTCACTGTGATCCTAAACAATACAGTAACCAATTTCTAAAAATACTGTCTATTGTTTATATTTAAACTGACATCAAAAATACTTCCTGGCAGCAGGCAGTTTTAGAGGCAGGTTATTCTGATTTCTCTTAAATTAGGTGTGATTTAACAGAATTTAAATAGTGTTTTCTTTCCAGCAAAAGACATAGCCAAGTCACACCAAGTAAAAGATTTGTTCTGTTTCCTCATTAGCTCAGCCTTGCTGGAAATAAATGCACAACACTTAGCTAGTCCCTTGATTAAAGACATAATGCAAGATGTCAAATAACTGGTGGTGTGAACTTCTTACTGAGAAGTGTTAGTATCCATCTACAGAGATGAGAAAGCTCAGGCTGAGTTTTTCTGCTGCCACCCATGCTGTGGTTCTGGCTACATGAGACGTTCCACTGACAAAGTGCACTGATGTTCTATATACCCAGTTTTCCTCTTTAAATAAAGAAAGCAAGCTCATTTTAGCATAGCCTTATTTCTCTTTAGGAAAATGGTTGAGTCATTTCGACAGTACCTTGACCTGGCTGATAAAAAAAAAAGAAAAAGCAATTCTCTCAATCTCTTGCAGTGGATTTTTAATGGATGGGTCAATACAGTGGGAGTGTAAATAAAACAAGCTAACAATCACCAATGTGCATAGAATTTAAAAGGCAAACAGTTGTGACTTAAAAGGGACAAATAAATGGCCTGAAATTCCTCTGGATTTCAAGTCACTGAGCCAACGTGGGTCATGTGAGAGCAGCTTAAAATGAACTGAGAATTATTCCCAGACAAACAAGAAATTTTTGATAAAGAGAATTGTGCTTCTAGCAAAATTCATGCCACTTGTTTCTTTGACAAGATGTGTGTTACAAAATAAAAGTGGAGGCCCCTGTGGACAGTTGCTTACTCTGAAAAAATGTTAATGGAACTATAAAGCCCTCTTATCCTTTTCTTGATAACATCAGATGAAAATAAGGAATAAAATATGACTTTCCCCTTGCATCAATTATTTTGCATTTTTTAGTTATCTCTTGTGAACACAGTGATAGGTAAATACCCTATTGATATCTAATAAATTGTTCATTTTTTAATAACCAGTAAGTCAGCATTTACATTTGATCTTCTTCCAGCTAATACTGAACATGATCCATTTGTACTAAACAAAATCGCAAGGACTGGAAGATATTCAGGATCTGTTGGCAAGGTCACATTGGCTGAATGATGCATTTGATTTACAATGTAATGAAAAATTAGTTTCTCTTATCTCAGTGAAGTAGGTGAATAAAACACAGCTTTTAAGCAGCTGCTTTGTACTCTCCTGTGCACTCGAGTCCTTACAGAAAGGTTGACTATGCATAAATAGGAAAGCAAAACATATGCTAACTGTAGTGTCATAAAACCTGTCACTCAAACCCTTATCAGCACATGAGGAATGGAAAGCAATAAATGCAACCTCAGCCTTTAAGAGTGGCTCTACCAGGTAGGCAAGAAACTATAGGTAAGCAATTGTGACTTCCAGGTAAATAGCTAAAAATCAGAATGCAAGCTAGAACTGCAGATGTTTGGATAACCATTAGGGAAAAAAATCTGCAGCTTCTCTAGGTGGCCGGTATTTCCTTCAAACCTCTCATAGTTCTTTGAAGGAGTCAAAGAGGATTTGGGTAGCTGTGGTGTGGTCAATTCACCGTCCTTGGATTTTTAAAAGAGCTTGTGACAGTATTCTTGGAAAAGGAAAGCTTTCACACAATGAAAGATATCAGTAATTCATTGAAAACTAGGAAACATGTATAAAAAGAAAGAGCCAGCATTCACAAGTGAGGTGGGTAGTCACAGAGGCCCAGTGGCATCCATTTAGTAAACACATGCTATTCAACACATTTACGAATCAATAAGGAGTGAACAGGGAGATAAAACATTTCCAGGTGATACAAATTATCTGGGATCAGATGAAATGCCATTTTGCTTGCTGCACTCAAAAAATAACAACTCCAGCTTTTAAAATATAGGATTTGAATTTTTTTTACCAGGAGGAAAATTTGAGTAATTTTAGAAAGTTCTTTCGAAAATCCCTGTTATAAGTCCAGAAAAGCAAGCAACGTTAGTACTAAAGGAAAATCTGAGAACAAATCAGAAAACATAGTAGGTGCCTGGTGCTCCATCTGTTTTGATTTTTGTGTGAAGTTCTGGTAACAACTTGAAGAGGAACACAGCAGAATGAGGAAAGATACAGTTTCTCCAGTGATTCTGTGCAATTCTGTAAACCGTACCCTTGTTGACTAGAAAGGCTTTATTAACCTGTCAGTAAACACTGTAGGATTTATCAAATTTGCAGTGAATTGGAAAGTAGGAAAGTTTTCTGAACACTGCAATGTAGTCAAAGTCAGGACTCATATTTTGGCTGGAGGTGCTCATTTACAAATGAGCAATTCATCTTATGAGACAGAAAGGAAACAGCTCCAGGTTTATGTCAGTGCTACGATGTGAAGTGCTTCTCATTGATATGACTCTGCTTTAGTAACAGCAAGACTGACAAAGCTGAGAAAGCAGGAGCTGAGTTTTTCTCTGACTTTCCACATTGTTCTGGGTAGAGTGAGGAGACTGTGAAAAGCACCTGAATTTGTTTAAACTACCTAAAGCCGAAAGCAGAGGGATAAGACAGGACAATGTACACTAAGGAGGGAGAAGGCTTATTTATGATGGTACCAAATAATTGCTGCTCCGAAAAGACTGAGCAATAAGTGGTGAAGAAAGCCTAACCTGAGTCTTTTGTGCTGTGCAGATAGCTCTTGAGAGAAGAAAGTCTCTTTGATCATTTGAGTGTAGGCAAAGAAGCCAAATACACTGATGTAGCTGTAATCCCATATTGGCAGGTCAAGGTAACCTGGCATGTCTGCTCCACAGAACATCAATATTCTCTTAGAGCACTGAAGATATTATTATGAGACACCTTGTAACTGGAGTAGCCTGTGTTGTGTGTTTTCAGCTGAGACAGACTACTCCTAAATTTATGAAACCCCATGGACAAGACAAACCTTCAGGGGCTTGCAGAGGTTTCTGGCTGGAGTTTGTTTTCGTGTATCAAGACTGCTAATATCTGTGAAAAGGATAAAGAGTATCTCAGAAGAGACTGACTGAGAGGATAATGTTTATTAAAAGAATAAAAAGGTCAAAGAAAGCAGCTGTGTGCCTTGTTTCGAAAGTATACAACATTATTTTAAAAAATAAAATGAACAAAGTATATTTCCTGTCATGTAGCCTGGCAATAAACATGAATTTTTTAATGTTAAAAATTACTATTTTTAACAGAATCAAAGTATTGATTGAATTCAGAGACATTCAGATTATGTTTTTGACTTTTTTAAATGTTAAAGTATCATATTCTGCATACACAGTGTATACTGGGGAGGAAATGGAATGTTCTTCACAATCATAATATGTCTAATCTCTAACCAAATACACACAAAATACATTTTATAATACGGTTTTCTTCTATTGAAGAGTCAATTACAAAATATTTCAAACAAACAGTAATGTATCCTAAAACCTAGTGCTTTACAACAGAATGAGCAAGTCTGAAGTCTGTTGCCCTCATTTTTGTGAGCTGGGGAACAAATTTCTGCCTTGGTATTATCCAGATCCTGTCTGTATGAATGTTGGTGTACACTGTTATATGGGACTAAGGATGCACCTCTCTCCCTTATGGAGCACTAAGCAACAACCCTCCAGTTGTTAATTTCATTCTATAGTTGCCAGCATAAATTATATCCCTCATGGCAGTTCAGTAATGCACTCTTATAAAAGCTAATATAAAGTCAATAGAAAACAAAAGAATGACTCCTGTTGATTTCAGCAGAACCTGTCTCTATTTTTAAAATAGAAAAAAAAAAGAACTTTAAGATATTGCCTAGGTACTTATTTTAAATGGCATATGACTATAAAGGCTATATTTTTAAAGTTTGGAAGCAAACACCTAACTTATCAATTTTTTTATTAATGCAAGTCATGGATATGAATCACTAGAAACATTATACTTGGGTAGTGGCAGCCAGTAGTTTAATTCATCCAAAATAATGGAATGGCCACTCTTCCCCTGTGTTACTCCCACTGGTTATAGGTCTAGACAATGTCACATCAAAGAGCAGCAGTTAACACCAGGGCAATCTGACACAAACCTGGAGCTGTTTCCCTTTTCCTTCACATGATGAATTGTTCATTTTCAAATGAACACCTTGAGCCAAAACGTTAATGCAGAGTTTGCCTGCATCCTACTGTTTGGAAGAATTGTTCTAATGACAACACCAATTGATATGACATAGGTGCCTGCCTGATGTGATTTGTCATTTAATAATTTAATTAGTTAGGAGTTAATATTCACAGACTACAGTCTTCCCAAATTAAATCACATTTCAAGATGCTCAAATTCTATTAACCTTTGTGTTTGTTAATACAGGCTGTTACTCAAAAAAACATACTTTTTGTCAAGTCAGAGCAAATTTCTGGGAAAAGGGAACAGACTTAGATGAATAGCAGTAAAACAAAGCCTGTGCTTTTACTGTTCAATAACAGTTATTTCACAGAGAGGAAAGTGTATTTTAAGTTCGGAAATGTCTCAATCATTACCGTTTTTGCCCCTGTACTTTCTGCTGCAATGGGGAAGGCTTGCAATGTCAACACAAGTGTGGCACATGGGTGGGCACATGTTTGCAGCCCCCTGGGACTTGCACACCAGAGAGAGGGGATATCTGGAACACTGTGCCCACATCATTGCTCAGCTTTGGTGAGCTCCCACCCATGCAGGGTGCAGAAATAATGATTTGCAGCTGACAAAGGTGCCACCTTGGAAGTGATGGTTAGGAAGGACAAAAATAAGCAAAATATGAGATTTCTGCAGAGCAGAGTCCATGTTACAAAGCAAGAAAGATATTAGACATATCCACAATAAAGCTGGCTGCAGTGAAACACTGCAAGGCACAAGAATCCCTTCAGCACTCAGAATGTTAATCTTTTGGTGTATTATCCTTGAATATTAAGACAGAATTATCTAAATTAAGGACCTGACCTGAAAATCTTTCCCTCATTGCTGTAATTACACTAGGAGATGTGAGAAGGCTGCATTATACCCGCCTGCAAAGAATTCCTAATAATTGCAAAACACCTTCAATATCTCAATCACATATTTCAGCTCCTGATTACTTTTCTTTGTTTGTTTTGCCTTTGGTAATCCCCCCTCATACCAGAGCTGCTGCTGAATTTGTCACAGCTAATAAGACTGTATTTTTGCCTCTTTTGCAGGAATGAATGCTTGATTTGGTTTTAACAGAGTTTCCAGGCCTAGATGAGCAATAAAAATATTCTGAAAAATGACACCCAACCACACAATGCACGAGCTTTAGATTTGGTTACAGGGCACCGTACACATGATTATAACATAGCACAGCTTTGAAGGTCACGTTTTCACAGTCTGCTAAGTAGAATCCTCAACAAAGCTATTGCAAAAATTATTATCCCAGAGTGTGCAGGAAAGAACACCTGATGCTCTCTGTATCATGGCTAAACCGGTTTATTTTTCACTATACTAGAATGAAAAAAATGCATACTTTAGACCTTCAAAGCTAAAGACCAGGGAATTCTGGGAGCTTTGTTTTATCATGGACTTTTCAAGCCAGAGACAAAAACGTCTTGCAGTACACATAAAACAGGTCAGAGATGCCAATTACAATATTATTCCAGTCTTTCCAGCGCTGCAAGGGATTTCTATAAAAATCTTCTTCAGAAGCTAATACCTGAGTGTTTTATTAGCACATTATTTCAAATGGCAGTGCTCATTCCATTTCACTTCTTTCATTTTCATTTAAATTTCCATGGTTCAGATTTCTTTTCAGTCCCCTGAAAACATTTTGACTATAAGGATAGATTCCTTGCAGCCTGACAGGAGAAATTAAAAACCCAAGCCATTCTAATTAAAGATGGCCAGCCCAATTTGTATTTGTTAGTTGATCTGGAGTGCAACAAGATATTTTATTCTGTGTAGGCAAGCTATTAAACAATTTCTTTTGATTAACATGTGTTGACATCAACCAGAACACATAGATGACAGAAATAAGGATAAAAAAATATCCTTCTCCTTCGGTGAAAATGTATGCTTTCCTAATAAGTTAATCAATTTAGTGATGCTTCTAGGGAAAAAGATTTCTATGAAACACTTCAGCAGATCACCCCTTGTTCCATTCATTCAAGCCTTTCATGTGTCATTATTACTTAGTTTTTAAAGATCATATAAATACCATTGTCCTTTCTTTTTTAATAGCACGAGGAACTTCTCAAATCACAGCTCATTTCCTATCTTCCATTACATATTTTTCTAGTAAAAAAACCAAATGTTAACACCTAAGAGAGAAGTCTACTGATAACTTTAACTTAGAATATTCTCCTCTCCATTTCTGAGGTGTTGCTGTCTCACTGAAAAAAAAAAAAAAAAGTCTTTGTTCTTTCTTTGTCAGTATTTTTCCTGGATATAAGAATTTGACATTCAGAGGATGTACCAAGGAAGATAATCTTCCTCAAAGTACCACCAAGTTCCCTCTAAATGTTTTTCTGGTTGCTTCACTGAAGCATTTCTTTAGTAGTTTGTTTATAAGTTTAGATCCAAAAATGGTTTTCTAAAACATAATCTCAAAAGGTAGACATGATAAAATTTCACTAGTTAAAACAAACAAAAAAAAATCCTTCCCAGAGCAGGGATGAGGGCTTAAAGATATTTTCTTGACCCAGTAAAAATTAGCTATCATTTCACTATCTTGATCTCTAAAGATCCAGCCACAGACCTGATCCAAGAGCCATAAGAAACCAGTATCACCAAACTTCCATGGATCTCAGTGCCATTGATCAGCTTCAGCACAGAACAATACAAAAAGTCAGAGTTTCCAAGTGCCTACATTTGACAGAACAGGGGAAAAGTAACCACACACCATGTGCAAGCTCCAGAGGTGGGAAAACAAAATGTAGAGTCATCGATCCATATTTCTTAACCTAGTTTGGATTAGATAACCTGGTCTCCAGCCATCAGGAATGGTTAGCCCTTAATGCTGCAGAATAGCTTAGGGTTTTTATAAATAAGCAGCAGTATTCTGATATGGTCTATCTAGTCTTAAAAGCACAAAATCTATGACAGAAAATGTGGGGGTTTTAATAAAAGCATAATAAAATAAATAGTCCCTTATAAAAGCTGATCATGAGACTGATTTTCTAATGAAATTATGCTTATGCAATTTTGTTATTTTGTGTCTCTCTGTCAGCAGTAAATTATGTGCATATCCCATTTATGTATTTCTTAATTTTTTTTATACTAGAAATAAATTTATTACTTCTCTGAGAATAAAAATTCAAGTAGTGAACACATCTGGTGGTCACACAGTCATTTAGGATTTGTTTTAAGTTCAAGTCCCTGACTTCTGACAGAGTTTTTTGCTTGTACAGGAAACATACTCCTATTATTCATATTCCTATTCAAAATTGTATATATAGACATTTTTATGAGTAAAGATGCATATTCTATTTCTTTCTCTAATTGTAGATATTCCTAATAATCCAGCCCAGAGGTACAACATTTGGGTCTTTCCAGATCTTATTAGCCTTAAATCTCTGGGTTTAGGATGGATTCAAAGCTGAAAAGTGCCCACTTCATTTTTCTGCATCTTCACTCAGCTTCTTCTCTGTGGGAGTCTGAGATGATTCCTGCTTCCATAGCAGGCTGAGATTGCCTCATGTCACCAAGCAGAGCTAACAGTACATCAAAGAAAGTTCCTACATAAAATGCCCAAGAGCTGTATGTGTGAGTGGGGAGTTCTCTTTTAGAACAGCTACACATTTCACATGTGGAAAAAGTTCTTCAATAAATGTATGGTGTGGAGGGCACTGTATTTGGTCAATATTAGCAGCCAAAATTCACAGCAGTGCCTGTAGGAGCCTGACACTCAGTCCAGAGATGATCATGTCCCATAACACCGAGAGCCCTGCTGGAAGGAGGAAAGGCAAGATCTAAGCACACAACAAAACTCCAACTACCCCTTGTAGTCTCACTACCCCTCCTCTGTGGCAACAGAGTCCCAGTAAAACTCTACACAGGCACAGTTGAATTGTCCTTTGTTTTTAAAGAAGTTTATTCCTAATGAGGACCCCAGCTGAGAGCCTCCGTCAACATCATAAGAGGTAAATTACAGCCTTGATTCTTCAGCATAAAGGAATGGAAATGCTCTTGGATCTGGCACCAGGAGAAAAGCATTGCAGCCTCAGATGCAGAGAGAAGGGGTGTGGGCAGGCTGCAGGGAGCTGTGTGAGCAGCCTTCTCTTGGAGATGAAAATAATGCATTTGCACTACAAGATGTTGACGTATCCCTCTCCCTTTCCCCCATAGCCCATGCTTTCACAGATGAAGAGTTTTCTCCCAGAACCACCCATACAGGGACTATCCACAGGATAAATGCTCAAATACTTGCTCTTTCTGATACTCATATTTGTAAAATACTGTTTTCCCCTGGTGTAATGGAGTTATTGCACTCCACTCCTAAGGAACATGCTTAGTAAACTCTTTGGACTGCAGAGGCTTTTCTTTTACTCCTGTCTTGCAGTCAGTTACACAGGTGACTTTTCTTTCAGCGTGTTTACTGAATTAGTTACAAGACTTGCGTTGTGTCTCTTGTTTAAAATCTCATCCATTCTGGGTGCAGCATGTGAGGCACAGAGATAAGATCTTGGAGTGTCAAGGGTGTAAATATTCCCGTGGCTACAAAATCAGCCATTTATATGTGAAGGCAGATCTAAATGTCCTTAGAGTTAACTACAGCTGCCATCACTAAAAGTTAGCACAGCAATGCACATTGCATGCCATAAATTACCTCCCCATGGATAAGCAACGTCAGTGCAAGAAGACAATGTGGCTGGTGATAAGCAACAAGGAAAGGAAGCTTTGGCATCATAAAATGAAGCAGACTTAATCCCAAAGGGTATGAGATCACAAGTGTCCCATTCACATGAAAAGAAGGGGTAAGAGAACAAGCCCCTTCAGCTGGGAAAGGAAAAGATTAGAAATATATACATATATATAAATATATATATACATATAAAGAGAATCCTATGGTAGACTGATGCTTCAGTTGAGGCTGATAGTGCAAGAACCACCCTGAAGACAAAGGATAAATGGATTAATAGATTCTGCTTCAGGAGTGACTGAAGAGGGAGAACTGGCCCTGTGTTCATAGCAATGGAGGCATTTCACACTCACATGCTATAAAATACAAATAGGCAAGTCGTAAAGAGATCAGGAAAAAATATGCAGGACATACACTTCCCTAATGGTAAACAGTTTCTAAAAATACTGACTTTTACTGATAGCCACAATCTTGTCTTCTTACCTGCAGTGAAAGAATTAGAACAACAAAACTCCCCCCCACCATCAGCATTTTAGTGACAATAGCATAAAGGAATTTATGTGTGTGGAGATTATATACTTTCACTAAAATGTGAATAAAATACCCTGGCACCTTTGATGGCAAAATAGCTGCAACCATTCAAGGGACAGCTCTAACACAACTCCAGCAGTAAAGAAGAAAACTAATCACAACCCTCATCAAAGCACAAAACTGGTAGACCCATCCTAACCCTCTCAAGTACACTTAATATAATTGTTTGCAGAGCACAAAAAGCCGTTAACACAAAAAGCTCATATAGCTGAGCTGTGTGAGAACAGAAGGACTTGTAAGCTCCACATGGGATATGTGTATTTGGAGACATTTGTTCAGAGGGAGACTCTTACCACAGAATGAAGCATTCATTCATTTAAAAATGGAGGCTGAAAGCCATTGATTGAAACCCTGGGTCTGAATAATGATAATTCTGTGGGTTATGTCAACTGTCTGGTGGGTTATATGTACAGTAGGTGTAGGTCTGAGTAACTTCAGATAATATTGGCACAGGCACAGAGCAAAGTCAGAGCAAAACCTAGCAGCTCCAAAAACATATTGAGCAACCTTTCTTGTAGGCGAAGGATGTTTATTCATGTACATCAGAGTAACATCACTGTGAACACAAGAACCTCAGTGTATCATGCATATGAATAGGTCAGTGGACTCCTTTAAATATGTGCATTTGCCTATAAGGCTGATAAGCAGCTTTTGGGAAACAAGACACAAAAATGGTTTTCACTTCCAGCAGTCTGTGGGGTTCTAGGCAGACAGCTGATGTCTTTGATCTCAGAAACAAGTAACAAGTTCTCCCAGTAAGGAATGCTCACAGTACTCCTAGATGAGACACCATTCTTCACTTAGGCATGCTGGGCTAGAAACAGAAGTTCATGAATGGCAGCAGAAATTATTGCCTTTAAACTCATGTCAGCCAGTGATGTGGGTTTTGGTGAAGAGAGCTCTACATTTGGCTAGCAGAGTGAGAAAGCTCTGAGATAGTATTGCCCAACATGAGACTGCAAAAGGGGAAGCTTAGAACCAGTGAACTCAAGAGGCATATGAAATATGTCTCAATATATTAGCTTTTATTACCTCCCATGTGTGGCTATTTTGTTGTGCAAGATGTACTGTACAGAAGAACGAAGGGAATAACTAGTTTAGGGACTGGATGATGCAGATATCCTGCAAGTGACTGTTTGATGATTTGGGTTCCAAATGTTGAAAATCCTGGATGATGCTCACAGAAGGTAGCAGAGGACACTAATCCTTACAAAAACTTCCTTGGTATTTGTGTTTTGCATTAAAAGAACTCTTTGGGTATTTGCTTATTTCTATTCTAATTTTTTGATGAGGGTATGCACATGTCAGCAATAAAAAGTTATGGCACAAGGGTTTTATTTATTCTCATTAACTGGAAATATCACTAAGAGTTCTTTCACAGTCATTTTTAAAATCACTGAAGTAATTAGCTTGAACTTTGTAGAACTTTACTGCCAGCTCTTCTTTCCTCTAGATTTATTCACCTTCAGAGGTGGCAACCCCAATGCTGTATTACTAAACATCACCTCACAGACTTGTGACATTGTTTTGTTCACAAATTATTGGCTGCTTGGATTTAATGAAGCAAAGCAGCCACCTCCTGAAGCACTTCGTGATCAATTTTCTACTGCGCAGAAAGTTCTTTGAAAAGCATAAAGTACCTAAGTCTGGCTAAAAACATTAATTTGCACAAGTCTTCTCTCAGCTATTTGGAGCTAACCAGTAGTGTAAAGTGAGAGGATCCCCATCCTATGCTATTTATCCCTCCCCCTCACTTCAAGGCTGGGGATGCATTAAAGTTGGGGAAAGCTCTGTCGCACTCTGACAGCTCCCGATCTATCCAGGGGTCCTTGCAGACAATGGCCAGACAGTCATAAATTACATCAGTGTATAGGTTGCTCTAAATTACTGTACGTTTAAAGAAGTTTAATGATGAGAGAATGACAGCCAGTTCTGTGGGAGAACCCCCATTCCAGAGCTGAAAAGACCTTGGCACAAGAGAGAATCTCGCTCTTTTTCAGTGCTCCTACACTATTTTAGGAATCATCATTCTTCCATGCTGAGAGATCATTTTCTAAGTCCTCTGTGTTGCCATAGCAAAAGCCAGATTTTTTTTCCTCCCAATGCCTGACAAAAAGAGTCTGTGCAATTACAGAGGAAATCAGTATAAACAACAGTTTTAAAATGTCTACAAGTGTTTTCTGTGGCTTCATTTTTGATCTCCATTAAAGTACAGTTTAGTCTTATCAAGGGTGTAAAAAATGTTTGAATTCTTCCAGTTGTCTTCAGACCTGGGGATTCAGAAAACTGCTAATCTTGGCTCATGACTGAAAATTTTGTGAACTGGAAGAGAATGGCTGGTGCAGAGGAGGACATGCTTTCCCTGGGAGACATTTTAAGGGATGCATTCCATTCACTTATAGCTGTGGTTAACAGTTATAAAATCAGACAGCTAGCAATCACAGAGAAATCACAATACTGAGGTAATCAGAGAAGAAATCACAACTTTCTCTACTTGTGAGAGCCTAAATATTGGAAAGTCATACTTGGAACAGCCTAACACAAATACAGGTCCTTACACTTTAAATTAACGCCAAACGCTTCAAAGAGTGAAAAATAACCTGCACTCTTGCAATTGTGTTAAGGTCAGTTTTAGACTAAACTTCAGATCATTGAGTCCTGCATGTACCTGGGGTCAAACATTAAAATTTCACCCCATATTATTAATGTGTAACAGAAAAAGGCCTCAGTCACTATAGTCAGTCACTTAGCACAGTATGTAATTAAATATTCAGCATCATGGAATGCTAGTTACACAAAAGGGGTCAGAATGCTGCAGCAGACACAAAAACACTACAGCCTTTAGTTGATACCAATTTGCATTCTAAATAGGCACTTGACTTTTCCTCTGTGACAGTCTCACAATTGATTAGATAAATATTTTGCAGTAAGCCGCAAGAATGTAGGGGCATAAATCAAGGTGTCATTTTTGAGACCAAGAAATCTTTAAACAACCAAAAAAAAAAAAAAAAATACTGTTGTTTGAAATAATCCATTGCTTCCAAAGCAGTAAAGTCTTGATCAAGCTCTGTGAAACTTCAACATCCTGTGTTTCAGTTTTTGCCCTCTACCTCTGGTCTCTCACTGGACACAACTGAAAAGAGCCTGGCTCTGTCTTCTCTATACCTCCTACAAATATCTACATCAGATATTTGTCCACATTCGTGAGTTCCCTGCCTCAGCCTCCTGTTCTCCAGCCTCAGCAGTCCCAGCTCTCTCAGCCTTTCCTCACAGGAGATGCTCCAATCTCTTCATCACCCTCGGGGTCCCTCAGTGCATTGACTGCAGCAGCTCCCCCTCTCTCCCACCAGAGAGCCCCCAGCTGTGCCCAGTACTCAGCAAACAGAGGTCTTTCTAAATTAAAAACTTTAGTTCTGTCTGCAGTTAAACTGCTTAGAAAGTGTGCAGTTTAGGATGTCAATTAATTTTGGTGTATGTCAATTCATTGCAAGAAATTTCTGGTGTGCTTGATTACTTAAACCCTTTTAAGAGTTACTGCACGACTTAAGCAGACAGTACAAGACATTTTTATCACTTAAAGGATTTAGAAATTTGAATAGGCTACCCAAAGCTGTAGCTGAGTTTGTGGTTGGTAATGACACAGATTAATTTTTGTCAGGAAAAGAAAATATGCATTGTCATTTTCCCAAAATTACTGTGGATTTCCAGTTGCTGAATTGGGAGGGTTGTGGGAGGTTTTTTTGTTTGTTTGGAGTTTTGTTGTTGTTGCTTTTTTGCTTCTTTCCCTTAAATTTCCCAACATAAATAAAACAATTGAACCCCAAGGGGTTGTTTTGTTTTGTTGTCCGGGGTTTTTTTGGATGATGACAATTCATTTTGCATTTCTTACAAAATTTTTGTCTAGAAGGAAGTGACTCTCCTCCTAGTTCAAAGTGAATTAACATTACCCACCAACACCAGTCATTCACTAAATAACCTGTATTCCCTCAGTGATTTAAGGGTTGCAGGTAGAGTGAAAAAGCAGCTTAAGAAAAAAAAAAAAATATATATAAATGGATCTTTTCCTTCCATTGCATACAAACACAAAAACCGGTAGGCAGACTCGTACAGCTTCAATTTACACCGTGTGACCTTCACTTATTTGGCATATTTGGGATGACTGAGATAGCATCCTGGGAATTTATGAGTTGGTTTATGTGAAAAATTATTTGTCTGAGAGCTGATCCTTCAAAACACTAAAAATAAGCAAGCCCACTTTTCAAGCTGTGCTAAATACTGTCTTTGAATGCAAAGCTGTGTTTATCTGGGAGCTGAAATCCAAGACAGAACTGGACTAAAATAGTGTGCTGATTGTTTTCCTTACACTGCACACAACAAACAATATCTGCTTATTCGTTTGTGTTTATTTTGTGCCTCTCAGTAGGTATTGCATAAAAAAAATATGGCAAGGCACCTGAATTTGCCTGAGAGGCATCAGTCACCCACAGGCTGTGGCAGGTCTGTGGTGAAGAACTGAACAATGCAGCTCCTCCCCAGGGTGCGGGTTTTTTAGGCAACAATTGTGGATCGTACTCAGCACCAGGGTTACCTCTGAATACAAAGCTGCACTGCCCATGCTGCTCCTCCTCCTGCTCTTGGTCACTTCCCTGTGCCTCTCACCAGCTCTGGATGTATCATCTGGGTGCCCTTCTCATTTCCAGCCATTGTGTGTCTTTGTCATTTCATTGCAATCCGTCCCCAGGGAGGTCTTTGGGAACAGACTCACTAAACCTTTTTCTTAATATGAATCTGTAAGGCTTCCCTGATGAAAGAGAGGTATGGAAAAACAATTTGTGGAAACAAAATCCCACTTGTCAGAAAGTTCAGGATATTGAAAAGCACCTTGCAAAATCAAGCCTGTGTTTGCTACTTAATTATACATGAGCCAGAAATACAAACTTGGACTCCTCCAAATGTCATCGAATTCAAGAGATTGACTTCCCAAATCAGATCTTTTTATGCCACATTGACGCAAGGTGGGCCAGTTTTATGTCTCTCTGAATACCTTAATCTTCCCACTAGTATTCCAAAGCATGAGCAGAGCAACACTCATAAGTAACAATTGTGTCACAGTCTATAAAAGGCTCTCTGCTCAGGAAGCTGAAAACTGAGCAGAAATGAAGCCAACACTTGCTGTTAAGGGCCCACTGCTCCTACGCTGAGCAAGTATGAACAAAAGCCAGAAAACTTGAGGGAAAAAAGAAAAAGAAGTTGTAAAACCCTAATGATAGTTGATGGAAGTTTGACACATTCAGATGTGCCTTCTGATTCATACATGCATAAATGCCACATTTAATTTCTAAAGAGATCTAAACTGTAGCTTTATCTCTATGCTAGTGGTAGTCATACATCTCAGCTTTATCTATTAATACATTCTTCCAGAAAAGCAACTCCCATCCCAGTCCTTGACTCTAAATTAAGGCACAGCTGCTATTTTCAGATATTAGGTACTTCGGATTTTGTCCCCTTGTCACGCAGAACGTGACTCAGATATTTACTGAGAGGAGCAGCACCACCCTCTTACAATTAAAATTAAAATTCTTCTGCATTTAAAGGAATGAATTAAAATACTATCTAATTGTCTATCTCATGGGGATAGAAAGTGGAAGAAATTTGGACAAGTGACTGTTTCAGTCCTACATTTAATCTCTTTTCATATTATTAACTATTATTTTCGCCAAGGTGACCGGGCATAGAGACATGGCTACCTCTGAATTCCAAGTACCTGACACATAATTTGATTTGTTTTTTATCCAAAACTCCAGCTTTGATTATGAAAACAGGAAGAGACAAAAGCATCTTCTTCTTCAACCATCACTAGTGCTTCAGGAGAAAGTAAATAAATGTCTTAAATATAGGAAATATGTGTATAAAACCCATGTTCAACTTGACTTCATATGGCTATATTAAGAGCAATTCCATCACTCATAAGATCAACTGTGCCCTTTAGTAAGCCACTGTAAAATAGGTAAATCTTCCAAAAGATACTGAGACCAGAAATTTAACTGTACACTTGTGTAGTTCTCCTCTGTTTATTACAGTATTATCTCTATTATTTTTTACACCCCACAAGAAGACACTTAAGTGAAAGCAAAAATGAACTCATCAGGTGATCTTGGAGCTCAGTAATGAGATATTTCTTTCCGCTGTGGAAAGCATTCAGGTTCGGTCACAACTCGCCCACCCACAGTCTAATGAAAGGTACAATCAGCAAATAGCAACCAAGGACACCAGGTGGGTCAGTTCTGTCAGAAGTTGTTCTATTCCTGTTCTAATCCAAAGTGATCATTGCCTCCTAAACCATTACCAACAGCTATTTATTTGATTAATTAAGTCACATATTCATTACCACTATTTAATTAATATATTCTTTAAAACTATCCATTTCACAGTCCATTTATTCCAATGCTTAAATATGGACAAATGGCAAGTCACAGGACTCAGAACTACTGTTAGTAATGGCATTTTTTCATGCAAGTTATTTCTCCCTAACTCAGTTCACATCTACAAATGGTAATGGCATTTCTTTATTTCCCATAATTTATACGTCTAACTTGTCTCCTAGAAACACCAGTTATTTTTTGCATGTAGAGTCTCCCAATAGACACATATTTAATCCACCCACATATCCTATCTAGCCTTAATTAAAGGCAATGACAGCCTCTTTGACTATGTTTTAGTTGATATTTAGTTGATATCAGCTGGAAAGTGCTGATGTTAACTCCCATGTGCTTGGTTCCACCCTTGCTATTTCACCCAGGCTGGCTTCTGTCAGCAGATGGGGTTCATTTGTTGTTTGAGCCACTAAGGACAGAAAAAGTTTAGGTTATGTGCAGAGAGGCATTCCAGTATTTCTGGATGCGTTCTCCACTCTCTCTCTGAGCTTCAAGGGTGTGAGTTATGGCACCTAGACAGAGAGCTGAGCTCCACAGCACAAGCCGTAGAAACTTTTAGTCTCTCCCCATCACCAGGCAAAATGAAAGCTATCTCACACATCATGCTGAGTGTGGCACAGTCGTGATTTACTTGGTCCCACTACAGTGAAAGATAATTACACAAGTAAGATTTACTTCAAACATCAGAAACGCCGCACTGCTCAAGTCAGCAATTTGTGCTCTCTTCATTTAGAATGAGAGCTACCACAATGCAGATCTGCAATGGCAAACCTGATGACTGCATGCAACCACAGCAGAAAGTTTACAGAACCACACATATATAAAACTGATTAAAAACTTGTATTTCCCTTTGAATATGAAGTTAAGGCATAAAATGCAATCATTAATACAATGACAATGGTTATTTTTTTAAACACCATTATCATTAACTGACAGCACAAACACCTAATTGCCTATAATTACATCTCTATAATGGATTAATTCTTTGTGTTTGGCATGGCTGATTCAACAATTAGAAATGTCTGCAAGGTATTTGGCCAGTGAAAGATCTTGCAGGGGGTCAATGACCTGATGGAAGCACTACCGTGACCAGATGACATAGTCTCTGTTTCACAACATGAAGTCCAAACCACAGACTCCTTTATCTTTCTTCCACTCTCTCACCATTACATTTGTATTAGTTCAGCTCCAGTGAAGTCTGTTTTGATGCAAATGTTAGTGCTGACTGTCCATCACGACTCTTGCTGTGTATGGAGCCAAGTCATAACATCCAGGGACAGAGATGAAAATCACAGTCCCCTCTTCTACCTGGGCAGGGCTGCTTTCCCCCACCCAAATGTCCTTGTGGTCACTGCAGCAGCGAGGAATCTAAGAAAGCAAGAATGTACATCTTAGCCAATGCCATTATATAATTAACTAAAGCCATTCCTGCAAGACAGCACACTGGAAATCAACGGTGAGGAAAATTTTGGTGGATATTATGGTTTTTATGTTTTTGTTTTCAAAAGGCAAAAATATTCTTTAACAAGTTAAATTTCACAGTTTCTTTTCAAGATATGAAAAAAAAAATATCTAGACTACATGCACAAAAAATAGGGGCAGAGGTAGGTATGCAAGGGATGGGATGGAGAGTATTAAAAACAAAGGATTCACTTTCATAGCCCTAGGTCTGGACCCAGTCTTAAGTTGGACATACATTCCTCTCAAAAATTTTCCTTCACCCATTTTTAAGCTGCATCAAGCAGGTGCATGTCAGCATAAACCATTGCTGGAGTTTGAATTCATAAATACCAAAAGTTACTGAATCTGCAGACCTCAAGAAATTAGATTACATTCTATTTATACTCATGGCCAGATTCTAACCTCTGCTTTAATAGCTTCAAATTACAGAAGGTGTGCTGGCACAAGTAATTTCTCTTTTTACATCAGTTTATGTGAGGTCAGACTCCATATGAGAGAGAAAGAATGAATGGATCAGTGTAAATTTATACTACAGTTAGGAGATATTGAAGCAGAATGTGAAAACTCCCAAATTAAACCTGTTCCAAACAGAGGTTGCTTATTTAAGATATTTGTGACAAGAGAAGGAATTGAAAAACAAAATTTTCCTGCATAAAAACTGCCATGTCAGAGAGGCATTTATAATTCCATATTTGCCCTATTATGCATTGACCCATACTTAAATTGCCACCTGAGAGTTACTAGAATTCCAGGATTAAGTTAGCAATCCTCTAGGTAAAAGAAACCCCATACAAGTACTGTCCATTTAAACACATATATAAAGCATACAAAGTTTCAAGGGTATGACATATAAGCCAGTAATTTTATATCAACCTAATTAGCTCATCAAGCCTAAAAAATGCTTTCTAAAAGATTTCACTTACAATGAAAAGAGTTTTCAAGTTCAAAATATACAAGATCATAAGCTAACACAATCACCAGCCATCTGTGTGTCTAACAAGTAACCAACAGAACAACATTCTCAACTTATTGTTATTTCACAATCTGTATTTTTAGGAGTTTTAATAATCAATCTGCATGTGGGCATCAAAGCAGCTGAGAAAGAACATGCATTTCCCATTGCCCAACAGCAATCTTTGAATAACTGATTCACTCCTTTTCTTTAGCAAATAATCACTTCAATAAAATTCAATGCAGGATCTTGGTGGATTAGTGGGTTGTTTGAATCCAGATTTTGGTGTTCTGTGTGGTTTTCTCAGAAGAAACTAAAGACAGAGCTGCTTCAAGAAACAGAAACACCACCCAGCTCCCTAGAGAAAAATACCAACTTTCCCATGGTCTGTGTTGGGATGAAGATATCTTGAGGCTAGAGGACCATGGTTAAACTGGCTTTTCTTTCCCTGACTGTTGCTTTCTGAGCATTTAGGAATACAAAATTTGGAAAATAGAAACAATCTGAGAGCTTGCACAGCACCCAGCTGAATTATGAGCCTTCAGCAAATGTTTGTTCGTCTTTGTTGTTCTGTGGGAGACAGCCTCAGGAGAGGATTAGCATTCACAGTGAAACTCCTGCAGCCACTGGCTTTCCACTGTTACAATGCAGGAATTATTTCTGATAATGATAAAAATTATGGTGGCCCCTAAAGAAAAGGATAGTTGCAAACTGTACTGCCAAAAGCTGATAGAAATGAAGTCCCTATTTCTTCCTGAGAAATTCTGCGTGATGTGCCAGCTGTGCAGCAACATTCCCAATATGTCCCAGCAGCCACACTGCTGGTTTACACGTCAAAATGTCTTAAATGCTGAGAAAGAAATGATCGAACCTTCACTTTTAAGATAATCCCCACTTTGTAACACTATCCTGATATGACACTGTGCTGTGAGCGTAAGGCAAAATTATATTCATTGTTCATAAAGTCCTAAATATACGCAGGATGTGTTTCAAAGATGTTGTCTCTAATCAGCCCCATAAAGCCTGGCAATAGTCTCTTCAGTAAAGACTGATGTGACTACTATTCTGATGTAATTCTGGCTCTATCCACCTCTGAAAAGGACTCGAGAGATACACAGGAGTGTTAGCTCAATGTGCCAGCCTCTACAGAAAAAAGCATGTAAGATACTGAGAGCAGCCCTGAGGAGATGGACTTGGGGGTGTTGGTGGAAGAGAAGCTTTTCATGACCCTGCAGTGTGCACTTGCAGCCCAAAAGACAATCACACCCTGGCCTACACCCAGAGCAGCGTGGCCAGGATTTCGAGGGAGGGAATTCTCTCCCTCTTTGCTGTGCTCTGGTGAGAGCCCACCTGCAGCACTGCATCCAGCTCTGGGGCTGCCAGCATAAAAAGGATGTGGACTTGCTGGAGGCCACAAAGATGCTCAGAGGGCTGAAACACCTCTCCTAGAAAGACAGGCTGCCAGAGTTGGGGCTATTCAGCATGGAGAAGAGAAGGCTCTGGGAAGAACTTAGACCCCCATTTTGGGACATGAAGGGGCTACAACAGAGCTGGAGAGGGAATTTTGCAAGGGCATGGAGTGATAGGACAAGGAGGAGCTGCTTTAAACTGAAAGAAGATAGGCTTAGGTCACATTTCAGGAAGAAAATCTTCCCTGTCGGGGTGATGAGGCCCTGGCACAGGTTGCCCAGAGAAATTGTGTTTGCCCCATCCCCAGATGTGTTCAAGGCCAAGCTGGATGGGGTTTGGAGTGACTTGCTAACCCCATAACACATCCTAAGGCAAATTCTTCTGGATGGATAAGGGTCCCCAAGATCCATCCTTAAGTGCTCAAATTTTTGATACCACATAAAAGAGAAGAAGGTTTTCACTTTGCATAAACAATTAGTTTAATGGTACCTTCTTCTTCCCTTACTCACAAGAAGGAATTTTAATGAGACCTCCAACATTTAAAAAAAACCATGTACTAGACTTCCAGCTAATTACAGTAGACAATTAGTCCAATTAGATACCTATTAGAGCAAATTATACTTTACTTAAATGCAATGCCTCAATTAAAAAATTAAATCTTGCAATTGATGATAAAAATAATACAAAAGGAATGGCTGAAATAATGACCTGAATGGAGCTTCTTTTAAGCTGTCCTCCTTTTACCTGTTCTCTTTAACATCCCTGTATTAGACAATGCACTTATAACCAACAAGCAAAAAAAAAAAAAGCTTTCTATAGGCTTTGAACTCTGCTTACTGTACCCTCATTTGTCTGATCAAAGAAGCTGTGTCTATTTCAAGAGAAGGTTTTTTGACATTATATCAGATATAACTCCAAGGAGTTCTGCATGCAGAATGGATGGAGTCCATCTCTTTTTCTTTAAGGAGTATAATTTCCTTTAGTACATGTATAGACACACGTCTCATTAATTTGGATGCACTTATTTTTTGGTATTTACTATGCAAATTACTAATTACTTCTTATTTATATTGTATTATGTCAAAAAAAAATCCTTTTCAGTTAATAGCATTCATCCTAAAATGATGAATGGTATGCAAGGTAATATTAACTGCATTAGTCATTAGAAATAGTTGGAGAAAAATTACATGGTAATTCTCCATTACTTTCAACTGAAATTCATACTTTCTAAAATGAGCAATCTAAACATAATCACATTCTATGTCAAGCAAAATATGCTCAAATTAATTTTGAAAACATCACGTTTTAAAAGAAAAAAAAATCATAGTACTTTTTTTACTATTCCCAATCTGATCTCAAATATTTATCATTTTCATCATAAACATGTATGAAATGTTGGTCAAACCTGGTGTCCTTTGCTAAAAGAAAAAAATTCTAAACTATTTTGAGGAGTTCCTATTTCTCCACAAGAGAGGGTCAAAAAGATGACTGAAGTGAAACAATAGGTCTCAGCTGCTCAAGAGGTTAAGCCAAGCTATTTCTCTCACTGAAAACTCTGGTCCAGCACAGTCCAAAAGTAGGACTGGAAAACTAAAGCTCCTATTTCTAATCAAAGGTGTTGTGCACTGATATCAAAGCCATATCTGTTTTTGAAAAATGGATTCTGCTGGATGTTCAGTGTTAGACCAGGGAGATCTTGGAAAGGGAGTACAGAATATTTTAATTGAATACCAGGACTTTTTCTTTCACCCAATCTTTTCTGAAAATGCACTAAAAAGGAAAGTATTGTCATCAAGGTTGATTGTATCAGGATAAAAGTCTTAATGCATACTGGAAGATGAAAAGCTAATAATGGTACCACTCCTTACTAACTCAAGCCTGAGATTTTACACCTTCTCTATGTAAGCCTGTTACTATATTTATCACTGACTTGTAAGATATCTAGTCTGAAGGGGAACTTAATCTTCAACAAAAGTTCTTGCAAATTACTATTAATAACAACACCTTTTTTCCCTAATGAGCCTACCCAAAATTAGCTCAAAATACATCATGAACTTGAATATTCAAACATGATGAGATAAATGTTCCCAAAGTTAATTCTAATCACATAAAATATTAACTCCCTAATTTGAAAGGAAATTCCTGGGTTATTATTTGAGGAAAACAAGGATTTTAAATGTTATTAGTGATTTCTACATCTTTCATGAAAGTAAGAGGTTTTTCTGCATATTCTTTACTATATAAAATGAAAGACTGGAGGCAAAATTTTCAGACTCAAGACAGAGACTCAATCAGATTTTTAATATTAAACTGGGTCCAGTATTGTTTAACTTATCTATCAATGGCTTGGATGAGGGGGCAGATGCCTCCTTAGCAAATCTGCTGATGGCACAAAGCTGGGAGGAGTGGCTGATACCCCGCAGGGCTGTGCAGCCCTTCAGAAGGACCTTGGTAGGCTGGGGAGATGGGCAGAGAGGAAGCACTTGAAATCCAACAGACACTTGATTTTTTTGATAGAAAGTAGAACCCAGAAGGGCAAAAGCAATTCCTCATTACTCCCTTAGCAGTATATTGGTCACAGGACAAGCTGCAGTTACTGAAGGCCCATTTTCAAAATAAGAACCACAATTCAAAATTGATTTCAGTGTCTTTGGAGGTATGAGGAAGCCACACACACACACAAATCAACCAAAGTAATACTCAGTTCCAAGGAGAGAATTATTTGAAAAAGAAACAGTTTTCTGAGAGCAAATAAAAAGGAACAGCTAAAAAGGTAAAAACATTTATCCATGATAGAAAGACTATTAAAAGCCACTGATATTGTGAAGCTCATGGTAAGTGCATAAAAATTTTCAAGACTATACTAAAGGAAGGGGAAAAAAAGATGTTGCTTTTAAACTGTGAATAAAAGACCCTATTAGAAGTAAAAAGCCTTTAGCACAAAGCTGTAGTTATCACTTAATTAAAGAGGGGAAAGAATGCTAAGGAGCTATATTTAAAACAATAAAGCAGGATTCTGAGGCTTAGCAGGCTGTCTACACATGAAAATGAACACCACCACCTCCACTCAAAAAAAAAACTCCAAACACCAAATCAAACCAACTCTAGTTCTGAAACTTATCAAAATGAACCCATCAAAGAAACCATAGTGTCCATAGATCCCTGAGCTGTAAACATGGTGCTACAGTTTGTGCTGGTTGATGCCACAAAAGGAAAGGCTACAGTATGGGAGCCTTGTGTCAAGCAGAACATTCTCTAGGACAGGATGTCTACAGGCACCTTCCTGTGATTTCACTCATTTTTAATGTATTCCTGCCAGCTCACTGTTGTCACCAAAATAAAATATGGGCCTAGTGCTATGTATTGAAAACCACTTAAAAGTTAGCACCTTGATGATCCCTTTCCAACACCTCAAGTCTTCCATGGAGAACGGCAGGACACCAGTGAATCCACCACGTACCTTCCTTTGTTGAGCATTTTCAAACCCTACTAAATAGTTTTGACACAGCTCTTGAGAAACTAATTCTTCAGGAGATAAGCTCAAAACCTGGTTGCCACACTCTCTGTTTCCAAGCTCCTCATCAGGGTTAGGCCGAGGTCCTTTAACCAACTCACCCATCCCAGCACCTCTGGCCCTCCAGCAGTTGGTTTTTGCCCTTAAAGATGAAATCATGCCAATAAACACAATAGAAGTCAGATTTACAAACCATATCATCTTCATTGCCTGTTCTTGGACATTTCTAGCTCTCCTCATTTATGTATTTACATTTTAATGCCTTAAAAAGGTGAAATTTTCGAAAGAATATTTGTAAAGTCTTTTTTGGTCTTGTTTTATTTCAGCTACATTGTTGATCTGCCTACTCAAATGGACATATTTAGAAAATATAAATGTAGCAGATGCTTCCAAATATGCCCTACTTCTACAGTCAACTCTTCTTTACACATTTTTATTAGCTAGTAACACACAGAGCCTCCATGAAATTTTTGAGGTAAAAAAGATTGGCTTTCTTTGAAAAGCAAGCACAGCCATGTAACAAGCAAGTACAATTTCAAAGAGAGTCTGTGTGTATATCACGATGGGGTCCATTGAGGAAATATTTGAAGAAAGATTTTTATACCCAGTTCTCATGGACCTGTGATTACATGGTGATGAAATCTAATTTATTACATTATTCACTAGAAAGAAGTTCTGGTACTTTTGGCAGGTTTCTCAGCATGCAAACAAACAAATGACTGCCTACATTGCCCAGCACAGAATTTGCTGTTCTTTGTTTTTCCCATAAATGTCTACCCTTTATAGCTGCTCTGGGCCAGAGATTTAAATAAAATAAGAAAGAAGGCGGAAGTCAGCAGAACAAGGGAAGGAAGAGCCATAACCAGAAGAGCAAAATATTTGTGATTAATGAGGGCTTCTGGTAGCACAGAGCTCACAGTAGTAATTATGTAGCATCAAATATAGTTCCAAAAATAATAGCAATGTACTATCACTGTCAAAATGCACTCCAAAGACTTACTTGTAACACTGCAGAGGCTTAGACAGACCACATGGAAGACAGGAAGATCTCAAGACACATTACTGAGATTAGCATCTTCTCTTTAATTCAGTGTATGGGAGAGACATAGCAAATCTAAGGTTTTTAGCAAAGTGTAGGTAAGTTATTGACTAAATGCAGAAGGTTTATGCAAGCTCTCTGCAAAACACAGCATCTCAGCTTATCCTTAAACTATTTACTAAAATTTGGTTTTTAAGCAAATACTAGCATAATGAATAAGGATTTTTATTAAAAAAAAAAAAAGACCATAATTACAATGGCAGTTTTTCTCCTGCCATAAAACACTGATACAAACGTGGAGAGAAGATGCTGCTGGTAGGTACAGTCCAGGATGCCAGGTTTATTTGCCAAGTTTCACAAGAGTTCATATTTTACAGAATAGTGTAAGAATGTCTATAAGAGAGGTCCAGAGCAAGGATGAGGCAGAAGATTTGAAGTATAGAGGGATTTAAGAGATGGTGGTAACGAATAAGATCAAAGAGGTTGCTAAGTGTGATGTTGGATATAAGAACGTGTGAGAAAACTCTACAGGAAGCTAAATTTACTGAGCTCTGTTGTTTGTGGAACAGTATGTTACCTTTTACATTAAGTGCTTTCATTTTCCTCATGAACAGGGACTTTTCATGGAGTATTGAACAAATCTGAGGGTGTACCTACAAAGTCCATCCATCAACATTTGAAAGCCCAGACCTGCTTAGCTGAATTTGTGGAACTCCTGGCATCCAAAGGAGGACTGTTGACTTCCTGAGGGCTACTGGGAGCACCTGTTACTAGAAACATCAGAGAAAGGAAAAACTTAGAGAAAATTAGTTACTTGAGGGAAATTCTGGGACTCTGGGATCTACTCAGATCACTTAGCTTTTGTAAGACAAGAATGTGAAGGGTGCATCTTTTTGAAACCACGCACAAACTGTGCGAAGTCTTCTTATGGAAAATATTTGAGTCCAATAGCCTTTGCTGTCTGAGATGAAGATGCAATCTCTTCTATTAATTTTGACAAGTTCAGCTTAATTGTTTTCATTATTCTGTCACTAGCATTGTTCATTTTAAATAGGTACATCAATTGGAAGTGGCACTAGCACATTAGTTAAAGGTTAGATGTTCAAACAGCATGGTGTATTGAAAATAAAGATATACTAATTGAATTAAACTAGAAAGGCACCTTTTCTTCTAAAATAATCTGTGAGTACACCAGGACCCATCTAGCATTTCAATCGTCAGGATTTTGATGGCTGAAAGTGTAACTTGAAATTTCTCCTCTTAATTGCATCTTCTTCATTACTATCTCATTTGGTCACTAGATTTTTATGTATTTTGTATGAACAACTTCCTGGATTGTGCCTTCAGTTTGTGCTTCACTGACTCTTGTGACTTTTTTCTTGTTGTGAATAGTCAACAGGGAACAGGATATAACTTATTAAATAAAACCCCACAAATTCTCCAGAACAACAGCTACAGAAGTTTGCCATTAATGCATCACACGTGATTTGAAGTCATTAGAAACACAGTTCAGAAAAAAATGTGATAATGCCTTTAGATGTGTTAAATTAGCATTTAATTTTAATTTAACAAGACTGTTGTATAGAATTTAATAGCATTCAACTGTGAGAGAAGCACATCTGGGAGCTCGATGAAGATACATTTTCTATAATTCAAGCCTAGTTAATTTTTTGTCATGGCAACATCTTCACTTTTTTTTTTTTTTTTTGTCAGTTAAATCTGTTGTTCCTCAGTATTTCAAATATCAGTTTAGTCCAAACACATATGTGCATTGGGTTATTTGAGGCTTGCACAGTGGCTGGTTATGTGCATACACCACCTGAGGGACCACAGAAGGTTGGTGTTTGAAACTGGCTGAACCTCAGAGAAAATGCAGCAGCCTCTTAGGAGTCTGATAACAAAACTTGTTCCATCTGGTCAGTAGAAAACATTTTGTACACTTCAAACACTTTTTCTTCTTAAAAAAACACTGAAAATGCTACAAGTTTATTTTTTTTAAAGATTTTTTTAAAGGTTTTTTCATTTGATGGTACTGCTTTTGTTCTAAAAAACTTTTTCCCAAATTCTCAGGGATTAAGATATCTTAAATACTTGCAGATTAGTTTAAAATGTTGTGATTTGGTGTTAAATGTAACATCCTGATCTACTTTCTTTAAAATGCATTTCTGTTTTCATATCTACAACATTTTTAGGAACTACAGCACAATAATATACATAAGAGTGAAACTTGTTATGATAAACAGGAAAAATCTTTTAAAAAGTTTGAGGAAAGAGTCAATACCAAGAAGCAACTATGCTTAAAACTTCTTTTGAAAAGTAATAGCATTTTTTTTCTCCTGTTATGCCACATTATGACATTAGTTTATCATAATTTGAGGGAATTTAAAAACTGGATATTAGAACAAGATAGAAGACATGGAATAATTTTTAAAAAGTAAAATTTCCCATAAAATTCCAATTCCAATGAAATGCAAAAGTCAAGTTTCAACTTAGTATGGCATTTACTGCTTTATTTCTCTGTTTATCAAGCTAGCAAGCAATTTAAGGTTGAGACCCTCTCTGTGCAGTGGTCACACACTCTCTAAAGCTTGTCCTTATGCTACTTACACTACAGTCATCAGACAGAAAGCCTGGGAGCAGATGGGATCATTTACTGGCTTTTGTTAAATTGAGACCCAAGAATCACTAAGAGAAAAACCTACTGCCAAAGCCTGAACTCATGTAAATGCAACTGCATTAAATGACACTAAAAGACATCCCTTCTAATTAAGCCTCATTAAGTATCTTTTTAGCAATCAGATGGTATTGAGTTAACTGAGAGTAGCTGACCTATAAAATCTAATTCAGACCTAGCTAAAATCTATTTCGCTGCAGGCTCTCTTTCCTTTTTTGTCACACGTCACAAATGATCTATTGATAAAAACAGAACTTGCCATAAATAGCACAGCCATTGGGATTTGCAGTGTGGCACTTAAATATTTCACCCACTCGAGACACATAAATTCTTACCCAAACTTCTGTGGTCAGCTTTTACTGCATTCCCTGATGCAAAGAAACACGAGCACTGAGGTACTCGTGCCACACTTCATCCTACAAGTGGCTGAAACCCACAGGGCCACACTCTTTCCCAGCCTTGGATTGATGCAGCACAGCTGATCTCATGAACCCCCCCCAGATTCTGTCATTCCCCTCCAGTAAATCAACCACTCTGGCAAGAAGGGGAGAACTCAAAGCTGTCAGATTCTGTCCAGCCATCAGCTCCTCTAAGCCACAGGGAATTTGCAGCCAGATTATGACCACTCTATGTCATCTAAGTGATCGTATTAGAAAATCTGACCAAATATAATGAGGCAATTAAGGGTTTAGTTAAATCTGATTAAGGGCATGGGAAAATTCTCATGCATAGGGAGACTGCAAAAAAAGACTTGTTTACCTGGAGGCAGAGCTGAATAAGGAGAAACTTGAATAAAGAATGAAAATGCCAGCAGAGCCAGAGCAGCAGGATCAGGAAATTTTTCCATCATTCACAAAGAAGAATGAGGATTGTGAGGTGGAACTCAGAGTGACATATATAAAATAAAATCACAGGGAGATATAACTACACAGGAACTAATGAGTACAAATAGATCCTACAGAAACTTTCCCAAATTTACCTAGGTCTTTGTTGGACATCATTTTTTTAAGGAGGAAAAAAGTACCATTTTTAGTTTGATGATGCTATGTATAGCTTCTTTAAAATTTTTTACACTTTCCTAAACTCTAGAATTGTATCAGTTAAATATATTTATTGTGAGTCTCCCTCACCCTTCTCTTTTGCAGCCTAGGAAATCAGATCAGAATTCTTTTTGCTAGGTACTGAACAGAATCTGCTTCCTTGGGATCTTCACGCCTGAAAAGAAATTTTAACTATATTTACCCACTCTAGCTAGACAATATGAGGGTCATATAAATGAGTCCCATCTTTGAAATATTTGTCCTCTTTTTATGCTTTTTAGATCAAGTTACATGTTTGTGAAGAGGAACATTCTTATTATTCCTGATATACAAGTGGGGAGCTGAAGCATGAGGATAGACAGACGTCCAGGTACAAAGATATTTGAATCCCCAGGAGAGACTCATTCCATAGAATCATATAATGGTTTGGGTTAGAAGAGACCTTAAAGATAACCCATTTCTAACCTCCCTACTGTGATTTAACGTGGCACTTCATTCCATGACAGAAAAGCTGGATTTACTGGATACTAACCCGATCACCAGCTTTATCGTCTCTTCAGATGCTTATTGCTGGCTCCTAGGAGCAGATTGATCCAGAACTACTCTACAAGCATCTTCTCTGGATGATACCACTTCTTTATGAGCTTGCCCACAGTAAGACAGGAGAATTTCTGGTGGCAGATGAATGTCCACATTCCCCATGAAAAGAATATATGGAGAAATTAAATAACCCCAAATAACTTCAGAAAAGGAAATATAACCAAACCTGGAGAGACAAGTGGGTAGCTACAGAAACAGCAGAAAGTAATAAAATAAGCTATTTGCTTTTGAGAGCATTATCCTTAGCAATTAAAACATCTCTGTGAAGAATACAACCTCAGGAAATGCCTAGCAATTGTTTCCAGCCACTCAATACATCCGTTCTTAATGTTTATACTTTAATTGGTTTCTATAAACCTCTTTACCAGCTCATAACTCCATAATTCTGCTACATTCCACCAATTAAATGTAACAGTGCTAATACAAAGTTCTGTCAGTTCTTTAATTTGTTACAATTTTTTTTTTTTCTGTAAGTGCAGCCTGGTGATTGAGAATTTGTCACCTTCTACTGCACTTTGGCTTTGAATTTATCCAGCTTCCTCATAAAGTCTCCTTTGTAAATGCTGCCAGCTGGAGTTGCCACCTCATGGCCTTTTTACCACTAGTTCCGTGCTATTATATGAAAAGAACTTAATGGCAGCTCTGTCGTTGACTTCAGTAGTATTGGAATAAAGCTACTTACAAGGTAAGTGAAAAAAGAATTAGTTCACATTTGGTGTCATGAAAAGCCCCATCTCGATGAGACAAATTGGCATAGCTTTATACATAAATGCCTTCTTTACTTGGATAATAACCTTTCAGAGGATATTAGAATTTTATTGCACTTTTAAAAGCAACTTCTACGGAGATTCATTCCAGCTCATACTTACTGTTTGATACTGCTTAGTACCACCAGAAAATAATACAAACATTTTTCAGTTTATTTATTCTCTTGGAATTCTGTAAAGTTTTTTTCTTTAAAATTAGCTCCTGTCATGTGAATAAAGAGGAAGAAAAGAAGTCTGTGTGAAATACCCCTGATCTCAGCTGGATCATCACTGCTGTTGCATTTCTGTGCCATATTTATTGCAGTATTATTCAAGGCAGGGGGTGATGAATGCTCTTCAATCACATACAATGGGGAAGTCTTGGTCCCAAATTCCTTATAGTCTCATGCCTCTTACCTAAACTGCCAGTAATAAAAAAAAACCAAAACAAACCACAATGTTCTACCTCAAAAAGAAAAAAAATATTGCAGAGCAGGAATGCACACAACCTTCTATTAAACACCTAAAAAAGCATTCCACTCAGGAGATCATAGAATCATAGGTTGGAAAGGATCTTAAAAATAATCTTGTTCCAACCCCCTGCCATGGGCAGGGCCACCTTCCACTGTCTCAGGTTGCTCCAAGCCCTGTCCAACCTGGCCTTGGACACTTCTCTCGGCAACCTGTGCCAGGGCCTTCCCGCCCTCACAGGGAAGAATTCCTTCCTCATATCTGACCTAAAACTACTTTCTTTCAGTTTGAAGCCATTTCCCCTTGTCCTGTCACTACACTCCTTATAAATTATCTCTCCCCACTCTTCTTGTGGGCTCCCATCGAGGTGCTGGAAGGCCACAATTAGATCACCCCAAAGTCTTCTCTTTTCCAGGCTGAACAATCCCAATTTGCTTGGAAAGAAGCCAAGTCATCTTTTAATGCTTTTTATATTGTTTCATACATCCATTTGCTCCATTTGCCTGTGATGTAGCCTGGAAGCACCAAGCCCAGCCCAAGACCTGCCTGTGCTATGTGCAGTGCAAATGACAAATTCCCCAGATTCACCAACTTCTGCTGAAGAAATAAGAGCAAATGAAAAAACTAAGGAAGTGGTGTGGCTGTATAAAGAATAAAGAATGAAGGATGGAAGAAAGTGGTGCCATCACAACAGCTTAACAGATGTCTGATGATACAGGGATGTTATTAGGTGAAGTTTCTAAATTAATTCTCTTATCTGTGACATGGGACTTTTGGACAGTGTCTTCCTAAGAACCCAGCTCAGTTTCTTCTGTTGAAGACACAGAAGTTAAGGATTTGTACCCTCAGAAAAGGCATCGTTAAAAGGACATGGAATATGCAGTCAAATGTCAAAGTGTAAATGAATTATCACTATGACGTTTTCTGAAAATTCCAGCAATCATTGTTAGCATATCACTGTCTGCAATCAGAGCTATGCAATCAGAGGAATGAAATTCTCCCTGTCTCCCTTCAAAAGCAGAAAACAAGCTCAATCTGCCCAAAAACCATACAGATTTTAAATTGCAAATGTATATCTGATGGTCTGGTTTTGTTTTTTTGAAGAGTTACAATTAATTTAGGTTTTGTAACTGCTTTTTCAGCCTTTTGTATACAATAAATTTTTAAAGAAAAAATAAAGCTATTAAATATGTTCTTGATTCATTAAAACTGTGCTTATAGCTATTTCAGTGATTAACAGGCCTTGAGGGAAGTTTCTTTAAATAGTTTCTAAAACCCAAAAATTCTTGTAGCAATATGAAGCTCAGATTCTTTTTGTCAGTGATATATTATACTGTGTTCACCAGATTTTCAAAGAACTATGGGAAGGGATTCATGTGTTTCAAGCATATAAGAAAAGATAATTTCTCCTAATTAAATTTTGCATCCTTTTCCACCTATAAGTATAAATACAGATAAAAAGATGCCCTTTTTTTCCCCACTGTGAGGTACATTAGGCACCATATTCCTCCTTTTGGCAGTGTGCAGGATCACTGGATTAGAATTTGCAGACTTTGTAGGCAGAAAAAACAGTGGATGGTGTTTGAAAGGTCTACTTAGATTTCTACAGTTTCTGTTACAGGTTTAACCCGATTTCTTCAAATTGACCTTTGTGTAACAGTCATTGGAGCCACTTACAGAACAATACTTTACTAAGAGCATTTTTGTTCTATTTATATCCACCGACCCAGAGTGGACATTGCTCATTTAATTTCACCACAGCTTTGGAAAATCAGGTTGCACAGGGCTTGTCAGGGCACAGAGTCCAGTGCTCTCAGTCAACAGGAAGAGTTACGGAGCACAAAGCGCATGCAGAAACGTAATTGAGAAACTCAGACTGTCCTTTCTATCAAAAAATCCCCACAGGACATGCTGTGATGACTCTGTGATTTCTCTTCTTTGCCACTCCTGATATTTGTGTTACACTGGAGCCCACGGCTGCAGATCTTGCTGACCCTTCTCCAACAACAGCAGATTCCAAGTGTGTGATCACACCACCAATCCTCCAGCCTCACACTGTTGCAACAGATGGTACACAGAAAACCAGGGTGTATTTGTGTGCTGAAAGAGTAAATAAAATTATATGACACTAAAATGCTGACATCAGTGGGAATGGTAATGAAAACCTATTAGCTTTAATGGTAATGAAAACCTATTATCTTTAACGGTGCAAAAAATTATGTTACCAGAATTCATTACATATCTATAGAGGCAAAAATCCCACATGACTTTCACTATAGTGCCTATGTAGTGACCTCTAAAGAGGGGAAAAAAAAGGGAGGTAGAATGACTCCAGATGCATAGGAAGAATGCATAAACCCACAAATATACTTGGATGGGACACTTTTTCCTGATCCTCAGTCCCATACTCCTCCCAGGTACCGTGATGATACACAATAGAAGGGACAATACTGCTTTTGGCATCACAAGCCATGACCAGCAGCCTCTTAAAACTTTGCCTCACAAAGCACTCATTCTCACTATTTTCTCCTAAGGAAGGTTTCTCCTTCTTATTGCCAATTTATCCAAAACGAGACAGTTAAATGTATTTTGAACCTCTTCTGCTGAATTCTAACTACTTTGATGTTCACTGCACTGTGTTGAGTTCTTTCTCAGGAGTGAAACATTTCCTAAGAATTGCAAGTCAGAGCAGGGTTTTCATTTGGTGTGAGGCCAACATATAACAAGTAACAGCTCTTTTTATGGAGCTGGTTGTGTGCCTATAATGCAATAATTTATGAGCACTGCATGTTTCCAGCTCTAACATCTCCAGGGTAGCTCTGAGTCCATAGGAACACTATCTTTACTGCTGGAGGACAAGTGCCCAGCACCAGCTACTTTTGACATGTGTTGTCTATATCAGGTTGTTGTAATACTTGCTGTAAGTTGCCACTCAGCCCACAGAGGCAACACCACTTGTGCCTTTTGGTAACCTAAATAAATCAAACAAAGGAAACAAGGGCAATGAGTTTCCTCAGTTCACCTAACACACCACAGTCAGTCCAGAACAGAACCAATTCTTATGTGCTCCTAAATACCTTCTGGACTCTCTTGGTATTTGCAGTATGAGGAGCTCTCACAATTCCTGACACAGAGCAGCTGTGTAATGCCTCTCTAAAGTCCTGCACATGATCTGAGGCAAGAATGAGCAATACACAGACTGCTGCCTTGTTCCACCCCGAAGAGTAATACCAATTAAGCTCAGAATTACTTTGGAAAGTGGCAAAAGTGGAGTCCGTTCCTCTTCATCCCATCAGTAAATAACTAAAAACAAAAGCTATATTTCCTGAAAACTAGGAGACAGTGCTGAATTTAAATGCATTTTCATGTTCATCCTCCATCAGCAGCAACTTGAGAAGACCTTGGGCATTCCTTGCTGAACCACTAAACACAAAGGATATACACCACCAACACAAAAATAAATAAATAAATAATCGTAAAGCTTCAGCCCTGACAGAAGAAAATACATTCCAAAAATACTTCAAGTATTTTCCAAGGAACAATTCAGTTACTTGACATCCTGATAATCAGCTCTTTCCTCATCTACTTGTGGAGGTTTAACAGCAAAGTCAAGCTCTATGTCCTTCACTCTGTTATACTTTAAAAAGATACTTTAATCATTCGTCATTCCACATTTGGTTCACTACACACATAGGCACAAGGAGATTAGTAGAATCAAATCTCTTTGTCTTTTAATATATGCAGCAGTGCAAATAAAAATAGAGAAATGAGAGGAAAATACAAGGAATGGGAACAGATGAGAAGAGAATCTCAGACCAGGCAGAAAAATCCTCAAGGACTTATAAAAAACAAACCACTTCAACAAACTAATCTGTGGAGTCAACTGCATAAAGTGAATTATTCAATCAAAACCCAGCAACAGGTTGTGAAGCAACAATAAAAGATTTCCTCATCTGCTTCTTTGTTTACTGTCCACTAATATCTTCCCTCACAATCTGAAAGAAAGTAAGGAAAATGGAAGGAAAGGACAGAAAGAGAATCATCTTTCTGCTCAGCAGTAACAGCAGAGGCAGAAGCAGATGCTACTTCAGGGATCAAGCTGTCCCCTTTAACTTTGCCTCTCCTTCTGCAGCAGACGTGCAAGCAACACCTACAGCAGCCATAAAGTTTAATTCAAAATATTTTCAATTTTCCCAGGGGGTTTGAGCAAATTTTATGGTTTGTTTTTTTTTTTTCCTGTGACCCAGCCATGCTCAGTCTCCCCTCTGATTTGTATCACAGTGTGGAGGAAATGTTCAGTGTGGCTACACAAGCACTCATGTTCCAGAATAATTATTCCAAACAGCAATTTCTGTTGTTTTCTTATGACATATCTTCTGTGGTGTGAGATGTGAAATTTCACACTTTCTTTTATTTAAACCATTCTGAAAAATGAGCACCATTTCACTACCAAATCTGTTGAATCCAAATAATTAGATGGATCACCCCAGCTGAGCTCCAGGCAGATATCAACTGTAAGAAGCAACGCATCTCCCTTTCCTTGCCAAAAGCCACACAGCTTACATAGCTAACATAGCACTAAAATTAAAAGCCCTGATTCTTACTGGTTTGATTAATAGATCTATCTATATATCTGTAAAAATCTGTTAAATCAGGTTAACAACCCTAAAAAACAGGTGCTGTAAGGACAAATTAGTTCTTGCTCAGCCACATCACTGAGCGATGCAATTTGCAAAAGTGCTGAGCACAACAGGCCCTTTTGACTTAACTATAACTGCAAAGCTCAGACCTGCTTCAGCAGAAAGTGAAATAACCTATTGTAAGGAGCTTATGTGAGGAGCCTCTCTCCATAAATTTGTTTGTTTAACTTCTTTCTTGTTAGCATCCATCACACAGATGAGCTTTCTTGCTTCTTTGGAACATCTCAAATTCTAACAAGTTAAAACCTAAATGAGAAAGGAGCTTCTCTGGACATGATTTCCTTTACCTCAACTTCATTGCTTTCACGTTTTCTACTGCAGTACCAGCCTTGCCGTTTTCTCCACACTACCTCTGGCCAACAGGGAGTGTCATCAGTCAGAGCAGTCAGTTTTCCCCTTCCCTACAGAAATCAAATATGTCATCTCTGCAGTGCTCTCAGTCTCTGTAAGCCAACAAAGTCAGTCTTCACACCCCTTTCAAACTGGGCAGGTTCTGCTCACAACACTGAATCTGTGGCAGGGAGTTGGATTATTGTTAATTACAATGTCTCCCTGTTTTTTGAGCTGAAGAAAATTAATGTGGGTGTTATGCAAAGAGGAAGCCTGACGTAGAATTGTACAATTCCAGCATTTGAAGGGACCAAGCATCTCAAGTTTCCCATAAAAGCAGATACTGAGGATTTAGCACTGATACAAATGAAGTTCCAGTTTAGATTGAAATTTTTTAAACTATTGCTGTAGATACCTTCTGGGACTTGAGGACTTTTTTCTGTTTGTTTTAAACAACAGAACTGAGCTTATTAACACTTATTAAAACCATCCTACAAATTACTTGATATTTACCAATCATATCACGCTTCTTTTCTTAAATAACACCAATATACCCATTGACCCAGCTGAGAACAATAGACATCCATTTGGATGAAACTACTTATTTTATACTTTTTCATATTCTGTATCTACTTTTCCCTCCTGTAAGTACTATTTAAATGATCTGCTGGGTTTTCTTTTTTGTCATTGCATTTTTAAAGGGCTTACCTTGTCACTCATTAGAACCTTTCCAGCGCAGCTCTGCCCAAGGGTTCTAACCTACATAGCATTCCTGCCATCACTCAGGCACAGAAATCCTGAACTCACCTCATCAAAGACAGATCAAACAGTTTGGGCCAAAGCTCCACCTGGTGTAAAACTGCAGGGCACCTATATTTAAAAGAAATCTTTAAAGTAGACCTTTCTTCCCAAAATGTGCATTAGACACAGCTGGGAACACAAACACCAATGTGTCTGGAACTCTTTTACTCTCTAAACCAGGTGCTAAAAGCACAGCGTGTGCACGACACAGCCACCACTACTCCCCGAGGTGAATTATTGATTTTGAGGTGAGCCTGCAAACCGTGAACATTCTCACAATCCTTGTTGCTGACCTACATGACGTTGATGTGCCATGAGTTTCTGTTCCATAATTAAATTCACCTTAGAAGCAAAAATGCAGAATTTAGCGTAGCACAAAGAACAACTGAGCTTTGAAGTCTAATCTTGCCTAAACCGAGATATGATTTTGTCAGTGAAGATTATAACATTTATGCACTTTTCACTTGTCATAACAGATTTACTGCTTATTTTCTACAGCCTTTCCTGGGGAAAAGCATATTCTTGCCATTCTAATGTCACAGTACAGTTTAATAGCTTAAATATAGTATAGCTTAATATTTAAAGTGTTTTTCCTCTTAGCATGGCACAAGTAGCTGAAGCACAGATTTTGAAAAACTTCTCATTTCTGCAATGAGTTTTGGAGAGAAAGAACAGATTAATGAGTAGATCAGGAGCCACATGGGAGCCAAGTAGAAGCCCAATTCTGAATCTGGCCTGCAAAATGGCCTAGGAAACACTCAAGCTCTTACTATAAAAGCTTCTTTGGCCTTTTTTGTTTTCATATTTAAAAGGACATGATAACATCTTATGCACATCTGTACAGAGGGTTCAGATCCTAACATTCATTTTTGAGTGCCAGGAGCTCTCCACATTATTACCAGAGATTAGAATCATTCACCTCACCAAAACTCAGGGTTCTTAGTGAGTGGATGAGAAGACAGCATTAAGAAGGAGACAGTATAACTTTAGTATTTCAGTGAAAATTATATACATGAAAATTCTTTGCGTTAGGACTACTGAAAGAGAACTAAACCAATCCTCAGAATTGCTACTTAAAATTACTGGACTAATTATTTATAATGGAGCTGGATGGCCAGCAGATGAAGGAAACATGGCAAAAGGCATTACAGTGTCCAATAACCAGAAGCCTGGATATGAAATACCAGCAGTCAAGTTTTGAGTCATGATCCAAAATTCCCAGGAGGTCAGAACAGAAAAAAAAAATCAAACTAAGTGAAAGAGAGACATTTCTGTGTAAATTTCCAATATATTAAGGTACTTTTTAGTTTTAGAGCTTCACACACACATAGCCAATGTGATTTATTTCAAAATTCAAACTTTAAACACTTAATCATCAGTATAACAGTTACAAGTTTTTTAAAAATATCCTGGTTGTTCAGTCAGAGCATCACCCCAAGTTAAATTATGCATATTTAAAACTCGTGACTTTAATAAAATGGCATATGAAATAGCATCATTTTTCTGTTCTTACCAGTTTTCCTAGTGATTTTCTAATTCTACGGGAAATGTGAGGTATCCTATTAATTGGGAAAAAACACAAGGCTGTGCTGAACTGAGGGATTATGGCTGCATATTTCTGTAGGCTGATTGCATTGGCTCACAGTGATGCACTCTTCAAGCACCTAACATTCAGCAAGGATGAAAAAACATAAAAGGCAAACTCCTTTTGCAGAGGCAGCGTTGTGGAGCAGAGCAGATTCTGAGCAAGTACCTTATGTGCATTGTTCTTTTGTGCTCTACCATCATGCTCAATTTTCCATTGCAGCACTTTGCCTTTCACACAGATGGATATTTTATGGAATTTGCTAAGGACGTTGCAAGGCCAGAGCAGATCATGGACATGAATCTAATTTGCTTTGTGTTGGTGGAGCCAAATGTTTGAGCAAAAACTTTCTTCTTTTTTTCTTTCCAGATTGTGTTTCTTCATGCCCATTTAGAATAAATAATTTCTATTCTTTACGGATCTCATCTGGTATGCAGCTCTGAACTACTGTCTGACTCTAGATTTGCTACACCAAGCCTTTTCGGGGTTGGAAATGCTTCCAATACAAGCTCATAGAAATTTCTACCAGCCTCAGGCTTTGTTCCACACATAATAGTCAGTCCGATGTTAGGAATATTTATGCCACTATTTATATCAAATCCGAAAAAATTAGAAATAGGAACTTCCAGTACAAGAGATGTGATTTTTTTTTGACCCCTTTAATCAAGTAAAACTTGGTGTCAGCTCATCTTAAAGTTCACCTAAAATTCTAAACAGTCAGGGGTAGCATATTTCAGGATAACCCAGAACGGAAAGTTCTGTGCTGCTAAACTGTCATAAGATCAGTAAAGTTTTTACTGAGCTAGAATCTGAAGGAGACATTTCTTAATGCAATCAAATCAACTGATTGTGCAATTCTAACACCGTCCAATACCTGAACAGCTCACCTACAACCCTGGTAATATTATCAGTTCATGTAAAAAAGGCTGGCACACACATTCTAAGTAAGAAAACCTCAAACAACATGAATTTATTTTAAAGCTGGAAAAAACTGTACTCACATGTGACTACAACTACAATCAGCCTTCCCACCCCTCCAGTGGACTCTGACATGTTTTGCCTTCTGTAAGGCAGCGCTCAAAGCCACCCACATGTATTCAGCAGTACTGTTTGACCTGTGGCTTAAGTCACAGATGAATCATTGCAAATCATCTCCTGTTCTAGGAGGTCAGAGGCTCTCCTGGTCAAAGAAATAAAGCAAGCAGCAGAAGTCACAGCAAGAACCACTGCAGACCCTGTTACAGCCAGATCGTGCTTTTCAATATTGGTAACAACTGCAGCAAAAAAGGGAGATAATACCAGATGGATTTGACACTCCTTTTCATCAGGACAGCCATGAAAGGCTACTCTTCTCTTTCTCTGAGCCATTTTAATGCTGCTACTGTTCACTGCCACGAACTTTGATAAGAATACACAAGTTGCTTAAATGCTTATTAACAGATAAGGAAATACAGACTTATTTAGGAGAATGAAGGTAAGAAATCAAACATTTAAAGTATGCCATTATCCACAAGGGTCACACTACTCTGGCATCATCTATGTTTCACACCTCTCATTTATAATTGTTTGATTTAGTGACACAAACTTTATAATCTTGCAGCTTGAAAGGAATTTGCATTAATAATACTACAAAGACAGATAAACCTCTGCTAGCTCATGCCTCAACAGACATGCCTTATTTAAAATATTCTGGCACTGGAGTGCCAGTTTCACATCTTGGCAAATGTCATCAGTCAGGTCCTTTCTACTTTTAAATTACTTCAGTTTCTTTTAGTAGTACCATTGCTTTAAAACAAGGAAACAAATCCATATTGTTTTAAAATTCTGAAGAATCATTTGTACTATCACCAAGCATTTGGTCTTAAAAATTACTTAAAAATTTTCAGCTTTCATTAAAAAAATCCTGAAGATCTGAGTACACATGCTAGGCCATATTTACTCAGTGAAGAAGGATGCATGGAAACATCCAGCCTGTGAATCCTCATCAGGCTATGTGGATAAAGGAGATGCTAAGCTGTCAAAGTCTAGGATTCCTACAATTGCACTTCAGCACGAATGTAGGTGCCTAGAAGGTTGTACAGGTGTGTAGACCCTCTAAGATACAACTTAGATTAGGAAAAGAAACGGGCTTGTGCCCATCATCATGTCTATGTGATCTAAATGTGCTCTAGAGTTGGCAAGTTCCCTCCCCCATGTGAACTTGTGCATTCCTGTGACCTCCATTTCACTCTACTGCTGTAAAAGGTACTCCCCAATTTCAAAAATACAATTTTCATCCAGATTTTCTGGCATTGGTTTCTCATCTGTCATAAGTGTTTGATGTTACACTGTCCTCTTCCTTTATATTTGCAGATTGAAACCTGTTTGGTTCAATTTCCATTGCATGAAATATAAATGCAGTTGCAAATAACTGATCTAAGGTCAACAGAGTAAGAAGTAATCTAAGGTCAACAGAGAACCAGGCAGTGAAACAATATTTTTCAAGACTGTGTGAAACAACTGAAATGGAGCAGCTCACATAAACAGCACATTTAGCTTATTTCAGTGTCTCTTCTTAATGAACCCTTTAGAAAATGGAGAAATGCTTCACATAAGTCTCATACTCAGCAGATGTAGGTCTCAGAAAGAGGACTCTACAGATCCTCAGTGGTTACACTGGGAAAAGCATTATCAAATTTCACTCTCTTTTAGGCTGTATAAATTCTTCCAAAAACAGGGAAAATGTCACCTTGTGTTAAATATTGATGCCTGCTCCCATACAGTGAATCATCCTCCAAAGTAGAATTAGGGTAGATTTATATTAAAAACTGTCACTGCAAAACTTCATTCCTTTATATAGGCAACATAAACAATGCTGAATATACTGCAGAGCACAGAAGGAAGGACTCTTCTTCAGTGGAATCTGTTCTCACCACATGAAATGCCTGGTAATAAGAAAGGTACAATTTTTTTCCCAACACCTTTTGTTCTTTTTTGGTTTTTTGCCTTTTTTTTTTTTTTTGCTTTTGCTATTTCTCCTACTTTTAAGTTTCCTTAGGCATCAGTAGAAAAAAATATTACCCAGAAAGATCTGAAGTAGCCACAGTAAGTGCAGAGCAATGCCAGCTGCAAGATCTAGGTCTGGGGGCCAGGCTGTTCCTCACTTTTCGAACCATTTAACTCCAGCAAGCAAGCACACCAAATGTGCAAGCAAGCACACCAAATGCACTGCAATATGTTAATCTAGCCACTGCCCTGATTTAATTGGCCCAGAAAATTGCTTTAGGTATTTGGGACTGCAATTAAGGCTAGAAAACTCTGGAAACACAGTCTTTAGTGGTGAAGGGATTTTTTTTATTATTATTTTTAAGAAACCAAACCCTCTCTTAGCTAAGACTCTTGGGCTTAATTAGAGATTAATTAGAGTTACTTGCTGCTACTTAGTTGAATTATAGCTCAGCAGACATATTTTAAGTGGCAGGTATAAAATTTAGCCTTTTCTATCTCTCCTTTTTGTCTCTGCCTCCAACAACGAGAACTTCCTCAATCAGCAAACTCATTCGGTTCAAATTAGAATAATTGTCCATCTCTGCCCTTATCTTCACAACTTGAGGATACCTAATATAATTTGGCTTAATGAGATGAAATTAATTTTAAGAGAACAATGACCCTTGCCTGCCATTGTTACCATGCTGTGGCCTGTGACCCTGCAGTTGGAAATAACCCTTACTGTGCACTGGAAATATCCAACTACATGTAAAAGACAAAAGTAGGGAGGTGACTGCATCAGAAAAACTGGTAAATTATCTAGTATGGTCCACAAATCAGAGACAAAATCTTATATGAAAAGCACAAATAACAGCAACTCATGTAGCAGCTATGGGTGAGGTAGGGGTGTCCATTCCCATTTAGACTCCCAAACAGGGAAGAGATTTTTCGGTCTATAACAGAGCTCAGCACAAGGCATGGCTAAAAAACACAAAGCTTGTCTGCAGGCACCTAATGTTTCCTTAGCAAGACACCCATGCATCATGGAACAGGAGGTCAAACACACTCCTCCAAAAAATTCAGTAAAAATACACACTGAGGGTTACACATAACAGTTTATCTAAATTAGCAAATCCTCAACAACACTGACTTTAATGTGACTTATCCATTTCTGAGTTTACTATTATTCTAGACAACAGCAGCAGGCACAATTTCAATACTTACATGATTCATTTTCATGAAGTTGGAATGGCATCATGTTGTTATTGTCTGGTTATTTGGGTTTAGTGGGGCCAGCAGAATGTTCTTCTGTTGGGTTTGGTGGTTATTTTTCAGAGAGGTTGCTTTGTTTTAATCAGACTGTTCTCCAATCCTGTTGTCACAGCAACAGTGGACATAACTAGCTGACACAATTTTTTCCTCCAAACCTTCAGTGCTATTCAGATTGCAGATTGAATTTAATAAGGCAATTTAACAGCCTTCCTGAATCTAATTGCAAGTTTTCCTAATAGTGCCACATTATCCTTTTCAGTACGTTCTGAAAGGTTTCAGTAAATTCCTTTCCTATAGACTACAGTAGCGAGTTTCCTTTGCTTAAATATATCTTAGGAGTTTCTCTCCCCTTCAATTTCAGATTCAAGCATTCACCCTTGTAAATTTGGAACATTTATTGCCCTTTGAAAAAATTTTAAGAATAAAAACATTTAGAGATCTGTGTTTTACAGTGACAAGGCTGAATTTCCAATATTATACAGTAAGGACATATTTGGGGTTTCCTTTAAGGAAAAAAATCTGCTCAGTCTACCAGATTTCCCCCTGATTTTATAGATTCGACTTGTAAGAAGCGAATGTATTCTAAGTATGAACATATTCACCTTGAAACAATAAAACTTAGTGCAGTGCTCTCCCTTGAAAAGAACAGAGCAATTTTAAACTGGTATTATACATGGTATTAAACTCATATTAAACATGGTATTATACCAATACACTGAATTAAACATCTCCCTTAAAAGGTCTCTCAAACTCAGTGGTAACAGCTCCATGGCACTCTCAAAGATAACCACAACCCCAAGGTGCAGCACTGCTGGAGTTGGTACAGACGGATCATTCCAAGCTACGCTCACTGTGTTCTCCATAACCCCACCAGGTCAGAAACAGCCAAAAGTGAGGATATTGAGTCACACAGAGCCATGACACTGTGAGCATATACAGTTTTGTTTCACTAAACTTACTAGTATTGAAATTTATCTGAAAGGTGCCTTCGTAATTTTGTAGGAAAAATATGTTATATGGGCTTTTCAAATTACAGCAAGAGCGAGCCACGGGTTTGCTAAGCAGAGCCTGCAATGACAAAGTGCTGTCCTGAACAAAAGTAATAACATTCCTTTTGGAATTGAACAGAAATATTGAACAGAAACAGCCAAAAATTCTGAAGTCTTCTGCCCTTTCAAGGAAAAATGATTATGCCATATACCTCTAAGGCATCAGAGTTTGACAACAAGCAGCATCAGGTCACTCTTAGGATTGGAAATGGTGCTTTGTGCTAGAATTTTTCAAAAGGAAAAATTGTCTTTTAACACACAACACTCTTTGCAAGTCACAAAGCACATTATATTGCTGTAGTATTAGATTTGATAAGAAAGATGTGTGAAGTCATTCTGAGGGTATCTGCCACGTAGTCAAAACACATCACAGAGGGCTTTGTACAGAAATTAAAGTTTCTTGAAATCTAACCAGTTCAGATACTAAGAGCTCTCAAACATACTAGAACAAAAAAAGAAAAAAAAAAAAAGAAAAAAAAAGGCAAATTTAACCTGCTTTTGGTCAGATTTATGCAGTCTGTGGTAAACTTGGTGCTGCCAGGGTGAGATTCAGAATGCCTGAGCTAGTTGTATCACACAATAGTCACAGGTTTGACTTTGGGCACTATTTCCTTGTCTTCCCTGCTTTTCTGTGTTGAATTATTGGAGTTCAGGGCTCTTGAAAAGCTGATTTAGTTTACAAAACAGTGTATGGATCTCTGCTATTGCAGAGAATTAATTCAAATCAATATGACTGTGATGGATCTTAATGATGTTTCACAATGCGTGCATGTGTACACTTAGGAATTAATTCAAGGTAATTGAATGAATTTATATAATTTAATTTTTAAATGAGACCTGATTCCCCATACTAGTGGTTTTCATATCTGTTTTTCCTGTCAGACTCCACTACTAAGGCTCTTCAGCTTTGTGTGCTATTACCTTCTCAGTTACCCAATTAAATAAACACTAATCAGCTTACTTAATAAACTAGATAATACTGTCTGCACTGGCCTAAGTTTATAACAGAGACAAACACAGATATTTAAGATGCACAGTGTGTTGTGTCAGAGTAAGCAATGGACTACGTATTATCTGGAGATAGGCAGATGCCTGACTAAACACTGCATGTTTCCATGTGTTTTTTGGGGAAAAATTGAGGATCAGTTCTTCACATCATTCACAATTAAATCTAAGAAATAGAAAAGACAGATTAAAAAAATTCAACACATCTTCAATATTAAAATTAAATAAATACCCCTTAACATACAGTCTGTTTGGGAACATCTGGGATCAGTCTTTGCAGAACAAACTGACAACGTTCATCAACAACTGAAGCAGCCAGAAGCTGACTTTCAAATACATATTTTTTTTAAATATGCATCTCTGTTCAGGTTTTTCCCAACTAATCCATTCATTCTGATACAAAAGGTCCATAAAGGCAGGATTACCTGGTATTAGTGGGGACACTGTATCTGACACTGTCAGTACAATGTGGTGGTTTGTCTCTTTTGGGTTTCCTAGCCTGCTTTTTCTGATTTTTGCCCCACTTGTGCATTCCCTCTTGTCTCATACAACCTCAACCAGTTCTGCTCAGAGCAGTCTGGGGTGGAAGGGTTGAATCCCACTGAAAGAGAGAAGAGACAGGACTGTCTCAAACTGCAAGTTGCACCAACCACAAAAACTGCTGCTTTCTACCCTGCTTTCCCAAATCCTCAACACGTCACCAGCTTCTCAGTAACTGGAGCAAGTGATTTTCAAAGGCAAGTAAAAACTTCACTTTATTTTAGGAATTACTATCTGGTCTATGCAAAACAGCAGAAAATCAACATTTGGCATTTGAAAGAAGCTGTGGGGCTTAAGGTCTTTTCTTTGTTTGAATGACCAAATCAAAGGTTAAATACAGAAGATCATATAATTTTTAATAGTTTCTTGGCCTTGATATGAAATTTTTTAAAGAAATGTAGCCCTTTCCTTCAAAAGAGTTGTGCTGGCAAAGATGAACATTTCAAACTCTGTTTTGAAGCAGATCTACAGTCAAGATCCAAGGAAATCACTGAACATAAATCAAGGCAGACTTGGATGCACATAGTGTATTTTGAAGAGGACTCCAGAGTAAATATAAAGTGATGCTGCTAACAGGGTGCCTGATCAAGCTTGACAAACTGTTTCTTCTCAAAGGCACAAGAATCAAGAGCAAGGTTAGGGGCAGTGTTTATGATGGGATCCCACAAACCTTTCACATATCCCCATAGAAGCCATGAAGGGTCTTACTGAAGAAGTTTTAGGATGAACAGATGATGAAACATTAAGTGATTTATTTATTCCTAAACTAGGAACATAGCATTAAGCAAAAACTCTGAGACCTAAGCAGAAGCAGTACTTATTTTACAGTAAGGCATGAGGCAAAATTTTTAAATTTAAAATTTTATAACTTTTTTAAAACCTTAAATCAGTTCATCTGTAAAAGCAAGACTCAATATTTTTTTTAGAGATAAAAAAGATACAACCATAAAAAAGAAGTCAATTGTTTTCCTACTCAATCAAAGCATTTCATGCCTAGACAGACCTTTTTTTTTATTTTTTCTTAGTTTGCTGTTTCAGAAGAAAAGCCCCAAACAAGAAGTTAATATTTTTTATTCCAACTGACCAAAATTTATTCTGTCTTTATTCTTGGTTCAGTTTCTGAAAAGAAAATCAGTTTTTCCAACACCTTTAGCCAACTTATGTCTCATTGTTAAGATGTGTCTAAAGATTTATTTGCATTAAAATTCTTGGAAAAGCAATTTTTTAGCAAGGAAGCTTTAGGAGATCAAAAATCTCTCTCTCAGATTTACTAGAGGGCCTTTACACAGTACTGGTCAATCACAGAGGTCAATCTCTCACATATGTGGTATCTAATATTAGATCTTTAAATCTATATTTAGAGACCAAAATCTTTGGCCTGATTTTTAACAAGATGAGCATTTCTTGCCTAACTGCAGAAACTGAAGTTCAAACAAATTGCCTTACACTCTCTTCTCTCTCAATGTCATGAAAATGAGAAATAAATGTAAATGTAAAATGGGAAATAGAAGACTTCTGAGCTTCCCAAATGCACTGCGAGGATAAAATGTCAAGTCTGATGAATCCTACTATGATGTACATTGTGAAAAGTTTATCAATAATATATCAGGAAAGGATTAGAGGCAATGTCACTGTAACAAAGTAGATTAAAATAGTTCTAACTGCTTTGAAAACCACCTTTCCTTCTCCATCTGCCCTATCAGCTCACACCCAACCAACCACCATCTCTCATGAATATATCATTATTCTCAGCAAGTAACAAGAATAGACAAAATATTTCCGCCTTTCATAATATTTCTTGCATTAATTGAGACTAAAACTCTAAGAGAAATGTCACTGCTCTGTGGAGGAGCTGTGGGCTAAAACAAGAACACTGGCTTCATGAAGGACAATGGGACTAACACTACAGTACCTCAGGATCACCATTAAAATCTGTCTCTTTCTCCATCAAATCCATGCACGTTTGTTCTAAAAGATGTTCTTTGGATAGCTAAGATTTTGTCTGGGAAACAACGACCAATTGACAAAAACAGCCACATTTTCTGTAGCATCACCACTGGAGTTTGGCCCGGGAAATGCTCACCAGAACCTGTTGGCTCTGATGTGAATCTGCTTTGGTTTCTAGTACCTGAGCTATAACCAACCCAGCAGAAGAGAGCAACCAAGAATAAAAGTTATCAGGGTACTAAAGATGACATGTGGGTGTCAAGGCTACTGATTATTAAACAGTCATGAATAGTCAGGTAGGATAAAACTACAGACACATGGCTACCCTACAGTTAATAAATTTCCTTCTTCCTTCGCACCCTTGTTCTAAGTTGCTGCAAATGATGTGAAATAATGGTTTTGACAGACATATCTTCCCCGCAGACCAGATGTGCTGATCTCCCTTAGGTTCTTTAAACAGTCTGAAGGCAGATTTTAATCTTCCTGTGCCCACTGTAGCAGCTGTACAAACACTTCATTAACATAAGAATGGTGATAAGTGTGTGCTATTAAAACTGGGGAGGGGAGGCAGTGTTTTTCTGTGTCCTTTATATCTCACTTCATTTTATGCTATGAGTAGGTGCTAAATCGGGAATGAATAAATGCATTTCAAACCCGAATTTGGCATCCAATGTGTGCTTGTTCTTTTACAGATGAACCAAATTTTTAGATTGACAATTTTTGCATCTATTCAGCGCCAAGGCAAGCATGTTGCTTAATATGAATTCGAGAAAATATAGCAAGAAAAGGGTTTTTTTCTCTGAAAAAAACCCCAAATCCATATTCTTGAAATGTTTGTTTTCGCAGTTTTCTCTTGCGTAGAACTCAGGCTATGGCATGTAGTGTCTGTTAACTCTGCTACTAGTATGGCAACATGGTGAATTTTCTTTTCTTTCAGGAAGTTTATGAGTTACTTTTTTCTTTAAGGCCTTTAACAACTTTAAATTCAACTGCCTTCCTTAGCTTTCTCTTGATACTTCATTAGAGATGTGATTACTGAGAATTTACTGAGTCACTCTCAGTAAATGGTGAGTGCAGGATTATTTTTTTATGAAGAGGAGAAGCGAGACAGTTGATCTTCTGCATATTTAAGAATTTATTTGATGTCAAATTAAGAATTTGCAAAAAATGTACTTTGCCAGGCCTAGAAATCATCCCAAGATAAGGTCTACTCTGTCTGCTGCTCATTAGGGATACAGACATTGTCCCTACTCTTCTAAAGTACTGAGTTATAAAACTGAACTGGAAAACTGGCAGCTCTTCAGTTTCCTTGGTTTCTTCCTTTTCATATACACACATGAGCACATAAAGCATTCTCTGTAGGTATATATATATATATCTATATATATATATATCTTTGCGTGTGTATATTTATATAAATAGACACATTTCTATATATATGTATGTATAAATAAATGCTTCTTTCCTGCACCAGCTGTCACCTCTGAAGCATATGCCTGGCCAGAAAAGCAGACAAATGCTTTTTGAAGTAGATACATCTTCTATTTCCATAGTGTGTTGGCAGGAGGTGGTAGTAAGGATTAAGAAATTGGTTCTATTCTTGCTAAGAGCCAACTGGCTGGGAGGATGCTTAGGGGCATTGTGGATGTGATACGTTGGTAGTTCCTGAACTGAAGAGAAAGAATGAATTTCTATGTGGATATCTGAAATCTCTGTCTATTCCATGCTCATCACACTCTTACCTCACCTTCCTCTTTGCAAGGATGCTGCAAATCATGTCTGATGGCTCCAAGCCAAAATCTGATAGGCTTTCCTTTACTCTACCTCTCTGACATATGTACTGCACACCCAGGCTCTTTGCAGCTTCTTCAAAATCCAGAAGGTCAATTTTTGCTCTCAGATGGCAGTACACAACTCTCATTACCCTGATTTTAATCTTACTCTGGTTTAACTTCTGCATAACCTCTTCGCAAATAGCAATGCGTCATAGACAGAGGAAATTAAAACTTGGACAGAGCCTTTTAACCAAGCACCAATAACTTCATTAAATTACATTGCCTATACTAAGACAGAGAAATCAGGAGGAACAACAGACGCTCAGTTCCTGCTAAGATCTCATCCTCATCTCCATTCTACATGGGAACTGAGTTCTGGATTTTCTGTAGGTCAGTAAACATAAAGACCAACTTAGGTGTGTTGATGTTCCGCCCTCCACCCCCTGCAGCCTAAATGCTGCTCTAGAACACTCAGGTTTGTTCAAGACCATGGAACCATGGTTTGGTCTTTAGTCTGAGCCTTCCACTAACTGAAGTGTTTCCTGCTCAGCAATGAAGTGGCTACCTGTGACACAAGATGGAGTTACTTCAGCCGCTGGTGACTGTATGGAATGGACTTGATTAAGTCTGGAACTAAGCCCTACACGTTCCTGTTCCTACTGTCTTTAAGGGTATAGGCCTTCAGTTGCTAGCACAGACAGACTAAGGTGGCTGGAGGTGTCTGACAAGGGCTGCATGCACTGGTAAACCAGCTCTTTGCAAACAGATCCTGCACTCCTGTGCTCCAGCTGCATCCCAGCCTGGAGCTGTCCTAGTGCGTGCTCAACCACCTGCACAAAACACCAGAGGCATGGAGTGTCTTCCACTCACTAGATAACTTACATCTCATCCACACCTAATGCCACAAATAACCCAAGGATGAAGGAGTGGAATTTTTGAAAGAAGCAGAGGAAAGACAGACTAGGAACTGATCAGCCTTTCTCCCCTATGTAAAAGCACATCTCTCCTAATCAATCTTGCTATTAATTAAAATGATGACTGTCCACTGTGGGCACTGGGCACATGTGAAGAACTTCCTTCCTGAAAGACTGTTAAAAAGTGCCTGTTCACATCACAACAAAAACCCAAAACCCAGGATAACCACAGGAGCATGACTTTGCCCAAAAGCATAGGGGAATGTTCCAGGTAGCACAATGCATCACAGGCCATTCACCTGGCAGGTGAGTGCCACTGTGAGGACCATCTGGCTTCAGTCACAGGTGATAGTTGCATTAGCCACTGCCACAGTGCTTCTGCAGGCAAGCAATGAAATGAACAAGTGGCAAAACTTGGCATCAAACATCCCTGTGTGGGAGCTCCTGGTCACCACACTCTGGCAGCCCTGAACTTGACTCCAAATTCACAGCACTGTAATTGAAAGTAGCTTCAGGTACTGTCACTATCGATCCTTGTTGACAGTGATCAAAATTACTGCATGAACCATTGTGGTTTGAGCTGAACAGGCAATATCTATAACTGAGAACCAAACCAATTTCCGAGGTACAACAGAGTGGGGAAAATGGGAAGGACAGGCATAATGACTACTAGTGAGTGGCTTACACATTCTTTTTCATTTGTCACAGCTTTCAAATGTCATAACAAAGCAGAAGACATTGACATTTCCCCAAGAGCACATAGAAAGTTCTTAGTCTCCAATCACTGTAGAGTTAAGCTAAAAATTGGGAGTGCAGTAAACTCTATCTGACTTTTTTTGCCTTTTTAATTAATTTTCTACTGGAGATGAAAAAGGAGATGCATCGATTTTCAGAATTTACTGTACTTTATTTGTTTTATTTTTGGTTAGTTCACAGAAAATGTACATAGGCAGGAGCTCTGACAGTTACCATGGCCTCTTTGCTGCAGATAGAAAAAATGTCCCTCCCTCCAGTTAAAATTGACACCGAATGTTCTTTTCTACTGAGAAATTGGTGGTAGCTTGAAAATAAATTACACCTTAAACTTTCCTGCACAGAGAGCAGTGCTCTGTAAAGAAAGAACATGTTCAAGAAATCAGAATCATGTAGAGATCAAAAAAGATCTTCAGCTATGTATACCTTTGAGAGAAACTGGTAGGACGAAACAGAACTATGCAGTTCCTCAGGTCTACACTGACAACAGAGGAATTTCTTCCCTTCCCTTCCCTTCCCTTCCCTTTTCCCTTCCCTCAGAGTATATTTTGTGTGAAAACTGAAAAAACTTGATCCCGTGGTCCAGATCTCATATCCAATCAGATGTGGATAGGAAAATATGAATCAAAATTTTGCAGGTCAGAAACCACCTCTTCCTACAAGACATTACATAAACTGGAGGCCATAGATTGAGATTTGAATTAATTTCCACAAAAAGATGTCACCCAAGTGGAAAGGTAATCTGCTGTCAACACCCTCACTGAAACTGTAATTCTAATATTGGCTCTTCCTTGAAACCAATGGGGAATTATTTACCATATAACAATGTATCCTTATTGCACTCCTGTGGTCATTCAAGTGAATGAAAACTAGAGCTCAAACTGTATCTGAACTGAGGATTTCCATGGGGTTAAGAAGGAAGAAGGGGATTCCATAGGATAAGCTCATGGGAAGCTGCTTCAATGTTTGTCTTCTTTCTTTTTTTTTTTACCAGGACAGGTGGGGGAGCTGTTGAGTTTGGAATTTATTAATTTAATATTTATTAATGTTTCTATTTAACAGCTCCTTATAATAGCACAATATGGGGCAAAAACGTCAACCTAGCTATTAAGGACCAGAAACTAGAAACTTTCTAGTGCTCCACTGAAGTGCTAGAGTTCAGAATGAATTCCCAAGCACCTTTTAAACAGCAGGGATGTTGCCTAAAAGGCCACTTGAGTAGTTTGGTTGCTGTACAAGACAAGATGGCTATTCTACATGTCAAAGAGTGCTCTGATCACCAGACTGTAGGGAAGTAACAACTCTTGGCTCGTCTGCCAGCCAGTCTTGGAAGAAAGCAGAGGTATCCTCTGCAAGATGATAAACCCTACAAAGGCTCCTCCTACACTGTCTGAGAGACTGGAACAGAGATGGCAGGAAACCTTATTTTGCTGCCCCTCGTAGGGCCTGCGCAGAGCCAGGACTGAGCCAGCTCTGGCTTTCAGCAGCACACAGACACCGGGATACAGAATTGAGTGTTTTATGCAAGTGGAAGGAGACTCAGAGGTCAAACAACTCTAAATGGAAAGTTAATTCACATATGCAGTTTGCTAGCCTGTATCCATGTCCTCTAGATAGCTCCATGCAAAGTAATTGGATCCTGGAAAACCAAGATCCCTTACTGCTGGGGATACAATGAGAATACAGAGACTAAAAAGTGACCTCCTAAAGGCAATTTTAGATGCACAGCTTGTATTCAAAAATCCACACGAAGTTTCAAGTAGGGTTTCTGATAGAGGCTGTGCAGATCATTACAATATTTGCTAACTGGTACATCCCAACCTTTTGGTGACCTTCTGGAACACGCATCCTGCTGAAATTAAAACCCTTACAGAATATGTTACATAAACACTGAAACACTCTCAAAGGCACTGAATGCACGCTGTGGACAAGTAAAAAGAGAAATGGGAGTTTCCTTTTAAAATTCCTTTTCACTTAAAGCAGCAGAGACACAACCTTGAATTATCTTTGAGGACTGCAATAAAACACACTTTGAAAGGCAATCTTTCAAGGGGACACTAAAGCAATGTGGTGGCAGAAGTAATTATGCAGAAACATTTTTGCAAATAATGAGAAATATCTACTTTCATCTTGCCATTTCTTGCCATGGACATTTATAAGAAAATCCTTTTTATTTCACTGCATTTTCTGTGCATGATTTGGGGTTAGAACAGAACCTGCAGAGGAAATGAAAAAATGCTCATTTAAGTTTCAGATATTTTATAATCAATTAAAACTTTGTTTCAGAACTTTGGTTTCAGTCCCTCTCCTTCTACCTAAGCATCTTTCCTCATCCCTTCTACACTATAACAAATATGAAAAAAACCAGACTTTTGACTTTTCTCCCTGGTGCTGGACATTGCATATGAAATATTCCAGAATGGTTTTCTCAGCTGATAATTAATTTGCCTTCTAACAAATTGGCAGTTACAACTTTTGCCACCCTTTTTCTACAGAATACACCTCTTAGAACACCCATGGAGAACAAGTCCAGGAGGTTTAGACAATTTATTTACCCCCATCTGAGTATAGTCAGCTGTGCAATTTCTAAATCCTTTCAATCACTAACCAAGTTTCATGCTTACTGTGTGGCTGTCAATTCTATACTCCTTACAAAAGCTTTGATAGGACTTTAACATTTCTGCTTTGGGCATCAAGGGAATTTAAAGTCATAAATCTTCTGGAGGATTTCTTAATGAAAAGCCTAGCAAAACGAGCTGTGGGCTGAAGTACCACCTAGATAGCAACATCCTTTAGAGTGCCAAGTATGCCACACTAAGCAGTGCTGTAAACCCTGTGACTTTTTGAGACTGTGAATGAGACCGACTGTTCCTCTGTCCTTGTTAAAGGAAATTGTCCCCACTCTGGACAGGCATAAACCAGAATGGGGATTCATATGAGGAGAAGGAATGTATTCCCACAGCTCCCGGATTGAATGACAGATTTTTACACCTACACGCTGAGAATGGTGGCCCAAATTCCTGGTTCCAGCAGAAGCGAGGACTTTGATGAGTTTATTTTAGTGATTAGAGTTGCTCCTTACATTACTAAAAATATATCACAGAGGTATTGCAGGTTACTTGAAACATGTGATTTTAAAATGTATGTTATGCTCCTGAGCTTTAATTGGCCTGCAGCATTCTTGTGCTTTCACTTAAAAAAATCAAAGCCATCAACAAGAGAAAAATACATGAATCAGGGCTGGGAATGGTCCTGAAAGGAAACATGGTAATGATAGGAGTGTATAAAATATCAATCAGTGGTGTTTATGCACTTTACAAGGTTTTACTGGGTAGTGACTGCTCCAACCTAATGCATGTCTTAAAATCCAGTTAGGAGTGGGGAACCTAGGACTTTCTTTAGAGGACTGAAGAAGAGCAGGTTTTGTGGTGGTGGGTTTTTTCCCAAACTCAGCCAAAGAGAATAGGTGCTGTGGGTTTGTGTTTTTTTATGGTAGCATTCACCTGGGATGTAGATATCTGACATTTAATAACTGCTTCTGAAAGGAAGAGGGTCCACACCTCCACTTCTCAGTCAGAAACTGCTGTATCCAACCACTCCTAATGATGCCACTCTATTCTCTTTATTCTGTTTTTTCACATGCATAATTCCCTTCTCTTCCCAGCTTTATCTGATTTTATCTACCTTGTACATAGGCTAGAGGAGCCTGTCTTTAACACAGACAGTGCCTTTGCTGTTTGCTGCAGGCCAGAGCTCCCTTCTCATCTGAGAGCTGCCTGGCACTCACGGGGCTGAGGCCCCATCCTCTGTCCCCAGGCAGAACTCCAAATCCAGAAATGACAGTCTCCTGGCCTCCCTGCAGTGTGCCGCCAGGGACAATCAATGAAGAATAGAAAAGTCAGTATTTGTGGGATTGGGGCTGTAATTTTCTGTAACAAACTCCAGGTTTTCATGCAAAGGATATACAGGAAATGAAATGCAAAAAAAAAAAATTCTATTTTAAAATCCTATGTGAGCACTTGACTAATTCCGTCATTCACAAAGAAGGTTTTCCAGGTGTTATCCCACACAGAGACAACAGCAAGGAGCCAGGCAGGTGCAGTTTAAGAGTCTCCTGATGTCTTGGATCCAATTTTTGCAGTTGATGCAGCCATTCCATTTGTACCTTCATCAACCATTGCAGCACCACGTAAAGCAAGTCAGCATAAGCCAAGTTTGGTTTACTTTAGTTTTTGTTTTGGCAATACACAAAACCGGTTCAGCTACAGAAGGTTGCTGGGAGAACCGGGGCTGCTGTTCCTTCCTCCCAAACGCTGCATTAATTATGCACTCACTGCCTAGTGGTCCAGCAGGTCTCTCTCCCTTGGCTCAAGGCCCCTGGCCTTGCTCCTGATTGCTGTTCCACAAAATTATCTCTGGCTGTACATACTCAAGGAGAGAGAAATCCCATGTCCTAGGAATTTACTATCTAAACAAGAATGAAGGAGCTGAGAGCTACTTTTAGGAAGAAGGGCCTGCAGGCAACTTTTAAAGCCTCAGGCAACCAAGGGAGCAGACAGGCTGAGACAAGGGGAGTGCAAACCACCCAGCACTCAACAGGGTGAGGGAAGGCTCTGAACTCTGGTCTTGACCAGAATATCTCTAATCATTACCAGAGCTGTATCTTAGAGCAATGGGATGCTACTGGTAATTTGTGTGTTCTGGGAGATCCTGTATGAGGTAAAAAAGAGTTAAGGCGACACCTTCAGATGTCTCAAAATTCAGGCACAGAAAAGAGACTTTACATTTAACAATTCCACTCCATCATTGCTTAACTATCATCAACATAAAAATCAAGCCTAGTGTTGAAAGGAAGTCTGCATCCCTTCTTTTCAAAGCTGTTTTTCAGTGCAATCAACATAGAAGATTCTGCTAAGGTCTTGAGAGATAATAATGTTTTGCCCTAGGTCAAAAGCCAAGCTTCTTTACCAGCACCAGTCTTTGAAAATTTAGGTTTATATAATAAATACTTTGGACATGTAGAAATATCAAGCATCTCGTATTTCTTGTTTTTCTTGACGCAGATTGTTTTTCTTTGTTGAGAAGTTGCCAAACTCAAACTGCTGAGTGCCATGCAGCAACAAAAAAAATTCCTTAGCAGGACTGAAATTATTTTTTCTTGATTGCAGCATCTCAAAACCCTCAATGTTTCCTCTTAACTAATTGCACTTAAAAAATGTCCTCTCAATTTAATAAGGATTCTAAAGTATGTTAGCAGTAACAAGGGAGGAGTCAGAGATGGAATTTTCTCTTCCTGGATTTAACGTCTTCTGGAAGATGCCTGAGACAGTGGATGACAAAATCTGATGGGGATTACAGCCTTGTTTTCCTAAATAGCTCAAACCTCAACTTTATAATGTCTCTGATTCATTGGACTGTATAATGAACCCTGAAAACTCTTATTTCCTTAATATGTTTTTCTTTAAGGTGAAACCATGGGGTTTTTTTACCTAGAATTTACTCTACATTCAACTCATTTTATTCTAAGGGCTCAAACACAGCGCTGAGTGTTAGTAAGTAACTGCACCAGCAAATGCCCATGTGCATCCTCGGAGCTGCTGGGAAACAAAGAGTGATGCAATAACAAATTGCTTCTGAAGACCTAAACCATGATGCTGCCCAAAAGCCCAGTGCTAGTTCCAGCTAACCCATCTGGCTTCTTACTTCTAAAGCAAGAGCAGCAGCACAAAGTTGTGGCCTTTGAACATTGCTTAGCAAGGTAAGTACAGAAGCCTCACTTATAGGTCACATATGTATAAACAGAGAATGCACACACACAAAATGACATTGCAGAACGGGCACAGCCAGACCTTTTAAAAGATGACCATCTATGATAGCTATTAAAATTTATCTTATGGTGTTATGTCATTACAGGTGTCCTGGTAACTTTTGTGAGATTGAGAGAAAGTGGCAATTATTTTTTGGTTGCTTACAGAAACAACACGTGTTTAAGTAACAAAATGAAATATTCCAGCCAAGGATATTTCTAAGAAATCTGCCTTCTGTCATGCACTGTCAGGTTACCCGTGTAAAAAAAATAACTACCTTTAGTCATAAAACTTAAAAGTTTTTTCATATCAATTTTGCAGTTCTGACGTTGAATCTGAAATTACTCTTTGCTGATTGTGTACTGTTTACTCTTTCTATCCTAATTTTGTTTCTTACTGATGTCTAAACCTGATTATTTTGCTCATCTCTGATCCCAGCATCCCTTAACACTTAAGGAAGAATCCTGTTTTTCTAATAAATACAAATCACGCATCTGAATTAACTCAACCATAGTTATTGAAAATATGGAAATAAACATTTAGCACTTGGCAAATCGGAACATTCCTTTTTAGCACCTATGGAAGCATATATATGACTGTAAATAAAATTTACATTTTAGTCATAAATTGCGATGTTTATTCTTCACAAATGGAATCTTACTATGCACATCATACTTTACGTGATGAAAAATAACCCAGGGTGATTAGTGTTAACTGAAGGCACGTGTAAGACTACTGAGGGTTTCTCTCTCAGGCTCCCCCAGCAGCAGCATCCAGGAAGCCTTTCTGCAGTGTGCAGTGAGAATGGTGACACAGCTCCATGGCACTGCTGCTCCTGCAGAATACCTTTCTAAGAGGTTTCAGAATAACACAGAAGTTTCCTCTCTGTGTGTCCAGCTTGAGTTTCTAATAGCTGCAAAAAAGGCATTTCTCACCGAGTTGAAGAATGCTGGACAAAATGGTGACTGACCTTAATTAAACTCATTACCTCATCATACCTGTTAAGATCCTTGATCTATATAAACTGACTGTTAAGCTTTCCTAAAATCATAATTTCTATAACTTCTTTCCAGTATTTTTTTCCTATAATAATCACTCCCTGATGCAGCTCTCTCTAAACAGTGAAATGAAAATGAACTTGATTTGTCTCACAAAAAAAACTCCAAACATAAATTATGTTGATTGTAAATATCCCACTATGAGGGAGAGTGGGAAGAAAGTGAAATGAAAATGCATTCTGTTTTCTGTGTGAATGAAGCTAGCTAATACATCTCCCTATAACTGCAGAAATATCTTGTTGGGAGGGCATTTTTTGTTTTAGTTTCATTTTTCAAATTCACTTTTTTTTCTGTCTTCAGACATGTCTGTTTTCCCTGGGGCATTCCCAAGGTTCATCCTGCATCTTGTTTGCTCATTAACAGCAGGCATGAGGAGCCCACACACGGGTGTGATAAACCTCTGCTGCTGTGCTCGACAGCTACAGCTGTAGCGAGAACCAGAACAACACTGGAATGAAAGCAAAACAAAAAAAGGCAAAAAAACCCTAGCTCAGCTCACTCTTCAACATTTCTGCCAGCTTTGCTGTATATTTAATAATTAAATCTAACAAAATTTTTGTTGCTTTGAGACGCTACCAAGCATAAGCACAGTGATCTCTAACATAAGTAAGGGAAGAAATTTTGTTAAAAATGTAATCTGGCATTATTATAATTAACAGTATCCTTCTCTTCCATCAGGTATGATACTTGGCAACTATGGCATTATGGTTTTGATGACAAATTGGCTGAGTCTCTGCGCTTTCTATGGAAAGACAACTTAATGCCTGATAAATTTTTAGGGGGAGAAAAGACAAAGAGAAAGCACATTTCTGATTGCTCTATGAATCAGTAAGAATTCATTCTTTGTACTGTTGGCACAACATTGTGTATTAAAAGACAAATCAGCAGGGTCAGGGAGCTGGTGTTTCAGTAGAGCACCTCTTTGAAGCTGGCTTTTTTAAAGAGTGATGAAACTCCTTCCCACAAGAAGGAAGGACAATTGTTTCCCATACTTTCCAAGAACTTGTTGGAGAGAGTGCAATGAATACATGAGACATAAATCATAAGAGCAAGCCAACCCAGAGAGCCAGAACTCCATTCCTCTGATAATTACATCAAATACCAGGAGAGAAACCTTGTTTAACCAGGGCCTGTTCATTCCAAGGAAGGGAAATAATAGATAGCGAAGCAAAAGCAAAATTATTAAAGTAATAATACTGAAGTTTAGTGTAGAAACTGAGATCACTTCAGGACAATTTCAAGTTCTTCCTCACCTGTTAACAGAACTCCAGATTCTTCCATCACTCTTTCTGTTGCTGTGGGCACTCAGAGCAGCCCACTCAACTGCTTTACCCTTATAACCTCCACCTGTAGCTAGTTCACCTTCTCATATTCTACATTTCCCTTTTGAGTGGTTCCCTTACAATCCAGAAGAGCAAGAGAAACATCCTAATGATTTCCCAGCAGCCTCCTGTACACTGCAAATGTCCATGCTCCAAACAACGTTAGTTTTCCTGCATCTTTCAGTGCATCAAGCTGCAGAAGGTTCAGTGCAGCCCTATGGTCAAATTTCTAAAGCACCTTTGCTTCATTACCAGTGTGAGATTCAGTACTAGGAAAACTCCCATCTCTCCTACATTTGATACCTTCTGTCAACCAGCACAGACATGTTTCTTTTTCTTATCACTCCTTCAGGAAAATATGTTTATATGAGCAACCTTTAGCTGTTGTGATTAAAAAGCAGCCGAGATCAAGCACAGGTGCCACATGCCAGCATGATGTTTTCTAAAAGAAATATTGCCTGATTTACAGTTAAGCCCTGGGAACTCAGAGATGGGCTGCAGAGCTTGCACTGTAATAGTGGCTGAGTGGGCCTGCTCTGCTCTGCTGCTAACATTCTGATCTGCCCAAGGAAATCCTTGTGGAGGCTGTGCTGTTCAATATCCTAAACCTCTTAACATGGTAACGTAATGCATTCCAGCTACAAGTTTTCACAATATTATGGAGTAGCATCTCAGTAATGATTCAATAAAGGGATTTTTTTCTGCATAGTCTTGTCACCTGTGACAGCGAAGACTACAGCACAAACAAGTGGACAACTTAGGGCCAAAAATATGCATTTCAAACAATGGAGTTCACCTATTATAGAGTGCAAAGTCTCAAGAAAACACATACTTTGGTCCTAACAGGGCAAAGGTGCTGTTACTGGGATGCTGGTTCAGGCTAAAAGAAAACAAAATCTTCACAGGTGATATGCTTAGCCAAGTTTTGAAGAGCTTTCAATGAGAATTAACAACATACTTGCATTAGTGATTTTAAGTACTCCTCCAGGTTTGCAAGAGAATCAATTTAAAAATAAAATTATCTGGTTAGGTGTTAAAGAGTGATTTATTTGCTCGGAAGAAAATGTTTTTAATGGCATAAATGCATTTGACATTTCCTGGTAGGAACACTATTCTTCTGTCAAAAGATCAAAAAATAAACATATAATATTTATGTGCCTGTTTACCAAAACATAATCTGAGGTTTTACAAGGGTAGAGGAAGAGGTGTATTGCTCTGTGGCATGACTTAGGCTCCTCAGTGAACACCTACAACTATTGTTTGAAGAATATTTAAAATTTCCTCCCAGACCTGCAGTGGACACTGGATTTTCAAAGTCATATTTTGATGGAATCTGACCCCTTGCCACAAACATGGAACAGATATTTCCAATAAATGGTTTCAGATTTTACCCTGAGCAACAGACATTTGGGAAAAGTGGAATACGTATAAAGATTTACTTCCCAATTTCTTACTTTAAGTAAAATTTCTGTGAAATTGGCATTTTTCTTTAAAAATGCTTGGTTTGCTTATCGACTTTTGCCTCTTCTGTTTCAAACTTCAGACAACTCAAAAACCTTAATATTCTGGCTCCTCTGGGCCAGGGAAGGTCTGAGGTGACAGCAGATCAATGCAACATGCTGTAATGTTTTCAGTACAGACAGAACATTCCTGCCTTTCCTTCCACATCTGCCACATTACTGCTCGTCTGGCACAGAGACTGCAGATTACAGCTACCTCCAGATGAAACAAGGCAGCATTTTGGGCAGGGTGCACACTGTGTGTGTTTTGTTGTGGCTGGGATTTGGGAAGCAGAACTACAATAACAGATAAAACAGGTTCTGCGGTTGTATTTCCTTCTAACAAAAATATCTCTGCCACTGAAGTGCCCAGTAAAACAGGACATGACAAAAAGTATATAAAAGGAAAGGTATACTGCAATGGGAAAATAAGCAAGTGAAAAAGGGCTACAACCCCCCAACCAATCAATCAATCAACCAACAAACAAAAGAAATAAAAAAAGCCACTTACACCAAAACCTTAGCTTAATGTCATCCAAACAACTAACAAACATCCAGTCTCACCAAAAATGATCTCTGTGCTTGGTTTTCAAGACGCACATCCCTGAACTCTTGATATATATAACTAAACTCAATTCCTGGCCAAGCCAAAATCAGTGCCCAAGGGTATCTGAAATACTCTAAAGTAGTCTGTCCCATCAGATTAGTAAAATATGCTGTTGTAACAGGAATATTGCAAACAGGTACCCATCAGGATAAACACACTCAAAAGCAGATGGAGTAGAATCTGTCAAGTGGTTCAATGGACTAATTGTGTTCGAGATATTAAATGCTGAATAAAATAAGTGGTATTTGCGCAAGACTTAAAGGACTTCCCAAAAGCACTAAAGCATGTTGTTTCTTCAACTGATCATTTTGCTACCACTTCAGGCAGCAAAAATGAAAAGTTGCATCACTAATGCAAAGGTAGCTTTCACTAATGTTGTGCTCCTAGCAATGTCAGTGGCTCACGATGAAGCAGCAGAAAACAAATGAAGAAATCAATTAAAAATATTCAGTAGTCTACTGAAATAATACTGTGCTACTCTTTCAACAGCAAAAGACCATCAATGCTGCAGCAAAATTTCTAGGAAGCACTAAAAAGCTAAACAAATTTAAAGAGAAAAATGTGAACTGTGACGTATCTGATTAATGTGTGGTTACTGGGTTAGATAACCCTATTTTCTTGGGAAAATTATTGCAGAAGTCACCAGTCACTTCTTTTTTTCCCATTCATTTAATTTTTTAATAACGCTATGCAAAGTACATGATCACTGCTCTTCATCAGAAAGCAAGTCAGATTTTCCCACTTTCAGTTGCTGAAGCAAGAAGTGCCAATATGGAGAGAGTGGCAATACATTGTTTAATAATGTCTTGGAACAACTTGTCTTTATGGCCCAATCCCCTCAGCAGTGAGCAGGCTGTGACAGAAGTGTGTTACACAGCAAGGAACTGATCACTTGGGGTAAAGCTGAAACTCCACTGGGTCATGACATCAGCAACAGGGTCAGCAAAACTTCCTTTATGCCCCTCAGAGAGGAGCTGGCATCTGCTTCCCCTGTGAGGTACCACTGCCTGTACCTACAGCAAACGGTTCTCCACTGAGATCACCTTTCAAGCATGTCACAGCTGGTGGCTCTCACCTTGCTCTCCTGTGGCTGCAGCCCAGCTAGAAAAGGTCTAGAACTGTGGGAATACTCACATATGCCTAATCTGTACATTGGCCTCCAAAACTCAGCCTCCATTGCACAAATGGGCAGATTCCAGTTCACAAATACAAAGGATAATTTCTTTGCAAGCTATCAGCAGTGCAACTATCCCTTTGGTAGAAAGCAAACTAAACAAGGCAAAGGAAATGACTGAATTTTGTAAGTGACATTGCAGGGAATGATAAATAAGCACACAATTTGTTCAGAATAAAACAACATTTTAGCTGCAAAATGGTAGGTCCTCATCTTCACAAAGTGACTTTTGATTTACTCAGCCATAAATTTGAAGTGCAATAGAAGAGTTCAATTTTGTAGACATATCAGCTACAATATAACCCAATAATGTAACTGTACCACAGGTATTCAATTTTTTTTTTTTTTTTGCAGTCCAAACACCATATTTTTTGTTTTCCATTTCAATACAGACAGTGATGGATTATTACAATTGTAAGTCTATAGTACACATCCTGTGTGGTTGCATGCGATAAAGACTTTTTTTCCTTTTTTTTCTGTATATGTGCAGCTCCATGCCCAATTATTTGTGTCAAAGTGACAGTACAGTGAGTTTCTACAGTATTACCTATGCTGCAAAATCCTCTAGTACAAGAGATTTTTATGCTCTTTGAAACATTGTGGTTGGTTAGGAAATATGGTAAAAATGCATGACTGAAAAATGCTTTCAGAGATTTATAATCTATTACTTGGATGCTGAGGCACATCTCAGTGGCAGAAATAGGGCATCTGATGCCCTTCAGCTACTCTGAGATGACACGGAGCTCCTGCCTGAACATATCCGCAAGGCTCAGAACTGACTTCCTGAAATTAAAGAGCAAGCAGAATTAATATGGAGTCTGCCTCTTCTGGCTTGTCTAATGATGTACTGGAGAATTTCTTTGACTTCAGCTCTCTGTGGACAACTAGCCAGCAGTATAACTCACTCTGCTTTCATCACAGTGATGTATGTGTGTCTGTGGTCCAGATGATGAAACCTGAAAATGCACCTTTCGGCATTTGATCCGTGCCTTCCTCACATACATTTGGGCTTTGTGTGTTCTCTGCAAAAGTGAGTGCACAGGACAAGATTAATGAAACTGTGACTAAGACTTCACCATTGCCAAACACCCAATGTCAGTAAGATTTGATCAGATTTGATGGGCTTGAAGATAAAATTAAAATCACATCCAAACCAGGAGTTCTGCCTTTCAACCTTCACGGCACTATGTCAAGTCTTTCTCTGTGTGTAACTTATTTCAGTGCCAACGTGCTTCAGACACAAACTAAAACTCTACATTATCATTACTTAGGGATTTTAGTACTAGAGCTCAAGCAATAGCAACAGGAATATATTTATATTCAGATTCAAATGGTTGTATAAGAGACACTGAACTATAGTCAAACCCTTGCACAGACATTCATTAGCAATTTACAGTTTTCTAAAAGGCAAGTCATGAAAATCAAAAGCACATAATTAAGAGCAACATTTAAAAAAGAGCTTTTATTTATAACTAGTCAACATATCTGACATACATAATTGCAGACCTTAGTAAATATGATTTGATTTATTACAGATGTATAAAATAAGCATGATGGATATGCAAAGTTGGTTCAATTTCTTTCTAGAGGAGAAGATGTATTAAAAATCAATTAAGGAAGGGATGAGTTGGTATAGGGAGCCAATAAAGAGATGCAGCAGTACAGAACTATTAATTAAAAACAATATTCCTTTTTATTCAGTTCCTTAATTATTAATTTTTTCATAAATCAGTACAATTATATTTTAATCAAATGTATTCATACATCTGCAAATATTTCAGAAATTTTGAAAATAATAATACATCATAGTAATTTGAATTACCTGTTTTTTTTGCTATGCTTTAACTCTGTTTTCTTTGAATATACTGTTTATTTTCTTCTTTTTCCACTGTCTGCCACAATCATTTGTAAAAAGGGACACAATGAAGAGTGGGCAGAAATACATTTCACAGGAGCTTTATACAAACACCTCAGAAAAAGTTTTTAATGAAACTGAAGCACCAGATGGCTCTATTTTGACCAGAAAAGCTGTCATTTCAGACTTTTTTCTCTACCAAACCCAGTCAGGACAATGAGCTCTCTTTGCTTTTGAACTTGGCCGTAAATATAACTCTTCCCCACCCAACCCCAGAGTGAAGGGGGTGCTCCAACCCCTCCAAACCCCTCGGGCTGCCCTGAGCTCTCCTTAGGCCTCGGTAGGCCTCGGTAGGCCTCGGCCTTGAGGGGCAGCACCTGGGCTGGGCTCCCCTCACAATCCCTGCCTGCTCCCAGGAATTCCTGCTGCCTAACGAGCTCCTGGGCTTTCATCAACAGCCTTGGAGGCTTATTTTTGTTCCCTGAAAAATAGCCCAAGTGGAACAACATTTTTGTTATTGAACTTCCAAAGGAAGTTATCAACCCAAAGTGAGTCCAAGATGGAAAATTACTGTGACTGAAGCCCACTGTGTTGGGGGTCTATAAACAGTGAGCCACAAACCAGTGATTGTTTTCTGGTTCATGTAAAAACTAAACTAAAAAAACCAAAACAGCTACACTTTTTTATATACATGCTAACAGACCCATGTCTACAAAAACAGTAATAGACCAGTTTTGATTTTCATTTTCTAAGAGGCCAAAAGCTCAATGGATGTGAAGGATTAGCAAGAAAGTCTTCCTCAGATATGCATGAAACACACCAAAGATGTGAAAAAGAGGTACTGGCCTGAAAAAGCCATTTGATTTCAGGTGAGAGGGCAATACATTATCATCCCTTCTCTTTTCTTTTCCCACCTTCATTTCCGAAGGCATTACTGAATTTTCATCAGTCTAGGATCTACATCTCTACAAATTATATCCCTCTGCTACCTATGGAAGCCCCATCACTTGAAGATGTATCTCAGTATAAACTACTGACAAAAGTCAAAAAAAATTAAAAAGCCCAAAACCAAACCAACAGCTTTTATTCTACTCATTGGTTAAACAAAAGCAAAACCAAAACAATACTTTATTTCTGAGAAACATGTCTGAATACATAAAAGCAGGTTGTTTTTCAGTAAGGAAATGCCATTTTTACAAAGTAATTTTTAAGATATTTGTACAGGTTGTTTCTTTAAATTCATGCTCTCTGGCCAAGTTTGACAAATTCCTTGATATGGTCATTTTTCAACTGTATGTTTATTGAATGTAGAGGTCAATGGTTAGAGGGATGAATAACCTCGATCAGGTTTCACTGCTGTCCAATAGCACAGTAGATGGAGTTTTTAAATTCCTGTGATTATCCAAGAATTGTAGCTCAAATTAATTCTTCCTCCTCCACCACCAGAAAAAAAAAAAAAAAAAAAAA
>VXAD01006418.1:1057290-1126373 GCA_013399195.1 Dicrurus megarhynchus
AAAAAAAAAAAAAAGGGAAAAAAAGGAGGGGGAGGTTGAAAAGCAATTTTTTTATTTTTCAAACGCATGATTTTCTGTGGAGAAAAGGGGAATTGAGGAAACAAGAACAGCTCTGGGGTTTTTTATTATTTTTTTATCATGAGATTGGAAATGCTGAGTCATTTCTGTTCTATATGTCTGTGGCAGCAAACAGAACACATGCTTATGAATTTCACACAGAAGACACTAGGAGTTTTATACTGACAGATGCTGAAGCACCCGATTTTACTCATGTTAGTCCTGAAATTGGAAAGGGACAAGTTGTGACAGAAATGCTGGCTACAGGCATCTGATCTTATATCCAGAGAGAATCTAGTCACAAAGGTTTGGTATGGTCCCAGAGGTAATAACAATTTGACAAGAATCAAAGCTTCTTAATTTAGGCTTGGTACCAAGTTCATTTGGCTTGGTTTTATCTGGTCCTGGTCAGAAAACACCATTCAGCACTGTTTTATGTGAATTTATAAGGCTGGATCTCACCTAGCCTGAACATCTCTGCACTGAGCTAATTTTCATGGCACACCAGAGTCTGTCTGGTTTCTTACTGGAAGCATACAGGAACTGGAAAAGTGCTACTGGTTGAGGAAAGCAAAGGATTGAGCAATTTTAAGCTCAAAATAGCATTGCTCTGTCAGATGCCTACAGAATCACACCAAAATATAGTCCAGTCATTTTTTGGACATGTACATGACCTACTTTCCTCTTAAACCCATAAGCAGCCTGAGTTCTGGCATGAGCTTTGAAGAGAATGGAATTTCAAAAACTATTCCAAGCATTTTAAAAAATGAGAGCCTTTTATAGGATGTTCTCCACAGGAGCTCCTTAACTCTGATACTTCTGCAGTACTATTTTAGACTCTTGGTCAGATGTTTGGTCTGGTAGTGTGGACAAGACACCTGTACTGGTCTCTGTGGAAGGATGGTGTTTGTGCCACTTCCTACTCTTTTTTATTATTATTTCTTCTCTTTATTTTGAATATTTTTTATTTTCAATAGCATTTCAGCATTTTTCCGGGAAGGCAGAAGCCATCACCAAGATAGGAATTTCTCAGTGTATTTATAACTATTATGTAGATTCCCTGAAAATACACAGTTCTTTGATGTAACTCAAGCTAGTCAAAGAGATAAGAGAAACAGATTGATACTGAGTTATTCTGAAGCTTGGGGAAAACGAAACAGATATAAATCAAAGAACAAACATTGTCCTCTGTGATTCTGCCTTCTTCTGCAGGAGTGTCTCTCATGCTTTATCACCAAAATGCATGTTTGAGGTATATGCTCTACATTTACTTGAAATTTTCTAATTAAATATGATTGGTAAAAATAGCAGTAAATACTGAGCAGTAATATAACTATATCTGCCTACTGAACAGAACTTGACTGCTCATTCCTCATCACCTCATTCCTCCCCTCACCAGGGGGGTTCTTAGAGGCGCCTGGGTCCCAAGACTAGTTTATGAGACTGATCCAGACACTGAAATTATAAAACTGTGATTAAAAAAAAGTATAAAGCAAATCACTGAAAACATCCTCAGTTTAGATACATCTGAATAAAATGTATAATAGATTTGGAGCTTATTTGGAATACTGAAAAGGAAGTGGTAACTCCATGTCTGATGATACTCGGGCCCTCAGTTCTCTGTCCTAGTGTACCAAGGAACCAGAAGTGAACTGGACATTGGCAAAATTAGTTTGAAAATTCTTCTGTCATAATAATGATGTCCAGAGACAATGTTCTAATAGGAATGTCGAATAAAGGCATCTAAATAGCTTAAGCTAAGGTCTGCTAAACTAGGAAAAGGATCAGATATTGTCATCTGTGCCAGCAAAGGACTAGACCTGACAATGACCATGGTTCTTCAGTCTTATTTTATCCTTTGCAAGAATCATCCAACCATAAGAAGGAAGAAGTAACAGCTGGAAGAAACCTGCCATAAGAAAGTAAAACTCTACAGGTAAGACACTGTAAAAACCACCTCTAGAAGAAACATCATCATATTTCATAAGTTTTCATGAATATTCAGAACAGTAAGAAATTCAGTAAGGAATTACTCAGTGGTGCTCTGGGAATAGCAGAAATAGTTCTGTAAGTATTCCAGGAGAAGAACAATTTGGCATGCATTATGTAAAAGAAACTTCAAGTAATCTTTTAGTCTGAAAGTACTGGCAGACTTCCAAGGATCAAATATTTGGGTAAAACTCTGTGCCTAGGGACCGATCAAGGGTATATTTTTAATGATAAAATCTGACCATTGTGAAGACTAATTATTATATGCTAAAAAAAAAATAGAAATTCAAGTACTGCCAAGCTGTGAATAAAGAAGTTACAGATTTATCTGCTTATGCAAAGGACAATTATGCTTACAATTCTGGACATTAAGTTAGGAAAATATTGGTGTATAGTTGCAAGGAGATAAAATAAGAACTGTGATGCAGGCTGTATAATTATAATGTTTCTTGACACATAGGACTACACTGCATTTTGAGAGCTGTTAGTGGCAGAATTGGCATAATGATAAAAGCAGAGTGTTCTTAGAGAGTCTGGCTTTCTAGTTTATAAGAAAGAATACAATGGTATTAAGACACACATCTTAATGAGAAAAGGAAAACATTTCTGCTGTTATGCCATAAACACAGCATTGTCAGTTTTAACCTCCAAGAGCTTCTAGTCAATCAGTTAATGGTTGCCTTTTTAGAAAATAGTGAGACAAATAAAATTATAAGGAGTTTTCCAGCTAAAATGATCCTGGTACCCAAAGTACTCAAATTCTCCCTTTTTTCTTTAAAAAAAAAGAAACAAAAAAACCCCAAAACCAAAACAAAAACCAAAACAAAACAAAAAATCAAAACAAAAAAACCCCAACATCAAGCAAACCCCAAAAAACCAAAAAAACAAAACAAACAAACAAAAAAGAACAATAATAAAAAAAAAACCACGCAAAACAAAGGGCATCATATTTGACTCACTCTAGAATGTAAAGGATTTAATCCTGCTCCTCTTCAGCTCTCAGTAGTTATAAAAATTACACTACATACATACTAAATCTTGAAATTTATCTGTACTGGAAAGAATCAAGGTCCAGGCAAAACAGTCTCAATAAATCACCCCTGATCAATTCCTGACAGCTCCTCTGATGGTGTACACTGAGCAGCCCTTAACAGAAAGATTTAGCCAACTGGGGATCCTTCCATACATGGAAAAAGAGATGGAACTGGACCCCTTGAAAAGAATCAAGCCTGGCATATGTGGTAGTCACGAAAGGTCACAGGACAAACGACACAATTAAATCAGACATGAAGTTGAATTATACATGAGATTAAAGTAATCTCGGTGTTATAATAAGAACTGCTGTGCAGCGTCAGGCCAAAGGGCCAAACAGCTGTGAGAGTTGCCAACAGGGCATGTCCAGGGAAGAGCATGCCAATGACAATGTCTTTGATGTGTGGGCATGATTACTGTATGTCTGAGCGGCTGATTGCATGTGGAGCTAAAAAAAAATATTTGGTGTAGGACTGTGCCTTTCCTAAGGTTAGAACAGGCATGTAGCCTGCCCCAAGCCCTCCAGTTCCTGCCTCTCTCTCACGCTTTGTAAATACAGACCCAGCTAAAATGCAACCTGCAGGTAAATGATCTGATCTGTCACACTGTGTTTGTGACATACTGCTCCACAACATGGCACCCGTAGCGAGGACACCACAGAAAGGGGGATATTACAGACTCCTGACAGGGAGGAGTGTGGATTAGTCCACAGGTGACCCTGTGTACTGGTTGGTCACCGTGTCTCCAGGGGAGAATGGCTGGACACAAGTCCTTGTTGGTGACAAAGTGCTAGAATTTGTATGAGCAAAACCTACAAAAATGTTGAGGTCAAAGTTTTGTCTTTAAAGGAACTCATTATTACTTTCTATTTTGAGGACTTCATGTTTTTCTATTTCTTTTACTTTTTTTTTTGTAGTGTCCAGTGGAACACAGCCGGGTATAAATAGGGTGTGTCAGCCCTTTGAAATCTGGCAGCTTTGACAGCTAGGAAGAGCATTTGGAATTACGATTTCACAGATTTGCAACACCACCAGACAGAAATGAAAAAAAAATGTCAATAATGTAGGTATTCAGTACTCAAGAGGGCAGATGACAGAAATCACCTGTGTTCTGATACAGTGGCTGCACAAGACACAGCTCCTCCTCCTAGCAAAAATCTATATCATAGGCAAGGTGGAAAACCATGGTAATTTTGACCAAAAACATGATAGATTATGATTTTTTTTTTAAATATCTTTTGGATATATCAAGATTTATCACAAACCATTTCTCAGTGCTGGCAAAGAGTGCAAGAACCACTCTGTGTTTTGTGGGTCTGGACTCAGAAAGAGGATTGAGATTCTATTAGAATGAAATACATTGATGTCTTAACCCAAAATGTCTTTTCGTTTTGAAAATATCCTTCCTTTTCAGTTAACTTGTCCCCTTATGGTTTTGCTTTTCAAATAGCAAGGACAACTATATTTGAAGTGAAATCCTTTGGTCTTGGTTCCTCATCAAATTACATGACATTTAGGTGTGCTTGGTAGACAAATATCTGTTATTTTTATAGTTCTGTTGAGACAGTGAGGTCCAAAATTAGGCCAAAGTATACTGTTTGTATAATTAATAGTTACTATGTTTCCCATGAGGTTTTATGCCTAAATAAACTTTATTTCATGATAAATTAACATGCAAATTAACCTATGTCTTAGCTATTGGGCTATCACAGTAGTTGTCTCCTAGCCATAGCCATTGATAAAGAATGCTGAGACATTAAAAAAATCAGTGTAGGGAAAAAAAGAATATCAGTCCTCAAAGTAAACTGTGCCTCCCTAATATAATGCCTGACTCCTGGGGCATTTATAATCAAAGAATAATAATGCCAAAGAAAATTACTACATATGTGAATATCTGATGCTGAAAAGATTGATAAGAACAATATTGAGACTTAAAATCACCTAATCACAATCAGTAGCTTTTAGTCTGTAATCTGCCTGCACTACCAAATGCATATGAAAAAAAGGCAAAATTGTACTAGTTCATTCACTGGAACATGCACCTGAGAATCAAAACACAATGGCAAAAGCTTCAGGGCACATTTCTTTAAATATTAAATAGATGAAAATTAAAGTACAGGAGTCCAGACAAGGTGGTAGTATGCTCCACAAGAACCAAACATTTGAACTTTTTGTGACGGAGTGGTTTGCTTTCAGATGTGTGAAAAGTTTTTCCTCTACCAGCAAGTATTCTCCTCTGAAATAATTTCTAATGTTTCACTGGTGGTAGAAAGTCAACTACTCACACTGGGGAACCAGAGAACTGAAGCTTGTCCCTTCAACCTTTTCCCCAAAGTTTTTGGTCACACCAGAATCTTCTCTAACTACTTTTCACCATCCCGGAATACGTAAGTAACAATGCTTACCTGCCTTCTGAAGATATTTCCCAAGTGGAAAGTACTGAGATATGACACTTATGAGTGACATCAACAGAAATACAGTTAAAAATTCTTTTTATTGTACTAATAAATGTACAAATTTCAAATCCAATCATTTAATTCAAAATATAAAACCTATGGATGCCTACATGAAGTTCTTTTAACTTCTCTCTACTGAGAATTACAAATGTGGCACATAGACTGTGTCAACATCACCTTTTTATTCTAGACAGAGATTTTTAAGCAAGCTGCCTCAGAGGCTGAAGCTCAGTGTGGGCAACAGAGCTTCCTAAATGCCTAAATACCAGGAGGTGCATCAAGGTAGAACCGACAGTGAGGTAGCATGACACATCTGCACACACCTTGGTCACACTGAACAGCACGAGTAGTCACAGATAGCTTGCAACTGCTACCCTTCTGAGCATCAGATTTGTCCTCTCCATCACTAAAAAGACAAAATTTAAACCCAGAAGTAAATTGTAAAGTGTGTGGGATTGGTGACAGCCAGAAACAGCTTTTTTAAGGACCAAAAATTAGTGCATTGTCTGTGGCACTTTCTGGAAGAAGTATTCATAGTTGTCAATCACGTCTGGTCGTCTTAACGACCTGAATGTATTTGAGCTTGGAAACTAAAACATTTAAGCAAATCAGGAATGGAAGTGCTATTCAAAGCAGTAAAACACCATAAATAATGTTTCCTTTGCGAAGAACATCACCTTCAGAGAAGGCAAAAAAGGAATCAGAGATACACAAATTGATTTTATGATCATTATTTAATGCAGAGGGACATGGGGGTCCTTTGAAGCAGAAAATTATTCAAATCAAGCTATTATTACCTGTTTTCATCCTAAATCAATTTCCTCCTTAGGCTTTAGCTGAAATCAGTGAGGTAATAAATGTCAGACCTGTAAATTCAACGTGAGAGAAAGTTCATAAGCATTTGTTCCTTAAAAAGATTTATTACAAACTCTGGCATTTTTTCCCTGAAAGCCTGATGATGGATGTGCCAAGGTTTCATAGCTGTGCCTGACAGGGGTGGACAACGTAAAACATAAGAAACAGTGCTCTTGTAGATGAAAGGCAAAGAGCCAAGCTTAACCTCTTGGAAAATAATTACAGCTCATGTACAAAGACAGCCACAATTTACTTTATCATATTAAAAGGTTGGTAAAACTACTGAATGATATCCACTTTCCCCAGGGAAAGAAAGCACAGCAGATTGACAGATCCTGGATTCTAACAGAAACCTCCAGAGCAATGTGACAACACAGACAGGCAACCTTCACACTCCATGTACAATAATTTCTCTTGAGGTAAATCAGAATAATTTGGAAGTTTTGCTTACTGCAAAAAAAAAAAACCCAAAAAAAACAAACAAACAAACAAACCCCACTTACTATGGACCAGGATAAACATTTTTTATCTAATTGAAACTGATTATGTAAACAGGCACCAGTATGCAGAACAGAACCCATGGCAGGTCCCCACTAGCACTTTTATGATCTGCAGGCACAGTTTGAAATGACCTTGTTTAGAGCCATAGCTGCCTTTCTAGGGGAAGACTTTAGAGTTCTGCTGGTTTCCCTGGCAACTATTAGTAATGCAAGAAAGATACAACATAGAAAAAAATTACATTTTACCCAATCCAGTTTCCAGTAACTGTTAATTCCCCTCTCATATCAAAGGGAATTTTACAAAAGAATTTTTCCTCCTGCATCGAGTGGCAAGAGTGACAGATAACACAAAACTTTACCACAGTAAAGGCCATTTCATACCTCTTTAACCATCATATCTGATTCTGCCTAGACCAGTACAAAACAAATGCTAACCTTTTCAAGAAGTTTTGTGCTTTTCATCTGTGTAGGTAAGCACTGTTGTGTTCCTGGGGAGGTTAAGCAAAACACAGATACTTCTCTGTGTTCAGCTCTTAACCTTTTTGTCACCATCCTCTCCTGCTCTGGAACACATGGCACTTCAGCAGTGGGGAGCAAAAAGCACACTCCACATCAGGCATTTCAGCCTAATTCAGCAGGACTGAGGTGGTGACTTCTCTGTTTATTCTTCCTCATTATTATTCTAACACCACCTGAATTTAGTTTCTGCAGAAGTGTCACACTCATATCTTCTTTTCCCCCAGTGCTGGTTCTCATAGCCTACCTTGGATGCTTGTACAGATTCACCTTCTCAACAAGGATGTCACACTCAAAAGGGAAATGACTGCTGAGTTATGAAATCTGTGTGGGTTTATCCTCTGTTTGGTGGAGTCAGCATTTACATGGACAAGGAATATTTGGCTACATCGTAAAGCTTTCACCAGAACTCAGAAAGGGGCAGAATACCTTGAAACTTAGAGATGAAAGGAAACATTATGTGACAATCACAGCTGTGAAAAGCAGGGCAAGTTCCCCCCCTTCCCCACCCCCCCAAAAAAAAAAAAAAATCAGGGATTGGTAGAGAGTAGGAGGAAAGGGTTAAAGATAACAAAGTAAAGATTAAGTGACTCTCCAGCATGAAATGCATTTTCAGCCCTTTACTGACAGATCTGGAGGGGGGAAAATGGTATTTATATTTCTGAAAGACTCTGTTTACAGCAAGAGGAAGGGGACAGAACATGGAACCAAAGTGAAGTTTTAAATAGGGAACAAAGGTAATAACATACAAAGTTCATTAGGTTTTTATAGAAATTATTTATACTCTCTATATAATTTTTCATCTATAAGCTAGAGATTTACATTTCAATAGTCCCTCTACATCTTCAAAAACATTTTCATATTTTTACAGAATACATGGACAATTCTCAAATCATTTTTCAGAGAACAAAAACCAAATGAAGGCTCCAGCCTATTTAAAACCCTGATTCTTCACCCACAGGCTTTTCTGTCTGTGCAAGCCCATCCCATTAACATAATTTCCACTCCAGACTAATTGAGTCAAACCAAAAGTAGTCGACAATAGCAGAATACACCTACTCTTTCTAGGCATTTCTAGTGAATCAGATGCATGAAGCCTGGAATATTATTAGCAATCTTTAATAAAACGCACCAAGGAAAACTGTGTGGCTTAGTGATACCCCAGAGCAGTTACAGTTTTCAAAATGTAAGTCCAGAGAGTGCATAAAATTACTTCATGAACACGGTGGGGATGAAAACAGAAGTGGGAAGAAACAAATTGTACCAAACTGACCTTCCATGTACCAAGTCCAGTGACAACCAGATCCTGAAGGCATATGTGCCACTCTCAGAAAAGATGTTTGCATTGTCTTTACTTTTCACTTAGGATCTGCAGTTGTCCTCATAGATCTACAGTGCAGTGCAGGCTGGTGCAGAGAGGTCTGAGCCAGCTGCCAACAGGCAAGCCCTGTTTGCTGCAGGATTAATGCAGGAGTGAGGTGGTAATTAGCACAGCCAGCATAAGCAAAGTGCTTCCAGCTCCTGCTCCCCTTTTGGACATCCCTCTGTGCCAGGAAGAACCAACTCCCCAGCTGTAAGGTTTGACTCTTCACCCAGCACCAAACTATGCTATACAAGCCTGTGCTGTGTAGAACTTCTTAACAGACATTGTGCTGTTTGTTATTTTTCACAAAATGATCCATCATTGGCAACCAAGGGCCCATGAAACACTCTCATCTTTCACCTTCCTATCCTTGAAACAGTGTGTGGCATAAATGTTCATTGATAATGCAGCCTTGAAACATAATCTGAGTTGCTGAAAGCCAAATGAAGGAAATAACCAGGGGTTATACAAAACCATCAATAATTCAACCCAGAGAATTTGAATATTTGTACATGAATCTGTATTGTAACTCCTGTAAATACAGCCCTTTACAGAAGGAGCATAGTGTGAATTCCCAGCACATATTTTGGAACTTTGCTGGTGTGAAAATACTGTTCAATAGCATCAGTAACTCAGCTGTCATCTCAGAGACACAGTCAGTCTTGTATCACTGGGGAGCACGCACAGAAGATGAGATAGCCATCCATTACTCCTTCCTCTAACTAGATTCTCCAGTTTTAAACAAGGGTTGTGAGCAATTGCCTCATGAAGACATATTTAGGGTTATTTCCCACCATCTTAACCCAACAAGCAAAAAAGACTGTTCCAATGATCCGACTGGATTTGATCTTTAGCTCTCACTAAGTGCTGCCCTCTTAATAGATGTAATTTGCAGGTCAAAAGTGATGACAAGTGCACTTTTGTGGCCTTTAACTGTATAACAAGTTTGGGTTTCAGACTACACCCATTCAGAGGTCCAACTGACAAGCTCCTTTTAAAAGTAATTGTTGTTTAAAAAATGGACTAAACCGCAGAAACTTGCTCAGCATTTTGGTATTATCCACATAATTTCCCCATGGCAATGCTATCCAAGAGTGGAAGGATCCCCATTTTGATGAGCTAAGATAACTAACTCAAGCTCTCTGATGAATTTTCATTCAATGACAAAGCTTCTGTGGTCTGATCTCCACATGTGCCTGTCTTCTTTGGCAGTTGTGGCTTATGCAGAGAACTCACAGAGCAGAACCAAGGATTTACACATCAATTCCTCAACCACCCTCCTCTGCTCTTGAACCCGCACACAGAGAAGGGCAGTTCAGTCTTCCTGCCTCCTTTTCTTTGGGAAAACACATGTATTTCTTTCTGGTGCCATAGATACATCATGCTTATTAAAATAAGACCCAGCAATTTTAATTAGCCTCACTAGGTCATAAAATCAGACAATTACTTAAGTGGGAAAAAAACTTGAGATCGAGTCCAAATGCAAAGTGGCACAGGCTGGAAAAGACAGTATAAATATAAACCCAAACGTAGCTCTACTTAAAAGGGCAGAGCTGCCCAGATCCTGTACACTACACTCTGTACACTACAGAGACCTCCAGCTAACTCCGGAGCCAAAACCAGTCTAATTGTGTTTTCCTCCCTTTGAGAGACAGTTTTTTGAATCAAAGAACATTTCCACTTTGCTATTTGAAAAGTTCTTACGAAAATGATTCCAGGTAAAGGCTAAAATTTTGTTACAGTAGTCAAATAGTTCAGGAAAAAAATTATCAAACTATTGAAGCTTTCAAAAGATCCCTAAGGGAGAGAAAAAACAGTATTGGGTTACGGGTATTGCAGAAGACACATTTTTATAAAATAATGGAAATATTAGCCTTACAAACTACCAAGTCTGTGGGATAAAGAACCCACACAGGGAAATTCAGTCAGCAACATTTTTGTTCAATTGTTGCAATCATTTTTGCAAGAGATAACACCTTCCTTGAACTTTTCCTTCACTTCTCACTAATAAAAAAGACACTTCAGGACTGCAATTAATGTTATTATTAATAATAATAACAATTGTGATGATACTTAGAGCAAACCAGCACTTTTTGAAGGATAAAAAAAAGTTAAATCTTGGGTAAAAATTATTTCCAACAAGGATTTTACCCCTGGAAAAAATGATGTCAGGCATGTAGCTCAATTTAAGTAATTTTATTTCTCCTAGTAACAGGAAGTGCTTCAATGAATTTAACTTTGTTAAGTGGAGACAAGCCTTGTTTTGAATGTTTTTCAATGCATCTGGAAGACGACTAATAAAAAAAAAAAGAGGAAAAAAAAGAGGCATTTACTAATGCCCTAGAAATTGCTCATCCTCTTGAACTAAAAATACTGAGTATATTGAGACTGTTGAAGCTTTAAAAGAAATTGCTCACCGAACAGGAAGAAAACTGGAACTGCCAGATTATGTTAAAGAGTATCCCCAAGGCAGGAAAGCAGGAGTACAGCAGAAAGCAAAGAGAGAGACACCAGGCACTAACAGAAGCAGGTATATAATGACTAATGCTTGTCAAAAACCTTTCCTTCTCAGTATATTCCTGACCCAAAAGCTTTTCTCCTGGGGATCTCTGGAGTTGGAATGATTCAGTCTTTGCTTGATGAATGAATTTAAATATGGGCAATTTCCTCTAATATGTGTATCCGGCAATGCATTGACATTCCAGATAGGATTTTTTTAAGTAGTCCTGTAAAAATTGGCAGAATTACAAACCAAGATGTGGGGAGGGAAGGGTTAATTCTGGTTGTTAATTTTGGTGCCTGAGAGTCAGAATTCCTACATGGTCATTGGAGGAATGATCCAGAGCATCTAAGCTATGGGCTTACAGCTCCTGCCACTCCCAATGCAGGATGTGTGAGATGGAAGGCTGCTTTCACTCCGTGTCAGTCCTCTGACAGGATGTCTGTGCTTTCTTTGGCTGGGGAGTGCATGAGTGAGAGAGAGAGAGAGAGGGAGAGAGGTGCGTTGTGTGTGTGTGTGTGTGCTTATAAAAACACCAGTGACCTCAGCACTTGTGAGTTTACATCAAATAATGCCTCTCTAACTTTTGCAGTGAAGAAACTCTTAAGGCAGTAGCAAACAGAAACCAATTGGGTTTGATCTATTTGGAGGTAATGAGACAGCGTAAAGCTGTTTCTGTAAATGTTTGAATAGTGCCTGAATACAGTAGCTCTCCTAGTCCTAACTCCATTTCTGACCTAATTGGGTAGAAGGCTTGTGCATGCCCAGGAAGAGCAGACAGAAACTCCGGGTCTGGCAGTACTGTGTGGTGCCCTTGTCACACACTAGAGACTGCAGCAAAGGAAGGTTAGGCAAAATGCCCAAAGTCAAGGAGAGTGGGACATAAATAGGAACTGAATTGGGGATAAACACTCACCCATTAACTTGTTAAAAGAGAACTTCCTTGTGTTCCCGGTCACTAGCTTTACTTGGTTAATGGTATTGTTTTTCAACACTAATATCTCTTACTCCTTTAACCAAAAAAGCAAGGCTTCATTTAAAATAGAACATTCTGTTTTGCTCTGAGAGATACGGGCCCACTGGTAGAAGCAGGAAGAATAAAGGTCACAGCAGACATAATAAGAAATCATGTGTCAACTCTGTAGGGTAGTGTTGTTATCCCAGTTTCACTAGGGAAGGAAGGAAGCAGTAGGAACAGCATTTAACAGGTAAATTACAGTCTTCAGTATCGCTACAGTGAGAAAGAGCAGTGCATTTACCATCAAGAAAAATTACTTGGTAAATGAAGATACAAAATTCATAACAAGCAAGTTTCACACAAATTACATTGTAAAGGACATATCAAGGTGCCGAATTTGGCATTACAGTTGAAAACAAAACAAGCAAAATTTTTCTTTTAGGCCTCAAAACCAAAGTAATTAGGATAAGAGCTATCACTGCATATATCATGACTGAGTTAATTCTTTAAATGAGATCTACCATAACACAGAAATATACTCAGCTGAATGTAAAAAAAACAACACCTAAAGGAACCTGCGAGAGTCATCTGCAATAGGGAAGAAACACATAAATAAAAAGAAAAAAAATACTCCAAATGGCCAAGTTTTCCTGAGACCATACCATGTATAGTACATCAATTCACCAACTTGCAGATTATGTAGCAAATTTAATGTTTTATTCTTTACAAGAGGAGATAAATTTCAGCAGCCTCAGGTAGTGGTGCATTTTTACCCAGAAGTAAGAATGCAACACAGATGTCCTGTAAGTGTTACTTTATTACACAGTCAAATATTTTAGATGTGTTTGAGGTGAAAAATATCCATGAAATTTATTTATGAAGTTCTGTCATAAGAACTAATTTTTTTTCCATTAAAAGCCTACTCAGGAACATCTTGTGCCCTAATGTAGCACTGCCTCTATGGGCTTATTGCATTAACTCAAGTCACTGTTGTAATAAGCATTTAGTTTAGCCTCTATAAATTCTGACACTAACTTACACTGTAAAGAATTTTTCCATATTAAAATAGAAAATCTACTATTAATCACCAGATTATGCAAAATCATATTAACGGAAATATTTCTAAGTTTAGCAAGTGAATCATCAATGGAAATTGCATTAACTGAGATGCATATCATATCCAAACTGCTTCAGATTTACTATTAAATTTAATATTTTCTTACTAAAATTACTGTTTTAAATACTTATAAATAACAGATTATGGAGAAACATAAATTTGGGCACTGTTATTCTTAAGACACATCTTGTTTTCTGTGTGTTATAAAAATGTTTCCAGTAAAGTGTTTTGCAGGATATTAATTAAAATACAAACCAGAACTCTTTCCTCTAACAGAGCTCCTTTAAGAGAATAGCTTCAAAGGTATGAGACATAACTTTCACCTGTGAAAGAACAATGATCCTCATGAATAAGTACCTTCAAATTTACACACAAACCAATTTCTGAGATACAGGCTACTGGAGGCATAGGTTATACAGTGAACATACAGCATTTATCACCAAAAATATAATTATTGTCAGCAGACCAAACAGTGACTGCACAGTAATTTATAATAAAAGGACATATTTACTAATGAAATGCTAAAATGCATTAACCTCTATCACAGAAGAGTATAAGTCTTAAAGCTTGTTAAAATAAGATGCTCCAATATTATATTTTTTTCAAACAGATCTACAATTTTGTGTTCTACTGTTAGAGGAAATAGAACAAGAAAATGGACTATTTTTTTTTACTTTGATGATATAGAAAGATAACCCTGGGTTGTAATTCAAAGGTTCACTTGAAAAGGTTCCTTTTTCATTCATATCAGTTTTCTTTTTTTATATTTTTTTTCTTGAAGGTAATATCATTAAAAAAGGCTAAAGCAGGTCAAAGTAAAAGATTTTAGTTCCACAAAAAAAGAAGCTTTATTTTTCCTAAAAAACAGATAATTGTTCATTATTTAAATCAGTGATAAAAGCAACGTCAGTTTCCTACAGCCCTTGCAAACCAAGACACTCAGATACAACTAGATTATCTAAAAGTACATGTTTCTTTCTAACCACTGAGGAAATTAAGTTACAGGGAAGTTATTGACTCCCAAGACAATACCTGAGACTGTAATTTCTTCCTTTGAGTCACTCTTGGAATAGAATTCTGTGGTGTCAACCTGGCACTCAAAATCAGAGGTAAGACTGAGCATGAACACACTTTTTTCCAGCCTAAACACTAAGAAATAATTTAGCAACTCTATGTTTCTGAGAGATGAAATAAGTAGGGTCAGATCTACAAATGTACAATGTAGACACCAGTCTTCAAATCAGATGGAAACAAGAGACCTAAACCATGTGTATCTGTCCTCACCATTCAAAGACAAGGTGTATGACAATAACAACAAATGAAAACCAAACACAGCTAATAAAGTTCCAGATATGTAGTTCCAGCAGTTTCAAAGGATGAGGCAGGAAATCATTTATCCAGCACAGTTTGACTTTAGACATGCCCTTCAAATACTGAAAATACAAAAGCAAACTAAATCAGAATATCTTCCTACACTGCATGAGTTATAAGGTCAATATTGGAACTGCTGGGGGAAATCTGGCCTGTGTTCTGCAGAGGGTCAGACTACATGATTACAATGGTCCCTTCTGATTTTCAGATCTATCAAGCTATGAATAATTTAAATAACTTTCCAGGACAAACAGAGGAACTGGAGTTTAAAAGCTGAGCAGGCAAAAAATCTTTTATCGTCTTGCCCACCGACTGAGTTTAAGTAATATTTGCAAATATCTGAAAAAAAATTGTATTCAAACAGTAAATAGCAGTTTTCACAGCTTTACCATGGTCACTGTAGCTGATTTTGGTGTTTCAATCTACTTACTACAGAATATCATTCAAGAGTACAGCTGCATGGAAACCTGACTAAAACAGGAAATTCCCCTTGGCTGAAGATTTTTCCTCTGATTGCAAGTGAACACAGTAAAATTAACTGTGAAATGGCTTATTTGGTAATTGACTTACAGATTCATGGCCCTAAGAACATGAAGCCCTGGTTATATATCTACTTTAATCTGGCATTAGCCCAGGATGTTGCTGAAGAGGAGCATCCACCCAGACATCCAGACCAGCTTCCCTTTCCCATTCCATGAGAGGCTCACCAAGTGACTGCACAAGTTCTGCGGTGAGCACAACAGAGCCAAGGAGATCCTGTAGCCATGGCAGTTGGAAGACAGGACTGAATTTAGGTCAGATTTAAGTAATGCCAGGATCATGGTCTGGGTCTCTACCAGCTCAGTTGACTGAGGAGCCCAAGGTGATGGCACAAAGAACAGGAATATTTACTTTCTCACTCGTATTAACTCCTATTCCCCAACTCGAGCAGTGGACATAGTGACCTAAAGAGGTCATTACTTTTGTACTTGTGACCCAAAGATTTACTCAGTTTAGCAATTCCTTCATTACAATTCACACTGCATCATTGCAAAGATCCAGAAAGCAAGCTGCTGAATACAAGCATTTGAATTAAAGAAAAAAAATCAAACTCTGTCAATAAAGCCTTTATATGCACACATAAAGAGAAAACAAACACTCCCATCTTCATTCTCCAAAGGAACTCTGACTTGTATGTTGTATGTTAGGAATTCTATCAAATGGCATGGGTTTTTTAACTATGTTCATACCATAATAAAAAGAATAACGTCCTCTGTGGGGGAACAAACACTTAAAAGGCAGTGTATTTTGCCAGGGAAAGTTTGAAAGATAGTGCATAAAACAGTATAGATTAAGACAACTTTCTCCTCTCAACCTTTAAAGGACATAAAAAAAGTGAAATAGCTTTCTCAGAATCCAATTTGGATCTATGTTATTGATTATTACTATATAAAAGAATGCAATGAAAGACCTCCAGGATCTTCATAAAGCATTTAAAGTCTCTTAAACTACAAAACTGAGAAACATCTGGCAAAACAGGAGAACTGCACTAATGTGTTCATCAGATCTTTAGGTGGTTTTTTATATTCCTGTGTCCTATCTCACTAAGAAGCTGTGAAACTCTACAGCTGCTGTCCCTTCTTTCAGAACATTTCTGGGAAGGCAGACAGGAGGCATCATCTCTGATCTGAAAAGGCTTTCAGTTTACTACCACTATTTGCATGACCAAAATATTTATCAGGCCTTGACCACTGTACCAGTTGTTGTAAGGTATAGATGGCAGAAAACATGGTCCTGATATTGCACCAGATCGCCAGAATGTCTTATTTTCACGGTATTTTTATGTTTGCATGAGCTCCTCTAGACCCCTCTGCTCCATGTTTGCTAGGTTATCTGTCATTCAGTGATCAAATAAAACCAGATACTGATCCCCACAGCCTTGATTTTTCACAAAATTTATTTTGACACCCATACACAAAGTAAACATTATCCGGGAGACTAAATATTAATAAAAGTCCCCTTTTGGTCCACAAATATAACTTAAAGAACTTTATGTCTTAAGGGAATCAGCACTATTTCCTCAGCTTCCGAGGAATAAAAAAGTACCCATGAATCTGCCAGTTTAAAACCAGAATACTGCTTGCTGCAGTCTTTCATTTATTTCTATTTATAGTTGTTAATTTTTAAAGAGACCAAAACAGCAAGAGGACAGAACAGTCAATCCTGTCACATTCAGAGGAAAAACACATTAGTCACCTCCTGAAGTGTGGCTCCTCTTTCCAGCTCTCCTATGGCTTGTTTAGCAAAGTCAGTGCTCTGATTTCTCTCTCTGGCCAAATGCTGTGCCTCCCACTCCATCTCAGCTAACCACACTCATGCTTCAGCTTGCCAGAGGGAAGCAAAAGAGGAATACCATCCCCAAATGCCACAGAAACTCGGCCTTCCGAGCCACAAACTGACTTCCCAGTTCTTACTGTTCCAGTTAGGGATTCATTTCCCCTCTGAACACAAACACACATAGGAATCATTGCCATGGACTTTCTATCCCAGAAATATGGCAGATTCTGCATAAGAATGCTACAATAAACACCATAACCTCTCCCATCGTGCAAAGTGTTGATAGGTGGGATAGGAGATGATTTTGGACCTGTCTCAGCAATGGTGTAGACACTGTAAAACCCTTTTTTAATGTTCCCCAAACCCTTCTTTGCTTTCATGACAGAATGCACTTCATTGAAAAATCTGTTTTAAGGAATTTATACGGGAAGGACTCAGTTCGTTCCTCCAGACCTGACAGAGTGTAAAGCCTGAAGGACTTCCTTCACAGAAGTAGGTTTACTTTCATGAGGAAAGTTTTAGAAACAGATTTTCTTGAGCCTCTTTTTCATCTTTCAAATTCAAGAGTTCCACATGAACACACTAATGCTTTTAGCTAATTATTGAGATTTTTATAATTCAGGAAACATTATGTTCAATAAAGGCACTTAAAAGACTGGAATTCCCAGACAGCATTTTCTAATGATCTATAATGGGTCTCTTTTTTCAGCACTTTCCCCCTTTACATTTTTTATAATTATGAGTCTGGCTTTGATAATAAAGGAGCTGTCCTAGAGGTTTGATCTCCTAGATATGTTATCTTTGTAATGAAACAGTATTTCTTCCTCCCTTCCCCCTCCAGTGTTATCCTCTTCCACATGTTATCAGGTCTGCCCTCCTGTCTTTCCCTACTATCTTCCCAATTCTTCACCAGGCAATGGTCTCCCTAAGCTGTTCCAAGGTCTTTCTCCCACTGAGGGTTTACTATTTCTTGACCTAATTACCATGATAAAGGAAAAATGTCCCTGCAGAAATTTTTTACATTGGAAGAGTAAGTGCCTCATAATACCTGAAAAAACAGAATGCATCAAAAAATATTGCCTCATAAATGGCAAAGCATTAGTATTTGGAAGTGGATATGGATCTGTGGTGGTTTAACCTCAGCGGGTGGCTGAGCCCCACATGGCCACTCGCACCAGAGGTAAAAGTGAGGAAACTGGTGGATTGGGATAAAGGCAGTTTAACAGGTAAAGCAAACCAAGGGATTCATTCCCCACTTCCCAGGGCAGGCAGGTGCTGAGCATCCCCAGGACAGCAGGGCCCCATCACCTGTAATGGTGACTTGGGAAGACAAACACCATCACTCCAAACGTCCCCCCTTCCTCCTCCTCCCCCGCTTTATATGCTGAGCGTGGTGCCAAATGGTCTGGGATATCCCCTGGGTCAGCTGGGGTCAGCTGTCCTGGCTGTGTCCCCTCCCAGCTCCCTGTGCCCCCCCAGCCTCCCTCTGGTGGGGTGGGTGAGGAGCAGGAAAGGTCGTGGCTCTTCATAGAACTGCTCAGGAACACAAAATAATCCCTGTATTTTCAACACTCTTTCCAACACAAATCCAAACCATGACCCCACACCAACTACTACACAAATAATTACCTTTATCCCAATCAAAGCCTGCAAAGGGTTTTTACAAGGAAAAACAAAAAAAAAGAAAGACAATTTAAGTGTATTTATGCATAGAAATTATAATGTTGTAAGGAAATAGTGTAAGAGAACTACTTTTATAAAATTTTAAATTGAAATATTATCTTTGATACACTTAAACCACAATCCAATAAACTTCCTGATGTGGATTGTTTTCTTACTCATTGACTGTGCAGAATTATGCAGGGAGTAGAAGATTACTTTGTGAATATAAATAAGTGAGTGAAATGTAAACTAAGCCTTTGCATTTGCAACCTGCTTAATTCAATTCAAGCAGAAATTATTTGTATACTTTCAAAATAATCAAAGTGGGATAACAGTTGTTACAAAATGAAAGTATTCTGCAGAATGATCAACGGGGGAGAAACCAAATAAGAGATTTCTTTTTTGACTATCAGTTTCAAGACGAGAAACATTTTAAGTACTCTCCTATTAAATCAGTCATTATGGGAGATCACGTGAGAGATTGGCACCTGGGCTGAAAGACAACAACAATTTATTACTTGAAATATTACCTGACACCACAAAGAACAATATAGAATTCCAGTTTCATAAAAATACCACAGAAAGGAACTGTGGTTTGAAAATTGTTGCATTCTAGATGAAAAATAAGGCTATAAATGAGCAAAAGAGAAAGATTTCTTTTAATCCCATAGACAATAAAAGTTGAAAGCTGGGTTTTTATTTGCAACAATTACCTGATTACATGATTATTATGCAAGAAAAGCCTACATCATAAATTATCTTTACATCTGACATGACCTTCTGTCCTCCTTTTGCTATGCCCCAAATAACCAATTTTATGTATCTTCCAGAAATTGCAAGGTAGAGGTATCTGATAGACTGCCCAGTTATATTTAGTTTGGCCCATAGTAGTAGCAAACATCTGATGTCGAATCTGCCATGAGATGATGAGTCTTATGACAATCACAATTTCATTTTTTCAGCACTACCAAAGATTTTTCCTGGGTTTACAGTGCAGATGAAAAATACTGAGAATTTATTCGGCAAGTTTAAAAAAAAAAATCAGAGGGAGTTGTTCCTTTGTCTGGAATACCCCTAGCTCACCAAGAAGTAGAAGCCAGGTTCTCACACCTGAATAAAAACAAATTGCACACCAGCAATAAATGCTTGCTCCTTTTCCCAGACAGATATTTAGAGATTTAAATAATCAGCATTCAGAGATGGATTTATGGAAGGGAGACAAGGAGATACAGATGCAGAGATCTCCTTCTCTCCCTACCCAGACTGCAGAGGTAGGAACTCCCTGTCTATCATCCCCTGTTCTCTCCAGCTTCCAAGATCTTATGGAAAGAGAGCAACAGAGTTGAGGTGGGGATGCTTGCCTCTATCCAATCACATATCTGAGCATGGCTGCAAAATCATGGTGCTGTCATTCACAGCCAGGCTGCAGCCACTTGATCTTTAGCAAGACTATAGCTAAAATTTTATTTTAATTGGAATGACATCCTTTGATAAGCACTGAGTCTCCCAGATACAAGAGTGCACTATAAATCAGCACTGGAAAGACATCACATAAAGCTTCATTAAGAAGATAATATTTCTCATGTAATTAGCTGTAAATTAATGGTAAAATTTTTACCTAAAAGAAGAAACATTACAAATGTTCTAGTACAAACAACTACAGAAGTCTTTAATGTCTGCTTCCACAATCGGTCTCTGCTCTTTTATTCTAACTGACAGTTGCAGCAAAAATAATTTTTCCCCTTGTTTGAGATACATGATGAGGGTTGTTTTTATTGGAGTCATATTACAACTGCAAAATTAGATCTGACTAAAAATCTCTCTCAGTTTGCTGCATCTTGATACCTAAAACTCAACCCCTAGAAAAAAAATAGTGAAGTTTTTCACCTAAAAAGGCAATGTAGACATATGTTTTCCAAATTGCATCTTCTGCAAAGATCATATATCTGTCACCCACACAGTCCTCTTCCATTTTTTTCTTTCTGAGTGTATTTCAAAATGTCACTTATCACACATCCTTCCAGTTTGGCTACTAGCTTGCTAAGTGAGCATCTTGTTCCACATATTCCTTTTTTTTTCTGTTGAGATAATCTGAACACTCTTGCTAATTTTCCTCAGGTTTGTGTAGAACTGTCAATATTAGAAACTCATTTTTTATCCACAATTAATTAGACATAAGGCAGCTTCATCAGAGGCATTCTTGGTTCTTGGCTTTCTGAGCACCGAGATATGGATAAGCCAAAATACTAATGTGATTGGAGAGGGGTTTCTTTGCATGGAATCCTGTGATATTACAGATGGTGGCAAGACATGAAACAACATAATGAACAGTCTCTTTTTTTTTTTAATAGAATGTTTTCCCAACTGCATTCTCTTTGGTAATTGGATACACTGAATCTAAAAACCTCCACTGTATAAACACAATAAATTCATTGGATTTACTGTTTACCAGAATTCATAAATGAGACAAACACTGTGAAAGATATTTTAGGATTAGCATCTGTATGCTAGATAGTCCAAATGCTAATGAGGACATTATGCTCATGCAAAATTTCCTACTCACTTAAGAGAATTCTGCCTTGCTATTTTTTACATGGACTCCCAGCACTACCTGCTATGTAATATAGGAAGGAGCTTATTTCTCATTAATTCAAAAATTCAAGACTCCTCCCCTCATGACCTTTGCAATACAAAAAAAACCCTACTACTTTTATTTCCTAGAAGGACACTGGTCAAACAGTTAAGCGACTATTGATCTCTATGAAGGTTAGATAAAGTTAGAGAAAAAGGCATTATTGCCTTAATACAACATGGTACTGTATAATCTGTTCTGAAAAATAGATATAAAGAAACTCTAGAATGAACTCCCTGAGGGCATCCTACAGTTTTCATATTCACAGAAACTTTCCACAGAGTTTAAAAAGGGGATAAATCCAGCCTTAAATAAGAAATCCTTAGTTAGCCCTCAGTTCATTTGTATTTCCGATATGTGAAAAAAGCCCCAGACCTTCATAATCCCCTTGCAAAGTAGGCAGGAATTACCAGATATATCAGAGCACTCAACTTTTATGGACCTAAAATTTCTCTAGACATTTCAACTGATGATTTTTAGGCTTGTCTCCCTATTTTTCCTCATAGAATTTCCCTTCACCAATATGCTGGTTTTAATCCATATATCCCATCTCAATAACTAAAGCATTTTTCATGAAGTGATCTCACATTCTTACCATTTCCAGGGTTGGAGAGCTTTTTTTGTAACTTGAAAAATATGAATTGTGTCTTACAGACAGATCTTTAAGAAAAGAGTGAATGCATTTTATAAAGTCAGGCCTTTCAGCACACTCTGGAAGGCCAATTATTTTTGTATTTGATCTTCTGTGGTGATTCTCCAGATTGTCAACTTTCTCAAAGAGCTAAAATATTTCCTTCTTAGGTTATTCTTTATCCTTCTTAAAGCCTGAAATACCATCCTCTGAATTACAAATCCTTCCCACTGCAGCAGTTGCTCAAGTGTGTATTTTATTTCTCAAATACTCCTGTGTCCTCTCAACCTTCCATTGCACTGGGATCACTAAGACTGGACCTCTGTAGAAACACCTCTACATAAAGAAAAAGTTCTCCGTGTGCATCAAATTGTACAGACCTGCAGTGGTGGCAGAATAACTTATTAAGTGATTGTCTACAATGAAAAAAGAATGGGTGGATCAGATTTAATTTTTTGTTTTAACCCAGATTTTCTTCCCAAATATGTTGTGAATCCACAACTTTAATTCAGTGCCTTATTAGCTATATTATCCTTAGAGAGACAGAAATACTGGCCAGGCAAAATTCAGAGCATGTCTGTGAGACCACAGAACAAGAGCAGATGACACTTTTTGACCAAAGAGGCAAAAAACCTACTGAAAAGAGAAGAAAAGGTTAGGAAAAGGTTATTGGTTGGAATTCCTAGTGCTGAAACTGTCTTAATTTGAGCAATTCTATAATTATTTAAAGTGAAGATTTTCGCTTACTGTCTCCTTGAAGGACCACCAGCTGATTTTAATTCATACTGGTATGTGCTTTTTCATAGTTAACAATTGGGGAAAAAATCAAGGAATCTTCAGTTTATGTCATTTTATATTTTCTTAGGGAAAATAGTAAAAAAAATTCCTTTGCCTTAGAAAAATGCTCAAAGTAATTCAAAGTATATTACATTCTGTGAAGAAAGGGTTATTGCAGTGCCTTACTCAACTTGCTGGTGTGAAGAGCAAGATTTATATTTTTCACTTGTCTGAACATTGTCAAATCATTCTGTTAAGAGTACTTTCTAGAAAAATTGTTGGTTCTAATGTTAAAAATGTCTTTCTAAATAGGACAATAAATCCAAGGATTTATTAAACTGAGTAAAATAATTTATAGGTCATGATTTTTTTTCTCCTTTTTGAACATGCCAAACAGCTTATTAAGTAAATGTCAACAGCCCTTGTACAAGTTTTGAGACACTTTCAGCTAAGCTTAGTCTCAAATTTTGAAACTCATGTCCTCCCACAGCCCACCCATAAAATAAAGGATGTTCTTTGGAGCTGCAAATGCTGAACCATTTCTTTAACACTAATTCAAGGAAATGCTGGTTCCTGTGTGGATACCAGGACCAGACTGCAAATCAATATCTAACACTGCTGTTATGACATGCAGAGGATGTGCACTGTACAAGGTGTCAATACCATCACAGGTACGGAAAGATCAGCATTCTGCATACCCTTAAGGCTTGGGTAGAAAATATTGATTCCTGACTTTGATGTTTTAATAACGGGCATGGGAGTAGGACAAGCATGGATCCACCTTGATCTTACAAAAAACTTGAATTATTATTCTCACTTTGAACCTTTTCTGTCATGAGAACATGGTAATCAAGGCTATCAGGAAATTTAACTCCAGCAGGAATTGGAGACTGACCTAGTTCACCTCCATTGTGCATCTACAGAGATTCTTATCCCTACTGCTGAGATAGGTGAGCATTTCACACCACCTACATTCTTGCCATACATGGCAAAGTTGCTCAGATTTTGCAACACCTCACTGGAACAGACTAGAAAAGAGACATCACCATTAAGATAATACTGTCAATAATTCAGCAGCCAGTTGTTCTCAAGGCTCAGGAGTGCTATTAGGCACCAAGTACTTTTCTACCATGAGAGAAGGTCATCCTAACATCTGTTTATAATGAAGCTTGGTGAGAGAAAAGCATTTTAAAAAAGACATTATCTACTTTTGCTGTTCATGGATCTAGTTTGGTGCAAATGGTTACTGCATCCATTTGATATAGTTCAGTATTACTATGATAATTCTCTGAAAAACAAATGTTTACTGTCTTTTCCTATAAAAAATCCAATGTATCGAGGTACAGTATTAATTTGGCACAGGTTTAATTGTGGCCCATTAAAATAATAACCTGTTAATTGCTTTCTTAGCTGCAATATCAAGGAGAAAAAGAGTTTATTGAATGCAAGGAGAAACAGATTTATCACATCTACATGATTAGCTGCTATACAGTAGGCCTTTTCAGTCATTACATGTTGCACCACATTCTGAACCCCAATTACACTGTAGTGTTAAGTATGAAATTGTAACTGAACCTTGCAGTTTCATGTTTTATTGTCTTTTAAAATGAGAGTTAGCATTAAATGCAATGGTAATATGAAAAGAGAATATTTAAAAAGCCGTGATTTTAATTTAGCATTTGGCAATACATAACAGATGGTGTAGGGTGACAATGCCATTTAGCAAAACTGTCTGCAGGTATGAGGGTATAAAAGTCAAATTAAATTGGGAACAGTTCATTAAAGATTATGAAATAAGATCAATGACCCTGTAAATTAGATAGATGGTTATCTTTCTCATTGTTGGGCTGCAAGATATGTAAAATGGTCTCTGTGATCCATTAAATGAAATTCTACTAGACACAAAAAGTAGGACAACTCCTTTCTTCTGTCAAATAGTAAACTGATTGTGATACTCCTTTTTTATTGAACACCATTTTGGCTATGGAAAAGTGTTCAATGCTTTTATGTTTCTGTAAATATTTACCCTACCTCACTCAGAAGAGCAAGAAAAGCTGTTGATTTTAATAAACCAAAAGCTTTTCAATTTTTCTGCCTACTTCCAGATATAAAAAAACCTTACTTACTGTGTTCTCAAGTAATGTCTTATATAATTCCAGATTTAGACCAGTGAGTAATTTTCACAACCTTGAACCACAGTGAAAATCACAGCCAGTTATTACATGACCTTTACCAGGGTCACATTACTTTCTCTAAAGACAAGCTATAACAGCAAAGGCAGGAGTGCTTGTAATATCCAGGATTTTCTCTTTAATGCACAATTCCTAAAGCTTATAATTTCAGGATTTGGTTTTAAAAGATTATTAAAGACCTGGTTTGAACATGCAGTTGTAATAGCTCCATACAGAAAGTAGGTATTTCCAGAACGGCAACCTACGAATTATTTCTTACCCTAATATCAAAAGGAAGAAAAAACCAAACTGAAGAAACAACAAACCAAGCTGTTTATGGGACAGTGTTTCCAAAAGGAAATGGCCCTGCCACTTCCATTTATAACATGACTATAGACCCTACTTTCAGACGTCGCTGTGGAAAGTGCCACAGTTCCAAGTTATCCAGCACATTTAACAGGGACAGTACATCTTCATCCTTTCATTTCACCTCACAATACTTTTGGTCTGTAACTTTCAATAGTCATTGAACGTGGCCTTTATTCTCCCATTTCCGTTAAATCTCTCAAGAGTTTCAAGAACGTCATTTGCTTGATGAACCGTTTATACCGAGGTAGACCTTCACACAACGAGCAGTCGTGTAGGACGCCTCAGAGGAATATGGTACTTGGATAGGGAATTATAATGTATGCAACAGGAGTCTATTAATGAGACATCTAGATGCTTAAACGAACCTTTGAACATTTAGGTACCAATCCCACAAGTGCTGTTCTCTTCTCTTATTGTCACTGTAAAAGTGAAGATCCATCAATGACTGAAAATACCCACCTACTAATACAAACATCCACATCCATGCCCTAGGCTTTCTGTTCAAGATGCCTCTATTTTGGAGGCGATTTTTTGTCTCTCCTTCTCAACTTGTCCATAACATTTCCAGGGAAAATTCTTTCATTCCTACTCACTCTTGCAGATTTTCTTTGCATATGTATGTATATACATTTAACCACCTTAAACTGTTTTAGTTTCAGAACAGCAGAAGTATTTAGTGCCTTCAAACAGAATTCAATAGGAACTGAGTAGATTATGATCTTTGTTCTGAATTATTTTGACACGGGAAAAACCTTGCGGGTATACCCATCTCAATTCTTCTTCTTAAGCTCCAATTATAATTTAGAAAGCTACACGCAAAGGTTGTATCAGGATAGCATATAAGGCACATATGCTTATGCTGCAGAGTTGATGGATTCTGCCTGTGGAGGAATGGATAAATGGAATAGAATCACAGGCTTATGAAAGAAGAAAAACTCTCAGTGTGCAAATTCAAGCTGATGAAACAAAGTCATCTGTCCTCTTACTGAACAGCCTTCTAGTAACTGGCAGTCTGCAAGAGGACAGGATGCAAGGGAGGATAGAAATAACACATCTAAAAACTTAAAACCCGCCAGCTGATGTTTCAAAATCCACATGCAGCATGATTCCTGCCTTGATTAGAAACCCACTGACCTTTTGTTTAAAAACATGTCAACCTCTGTCTTTGAAATGGCCACCCCCTGCACTCACACTTGTTTAGGATCAGTCTCTGACGGGGTGGTTGTGTTTCCTCTTTTTTGAATCAGTTCACACAAATCATTTGACTTGTATTCTTCAAGGCCTAAATTATTCATCAGTTAGTGAGCTGACAAAAAGAATTTCATTAGGACAAAAACACATGTTGGCTCATATCCATCAAAGACACAGGGCTGGCTTTGTGAGGAGAAGAGCGTCCTGGAATTCCTCTGACGTGTGCATTCTCTATGCATAATGCTTAGACCGAAATGTTGATTAATTAAAAACCGGGAGTTACCTGCCTTAGTCTTCTCCAGCTTTACAGATTTAATACTCCTACACACTGCCCTGAAAGCAAAGTGATCTAAATACAACATTTGAAGGTCAAATTATCTAAGTAAGCATGCATAGCTCAGGTTCTCTGAATGGATTAATACCCATGGTAAATTTGCCTTCAAAGGTTTGGTCTTTCCTGTAAGGGAAATTTCTGCTTCTGATGTAGGAACACTGATGTCTTTTTACATCAGATCTGTAGACTTGGCCATAATCCCATTATTTGGCCATTATTTTGTTCTTAATACATAAAGGGAAAGAGAAAGAATTCTACACAAAAAAATTATTGGTTGACATGCTCACCAATCTTGAATCATGGAGATTAATAAAACAGACAAAATTTTAAAAAATACATTTCACTTGCTCTGATTATTTAGGCTTTAATGTGTGTGTGTGTGTATTAGCTTGTTCAGTTGGATAATATCCTGTAGCAGTGAGCTTCACAGCTGAAAATATTTTGCTTGTTAGTTTTCTATGGATGCTCTCTTTTATACATTCTGGTAAATTTTGGTCCACAAATAAGAAAATGTTATTACCATTAGGCAAGTATATCAATCATTTTTTTAGTGTGCCTTCTAAAATTATAATTTTCTTTATGTTTATGTTAACTCAAAAGAAGCTTCCTCCAAAGAAAATACCTTTTTCTTCTTTTCTGGGTGGAAACCTTAAGCTCAAAACAGTGATAAGAGATTTTAAAGTTCAGAAAATTTTGTTACAGTGAGAAATAACAGAAGATCAAGTACTTTGTATTTTGATCACTGGCTAGGCTTGATAGATTACTTGCATAAATTATGCTCAATAAATGAAGATATATCAATAATATATATCTACTGTTATTATTTTAAACTGGCTTTATATATGTGTTTCTAGAAAAAATGAGCACCTTTTTGTCTTAGCCCTGGAAAGATACAGTAAAAAAATTATTTTGGTAGAATTACCATTGACAAAACCTCCTCCCCAAAGTTTAAAAGAAAGATGTGAACATCACTTGGTGTATTCACCTCTCAAACCAGTATCAATCACTGGTATTCTTGGGAGATGAAGCATGAAATTTGATTTCAAAGCCTGTAAAAACACTACACAGCCCTGCCTAAAATCCATTCACCTCTTGGTTACACAATGTAGTCACAAACTGACAGAAAATTTGAGGTCAAAGTCACTGAAGTTCAACATTTTCTACAACACTTTGATTTCTGAACACTTCTTTTCCAATGTGATGGTCAACATCATAAAAACGTGTGAGACCAGACAGACATCAAACAGCAGAAAATGGGTTAGCAGTGCTCTGTAGTTCCAGGTGTACTCTTTTGTATCCTCAGATCTGAAAGTGTAACTTTACATTCAGACAGAAAATGAATGAAAACCAGGAGATATCCCAAATGCACACTGATGAACAGAGTGCCCCAACCTTTTCTCCTCCCTCTTCAAATAGAAAAACAAATTTTTACAGCTAATATTTTGGTATTGCACAAAACCATCTATTCCTCAAGGGCCATGATCATACTTGAATTTTACTGAACTAATGATGCTTTCTTCTGTTTGGTGCTACTTGTCTTCTTTTTGCACAAATCTTAAAGTAATGACAGTCTGCAGTTCATATTTCACAGGGGAACCTTTGTCAATGCCTTAATTCAGTGAATTCCAATACTCTGTTCACATTCCAGTAATCCAATATCAAAATTTATTTTTAAGACCTTAATAGAGGTCTGCTGCTCCGTGTGAACTTTCCAAGAACAACTCAGACAGCTCTTCCTGCCATTCCATGCATAAATTATCCCATCAAAGAGCTGGTGTTTATTCTGAGGTCTTTGAAATTCTAATCACTTGTATACACCTCCTCAGGCCAGCCTGTGCTTTGAAATTTGGATTACTTACAATTGGGCTATTCATAATGCAGGGCTATAGAATGCAACTTGCCACCCATTTACAAGTCTCTGTACATCTAACATGTCATCAAGGATTTCAAATTGAAACACTTCTCTCCTTCCAAATTATTTTCCCAGTGTCAGCTTTATATCAACTATTGTCAAACAGCACAGATAAAAAAAATGCTTTAAGAGGGTGTGAAATACCTGCAAGTAATGTTAAGTTAGTCTTTCTATGTATTGCTATAAAGAACACTTGCAGTATTTTATTTATTTATTTATTTATTTGGTGTGAATTCTGGCCATGTACGCCCGGAAACTGCCATTATATCTGAGCTCTGGCAGAATGTGGTCAGTTAAATTGTTTATCAGAAATTATATTTAATCCTGCACCATTAAGATGTAAAATGAGCTTAATCGTCAAGAACGATATGAAATAATTGTATGAGATTTCTTTGAGACCTGAAAAGGGACATCTTGGAACTTTTGTTAGCCAATGTCCTCCAGGCTGATAGAAGAATGATTTCACACTGAAGATCATCAACAGCTCTCTAGAGATTCCCTTTAGCCCTCTCCTGTATAAAGGACAGTGACTTTATACTGGCACCTGTATAAACTGGTAATTGGTGACCAAAGCACAGTCCTGTTTGTCTATACATAGTTACTCCTTACGACTACAAACCCTCAGGAAATCAGTAGTAGTCTTTCAACATGCCAAGTACAGGTCTAAATGAAAATCTAAGTCCTTGTAAATCAGTGAAAACAATTTTTCAGGAACCAAGTCAATTCCTTGTGCAATTAGATGGTATATTGTATGCGTTTTATTATTTTGAATGTGCTTCCAAAAAAAAACAAATTACTGAAGGTATGCCTAATAAACTGTGTCTGATATCCTTTAAAGGACCTGAATACTTTTTATTTCAGTCTGGAATATAGTAGAGACAGCTTCCTACAGCTTGTCTTCTGCATTCCCAAGGTATTTCTTAGCAACCTTCTGGCTTTGTCATGGTCTGCAGATTTTGGAAGAAAGGAAATGACTGCCTCTGTTATTGATATGAATATGTCAAACCTGTATCTTTGCAAATACTCTCTTTCTGGGAGTTCCTAATACTTTCCTCCAGCAGGAGTGAAAATGAATAGAGAAAAACTACACATTTCTGTCCTTTCAATCTTATACCATCAGTGGTACATCAACTATGTTTAAAATTTTATCATTCTATTCATTTACACTTTGTGACTTGTACAAATTGATCAAAAAGTGGTAAATTATAGAGAACAGCACAAAATATTCACCTCCATTTTTTATGTTCCATGGTTCAAATCCACACAGCTTTCCCAAGCAGCTTCTAAGCTCAGGTGATGAAGGGTGAAAAAATTTTATAGGACTGTGTTCTACCTTATGAAAAAGGGCACTAAAAAAGCCTTACTAAAAAGCCATGGAGTAATCACCATAATTTTCCTACCTGGTGGTATATTCCTTGCCTCCACAAGCATGTATCAGTGACACACATGGCAGTGGGAGTTCTGGCAGAGCAATAAGGTATACAAGACCACATCAAGCGAAATAGCAAACAGGCTGGCAGGAAGCCCAGTGAGTTTAATCATATTTCTGCATTTGTGTAGTATTTATATAACCAAATGTGGAGATAATGACAGAGAACCCCTCTCTTTCTCATTATATGGTTATTCACACAGCTCAGAGTATTTCATTTATGGATTACACATCTGTTATTTTGCACCATCAAACACTGCCTTGACTCTCTGCCTTAGACACAGCTCCGCTGGCTGAGTTCTGAACACCACTAACAAACTGCCAGTCCCGTGTGCCACCAGTGCTCGTGTTACTTACAACCTCATGTGACTTCAGAAACAGCATTCCAGAGATTCAGTCAATAATTGTGCTAAAAAATTGCACTGAAAAAAAGTAAAATTAAAATAAAATAAACAAAAAACCACCAAACCTGTGGTTCAAAAATGAGATCATTTCCTACGGAGAGAATCCTCATGAAAAGTTACGTGCACATCAAAGAGCAGAACGAGGAGGACTACTCTTATCATTACTGTGAAATTTACTTGTTGAATGTAACTGAGAAATAAAATTTAGTGTTGTTTTTCTAATGGGACACCAGAATGTTTTTCCATGTATACTTATACCTATTTATTCTTTTTATTTTCATTTCAGTGGAGTTTTAGAAACTTTTACCAGTGAAGGATCTGATGCAAGGTCAAATATATAGAGTCAGGGGTTTGAATGTAAAGGAATTTGATGCATACAGTACTATTAGGAACTAGAGAAAGGATTTTAGTAGGGTGGCATTATCAAGGCCATGCTAGAGCAGATTACAGGATAACCACAATACAGTAATGGCTTACTTTACAATCAGTGCATTTCACTCCTGTGACTGACATAGTGCTGAAATTGTGGATAAAAAGGGTGGTGATGCTTTTGTTACTTGGATCAAGCATCCTGTCTGGGGAAAAAAAAGTGATTTCTTTGGCTAACCTTTAAATCTTAACTCAGGTATAGCACTGGGAATGGGAGATACCTTTAATCTTCTGCAATCTTACAACATAATACAAATCAACCTAACCAGGCTTTCAATTATTCTGCCAACATCTACTGCTCTGTAAATCTATAATCTCATTGGCTGTCATAGAAGACATACAGGGTTTTTTTTAAGTAAGGCAGGGTAGCATTATTATTTAGGCTTCCCTGCTAAAAAAAAAAAAAAGCCCAAGAGAAATATACATTGATGTAAAAATGAGATTTTTCTCAGGAGGCGAACTAAATACCTTTCAGACATTAGTCAGAAAATGCAGAACTATGGAAACATAAAGGTCATAGTCCTGGAAAGTCTCAATTTTGCAGAGTATTTCATCCATAGAAAGTTTAGAAAATTGTCCTAGAGGGTGATTTCTCTTTGATTCAGAATCTATTATCTGACAGAACAGTTAAATAGGTCATCCTACACCACCCATCAGGCAATTTTTTTTTCTTTAAAGACTAGATGCATATTCCTATTAGAGTTTATTATTATTATTAATCATTACAAGCTTCTAGTCATACACTTATTAGCTCAATGTCGAGCTTAAAACATATTTTTTACACAAAAGATTAAACAAGAGTAAACAAAGTTAACAATACTGCAAGAGCAGGGAACTTAAATGTTCCCACTGAGACGTTCTGCTGGGGGATCACTACGCACAGATGAACTCTGGAGATCAGGTTAGAAAGCTAACGACCAACAAAAAAATAAAGGGCATTTTTAAAATCTTTCTACTGGGTTTTGAGGGGTTTGGTTTTGTTTTTTTTTAAAGTCCTTACCATTTTTCTGTAGAAGAGATATTTAGGAACAAAGGTTTGCTCCAAGCATTGAGCCTAAACAGTACTTTCATTTGGGATTTGTGATTTTAACCTCTTGACATACTGATAATGAAGTCATGAAGTAGCTTGTAAGCCATTTGAACTTAGGACATTCCAATTCTGTGAATATGATTTGGATACTTAGAACAAAATACTGGAGCAGATCATGCTGGAAAACCCCAACACAAGAACATTCTCAGTTTCTGAAAACAGTGAGACTCCTTCCCAACAAACTTTTCAAAATTTGACACATGCTTCACATCGACAGGGCAGTAAGAAGGGTCCATAACATGCTCTTTCATATGATTTAAGCCTATATATTTCAAAAGTCTTCTTTAATGCAGTGAAATCATAAGGGACATGCAACCACATTGCCTTAAAATAAGCTAAAAATAATCCCCTTTAAATTTATTATTTACCTCAAAAAGTGCATTACTGCAACGAAATATACCTGCAAAGAAAAGTGAATTCCAATCAACCATACAGAATGAGAACTAAAAAGGTTTAACCACTCCTTTCTGTCCCTGCTGAAATTCAATCTAAAGAGATTGGGTTTTACATACAGCTGTGATTAAAAAAAAGTTTTTCAAGGGTATCTGCTGAGGAAACCAGACTCTAAAATCTTCAACAACAAAACTGAATTTAATTAAAAGTTACAATTTTGCTAAAATGTGTGAAATATTAGAATAAACTCACAGTAAGGGTCTTTTTCCTCACTGAGGAACAAGCAACTGTTTCCAATGAGCTTAAAGGAAGCACATGAGAACTCACTGGTGATTAACTGTCAAACTGACAGATCTTCTGTTGTTTCATAATCCCATTTATGACCCCATACTTTTGTATAAAGTCACCGTTAAAAGAAAATCTCCCCTGTAGTAGCTAATTTTCCTATCATCAGCTCTTCATAAAGAACTTAAACAGAGAACATTAATAAACTTGAAACTTGAAGCTAACACTGAGCACTGCTCATTCAGAAAGAAACCCTAAATTACAAGTAAAATTGAGGGACACATGGCTAATGGTACACTGTTTTATCTAAAACAGAGTACTAATTTTCTTGGACTATTGCTTACACACCAAAGTCACAGATTGGCAACAGTTCTTAATATTGAGCATATTCACTCTGCATTTCTAACTACTTTGTTTTCATGGCTGGGAAAAGAAAGGGGGGAATTCTTTCCCAGCAGGGCAGGAAAAGAGTTGTAGAAGTTGTTTAAATGCACTACAAAGGTGAGATGAATCCTGCAGAGAATGCTTCTTTATCTCCTGCTAGGGGTCAGAGATGCCAAGATGTACAAACAGGGCACACACGGGTTCTAATAATCTGGCAAAAAAATTAGTGTTGAGAGAATAAAGAACCTACCTTGCTGGAAAAGAAAAAACCAGGTGTAGCAGCCTGCCTCTGGTGATGGCCTGCACTTACAATTTCAAATGATCAGGGCAGGGAAGAGAAGTTTATCCAGCCATTTGCATTAAGTTACGTTGCATAATGCCTCTAATGCTTCTGAAGCATTAGGATTGATAACCCTTGTAATTCTGAAACTTGACAGAGTTCTGACAAATGACAGTTTTATTCATTTGGAGCTCTGGTTTAAATAAGAGTTGCTAATACCAAGTTTTGTCATTTTGTTTTTTCTCAGTAATTCCCGGTAGTCCATTATTGGGGGAAAACCTTAATACTAGTGCTTGGAATCCTTTAAATAATAAACCCCACAGTTATTTTTATAGAGATTACTCATATCAGTGGTTCATTCCTTCAGTCAATAAGGAGGAAAAAGTGGAATGTTTTAAAATCCTGCAGAATGCAGAGCAGTCTGTAACATTCCCACGTATCCACTACTTGTTCCTTATTAACTGTTGTGGTGTGAGGGAGATAAATTCCTTCCCAATGTGATACAACAGGAACCTCTGTAAATTAATGTGTGCTGCACATTTACAGGAGAGAAAACTGTTACCACATAAGATGCAAATGCAGTATGAAATTTCTTTTCTCTTCCAAAATGAATGAAAATTTTGTCTTGTTTTAGTCATAGCCTTACATATAGAAGGCTTGAGCTTGTTTGGTTTGGTTTTTTTCCCTTATCCAAATCTTCTTCTTTGTTCATTTTAATAAAGAGACTATCAACTTTTAACCTCAATGAAAATCAAGTGAAATAATTTTTTTGGCTTTTATAATGGCCATACCTGGGAATACGATCCCCAGAATCTCTTTGAAATGACAGCCTTTGCCCCAGAATGCTACGGTACAAAATACAAATTAAAAGCAAGAGCTAGTCAAGATAGACAGGGTCAGAGAAGTGAGAGACAACAAAACAAATTTGGTTTGGCAGAAAAATAAAAGCCTCAATTTGTCATTTGCCTAAGCAATAAAGGACAGAGTGATAACTCCTAAGGAAGGCTTGAAATGCAGATAAGCAGTGGCTGGGAGTGCTACTGCAGTGAGGGAGAGCTCTCAGTCCTGCACTAGTCAGGGAGCCTGCACACCCCAAGGTGTAACTGAGCAATTATCTTAATCTTGGTGATTTAACACAGACTTGCATTGCTGTCTCAACTCATGTCTACAAATGTTCATGTCCAACGTTATCTCCCTTCACACATAAAATCCTGAAGTCTGCATTCATTTGTCCTTTGCCCCATCTCTTTCACAGGTGGGAGCACATTTCTAAACCAGAGCTGTGATACAGGTTTATCTTTCCCTGATAGTCAAAGCCAATTTGGTAAATACTCCATGAGACTGGAAAATAATCAATCATCAATTGTCTGGTCATTCATGGAAAGGCTCAGAGACACTTACTGGAACACTGGTTCTGCATTTCTGTGTGTGCTTTCAGTTCTAAATCATTAGATCCAGCAGTGTTGCACTTCCAGTCACTTGAGCAGTGCAAGCAGACAGCATTTAAGCTGGCACCAGTTTAGGAACAGCTGCTCAACTGGGACCCTTCCCATAGAAAATTTTTGGTCCTCACTTTAAGCATGAGAGTTCTGAATACACATTACCCCCCACCATCCTGTGATTAAAAAGAGAGAGGAATTATGATGATTCACAAGTTACATCAATGGCTTCTCAAAGTCTTTCAGTGTCACCTCCCTCTCTTTGCATCCTCCACCTCTCTGCAGTTGGCAGTGTTCTAAATTCGAGGCTGACTCTGCAGACTTTCATTGAAAGAAGGATCTGTTGAGACAAGCAGCCCTGAAGGACAATACTTTTGGGATCAGTACTTTTTAGTCCCATGTAGAACAGAAGGAATGCCTGCTACCAAGGAATGAGAAGTCTGTTCTGAAGCAGACAAAGCCCATAATGAAGCTACTATGAAACAAAAACAGATCCTGGACTAACACATTCTGGGACTTCAGGTAGATTCATTCTGGTGTCTTGACCCATGTGCTGAGCAAAGGGGTATCTCTCTTGACAGAAAGGAGCTGATAAGCAAATCCAAACTGTGCCCCAGCTGAGACTGAACAGAATTCAAACCATTACAATTCAGTGCAAAGTCCAAAGGTGGGTGTTGAAAGCAACAGCACTCTAAAGAGCTGAGCATCCAAATCTGGAAATCCCTGCAGATTGCACCTCAAAGCACTTTGACATATGTGACAAGAATCCTCACCCAAATTCTAAGCTGGTGGCTATCATTTTAGTGACATTGCAGCAAGTTATGCCAGCTGGGAATCTGCCTCCCTGCGGGTTCGTGTTTTGTAATTGTCAGGTTAGGTTCTGTACTACATCAAGGCTGTTTTGCAGAACTTCTACCATACTGTTCTCTTTATGATGCACGATTTTCATTACTCAGTGCCTCTGATTTCAGCATGTTTATGGGAACAGCCTGCTATTTATTACTCAAAGCAGTGTCTCATGCTGCACATCCCTGTGACAGGCGATTAGCTCCCTTTGAGTAATTCATTATTAACACAAAATTTATTTAAGGACTACTCCAAGTAAAAGTTATAATTATTTTTACTCCAAAAAATATAAGTAACACAAGCAATTAATTGCCATTGTGTTTTTTAAAATAGTATATATGCAACCATTCTAAAAATAATAGTGCACAGGAAAATAGTATCACTTGAATAAAATTAAATAGCTTATTTTTCAGGTAGTAAAGGCAGTGGGAGATTCCAGACCTCGTTTAGGGATCAAAGCAAGGACCAAGGAGGTAAAAGGGAACCTCACTCTCCTTGGAGAGCCACGAGTAAGGAGCACTGTGTCTCTGTGGTATGAGGAGAGGAAATTACTATTGATTCAGATTGGCTCAAGTTGAAGGAAAATGGTTGCAGATAACTGATTAGAAGTTCTTAATAATTTTTTAGGCTTTTGAAGGAAAAATGTTGATGTAATTTTCCTTCTTTCTAAGTCTCTAGTTAGAAAGAAATAGGATTTTTTCTTAAGGTTTCAGGATAACAAAAACTACAGAGAAAAAGAATAAATTTTTTTGTTCAAAATTATTTGCAAAATGCCCAAGGAACACAATATTTTGTATGTCCATAATGAGCAAAAAAGGTAACAATCCATTGCTTTGTCATATTTTTCTTCTTCCAGCACACTAAATAATATAAATCTTTTGATATTTCCTACAAAACAACTGCCATTTATAACATCTTTGGTTAGAGGGCAATTTGTAGAGTTATAGCCTTTCAAATGAGCAGATGTTCTGTTTTCCAGGGGGAGTCATACAGAAATTAGAGTAGCTACAGAGGGATGAACTATTTCTACCTAGGCCTGCCTTCTCTTCATTTTCCCTGTGCCAATCTGCTCCTTCAAAGGCTGGGCAGTAGTGTGTGAGAAAGCAAAGACATCAGACATGCCTCTCTTTATTCGTGGTAAATACCACACAGTAGGATTCTGTAGTAGGAACAGCTTAACTTTCTCCCTTTTGCTTTACCAAAAATGACATCAACAGTGGCTGAGCTCAAATCTGGAAAAAAACACAGAATCATCTTTTGAATGGGAAGGAGTCATAGAGTATCTGTGAAGCCGTGGAAACCGTTCTGAACATCTATCTGAATATCTTTAGCTTTTGTACATGTAAAACAAACCAAATTAAATTAAACAGATGTGAGTGCTTCTCTGCAGATGTTGTGCTCTATTTACACACAGCCTCACTACTCAGGACGTTCTTTACAAGCACCATCAGATGGCCACTGCAGAAGACAGATCTCCTCTGTTATGCTGCAGAAATGGTGCTTTAGACAAACCCAGATTAAACATTTACATCTCCACTGCAAACATCTGCATGGCTGAAACTTCAAGCAGAGCTGTTTAAAGCACTGGTGAATAGGTGAAAAAGTAAGGTATAACATAAGTATTACAAAATAACATTCATATTTAAGTATGTTTTCACTCATTTCCTTCTGCCCATAGTAAGGACTAAAAAGTTAGAGCAACATCTCCAGCTAGCTCAAAAAGCAAAGTGTGACACAAGAATCCAAATAGAACACAACCTGCACAGAGTCCAGCAGCCTGTGGCTGCACTGACCTGTCTTGGATCAGTAAATTTTGCCTTAAAAAATCTGCAGGTGTCAACTTGCCTAGGAAACCTGAGTCATCTTTCAGTAACTTCAGCTATTAATTGTCTTTGAAAAATTGCAGTTACCAACTGTGATTAAGCTGGTACATAAATAAAAATAAATCAGTTGGGGTCAAGCACAATTCTAAGATCATATTCCCTCATTGTTGAAAGTTCCTTTAATATTTCCTGAGTTGCTCTTTCTTCTGCTGCTGGTATGCCACAGGAATCATCCTGGCACTGCTGAAAGATCAAGTTCATTTTACAAAACCTGAGATGCAAGCAGCTACAGGCTCCCCTGCTGCTGTGCATGCCTTTCTTCTGTTCTCCTTTAATCCTTTTTATACGATTCTATAAAAGCAAAATAAAATTTATAATGACCCCACAATTACTAGCTTCATTTGATGATGTAGTGTGTGCATTCTCTACTTCTGGTATGTCACAGAAAAAGGACAATGGGAGGCTTCAGCTCTGATGAGTTTCTGCTGCTCGAATGTGTTTTTAATTCTGGGAGTTTCAATAAGATCCAACTTTTAATATTGACTTTTTTTTTTTTCAAGAGCCATTTCACCACGTGGGGAAAGAGATATTATGCCATATTTATATCTTTGTCAGCTTCTACCACCTCTGAAAGTAAGACTTATATTTCCCCTCTTCTCTACAATGAAGTCAAGCATTTAAAAACAACTATGCAAGCATTTCAAAAGTAGAATTGTACAACTGGTTTTTTGAGCAGCTCCATTTTCATAGTCACCTTGGACAAAAAATGTCAAGCCAAATGTTTTCAGTACTTTGAGTAAATTAAAAACGAATTATTTAGGAGAGCTCAGGAGGAAGGAAACAGGAATTCATTAATTAATTTTGACTTAGCTGATTTGTGAGTGGCTAAATCAAATGACAGCAGCTTGGAGCCACAGGCTACCAGCTGAGCTACAAATAACAGGAGGAAGCTGAAACAAAAACGTTGAAGCAGCAGAATAAAATGCAGCCAGTGGCACTCTAGGTCAGAGTCCCTGTACACGACAAACCCTGTTTGTGACCCAAGGCTGAAAGCTTTCAAAGCAGCACTAAGCAGGAGACTGAAATGCAGGTTTGAAGGCTGCACATCAATCAATCCAAAGCTATCAGCTACCAGGAGACTCCTCTCACCTACCCGGGTGCTGTGCAGGTGCTTGTGATTCCAGAAAGTTCAGTGAACAGGAGAGAGCTGTGAATTTGTCTATCCAAATGGGATATTTGTCTTCTAGCCTTAGAACTTGACAATCTTCCAGGGAAGTGAACAAACATTACTTTTCCAAACTTAAAAGTTTTGCCAGCCTCCAATCAGAACATAGTTCCACAAATTAACTCAAGAGAAAATAAATCAAATACATAAAATATCTATTTTTATACACAAATTATATAGAGATAAAAAATGCTGTATCACTTTTCAGAATGGACATTTAATCTTTCAAGTACTACTTGCCTGTTATTTGCAGGTTAATTGCTTATGTTTATTTATCAAAAAATATATTTATATCATAACAAAAGTAAAATTCAGACTGTCTCTGGACACTTCAGAGTAATAATGAAAATGTTTCAAATACAGAATTTGGGAGAACACTTCAATCCTTTTGTCAGAAATAAGTCCACAGCAGTAACCAGAGGTATCTTGTAGCTATATGACTGAGGTGGAATTCATTGGCCTAAATGAGGTGCTATGAACTGTAAAAAAATATCCTTTCTCTGCAAAAATGAATACAAGAAAGTTACAACTGGTCTCTTCTTTCCCCTGAAAAATTCCTCTGACTTCATGACAATTTTCAAGAGAACACATAAAGATTTAATTTTTTGTGGTAGTCATCAACAGTTAAAGTGTTCACTGTTATCAGGACACTGATACAGGAACTTCTTTTTAAGGTTATGTGGAGAAAAAGTAAAATACAAGTGGTTCTCCCATCAATTATGCTAAGCCAAGTAGAACTGAAGTATTCACAGTCCTGCCTGAAAACAGTGCAAGACTCTGCTTAGCTTTGGTCATGGGATTTCTTCTTACAGCAATGGTGCAAAGAACATCATCCAGCACCAATGAGCCAAGGTATTACCACAGGACTTGAGAATTTTAACAGCTTTCCAGTACATGCCAGTCTCACATTAGATACTGAGTCTAGAAAGGGGACAGAAGGTTAAATCTAGCAGCAATAATGTGAAAAAACTCCCCGCTTAAAGCAGCTCTTTACAGGCAGTTCACTATCAGAGATGAGACAATTTAAAAGATGCTTTTCCATTTCCTTTTAAACATTTTTTTCCCTGAATTTAGGTTAACATTCAAACATTATGCCACCACTAAATACAGAGTTCATTATTTAAGGTTGCTAAATGGTGAGCTTATTTTTAATAATAATTAATAAATAGAACGCACAGGTAGGACTTTAATTGAAAGCTTTGGTCAGTCCATTAATGCTATGGGAAAAAAACATTAAAAGTGATCAAATAAGGTAGGTGGCATTTAATGATAAGAATGAAGTCTAACATTTAAATATGTTTATGAAATGCAGACAATGCACTCAGAAAATGTTAAACTTTCATCTCTGAGAATTAGCTGTGCTTTAATAGCTTTCAGGGAAACAAAGAGCCAATGCAGACTCTGTCTGTTGAGTCACTGCACGTCGATTCAGCCTGAATGCATTCCCTGCACCCAGCAACCGGTTGGGAATGAGTGGGAGTTCATGAACATCCAGGGAAAGGAACGAGCACTCTGCCGCATTGGATCATCTGTTTCACAGCTTCATATTTTACCTATAGGAATAGTGGCAAAGGAATAACTTTTCAGGGACCTTAGCAGCAATCAGCAGTCACACTCTGCCTACAAAGAAAACAGCAAATTGGTTTAAAACCACTTCTTAGCATATGCAGTGAAAACCATTACGTGCTGTCAACATGTTCAAGTCATTGTGCTAATGAGATGAGACAGGTTGTGTGACAAAGAAAGCAGCATGTTTCTCAGTGGTGAGAAGTAATGAGTTCATTGACCAGCACGGAGAACCTGAATCTCAGTTCTTCTCCCCCACTTGGCAAGACACTCATCTCTGCTTTTAGGCTTTCTGTTACATTTTAGGTTTGTGGGAATTTTTTAATCTATGTTTGGCTGAAACAGAAAGGCATATTCTTGGGGAAGAGATCATAGGCTTTCATCCACACCAGTGGGATAGAAATATCTAACTAGGCTTTATAGGTCAGTCATCTTACACTAAAGAGTGTCAAGGATGATCTTGTGTTTGTTTGATCAACCATTTTAGCTACATTCTCTACTATCAAACAAGCAGCTTTGATAAAGAAAGCAGCCAACTAAACTCTGTAGGCAAGAAAAAAAAAAGAAGTAAATGTCCTTGAAGACTGTTCCCCTTTCATGCTGTGATTAATTAAGCAATTAAAAGTATGATTGGTCTTTTTAAAGATGTCATAAGATATGGCAACTTCCCGTTATCAGAATAAATTAAGAAAATCTCTTCAGTCCTTTTATAAAGGGCTAGAGCTGCAGGACAAAATGTACATGCTTGAGAAATTGGAGTTTTCTGTTCTCAAATATCACTGCAAAGCAGGATGAGTCAGATGGACATGCCAAAGCTCAGGTCATAAATATTTTGCCTATTTCTATATTGCATCAGCAACTCATGTTGCCAGATCAATAGATTGCAGCACTAATGATTTCAGCCCTGAAACATGGAGCTGTTCTCCCACAAACCCAAGTGTCTTTCCAACAGCAAAACCTACATGGAGTTCATCAAGAGATTAATCACTCCTTTATACTTGTGACCCTAAATCTGACTACAGGAGAGAACCAGACAAGACAAAAGCTAAGAAACTAGTATAAAACTGAAAAAAAATATACCAGGCCACTTCAAACATAACATTTTTTTTTTAAACTATCAGACTGAACACACAGTTGTAGCTCTCAGATATTCTCTCAGCATTTGAAAAGATACCCCCCACACCTCCTGTCACTTAGCTGTTAAACAAAGGACCAGAAACATCCACCTGACTTGAGAGGCTTTAGGCTGATATCAGGAAAATCCAACCCTGGTACTTTGTCCTGGCTGCTCCTGAGATATTTTGAAATTGCAACTTAGACCAAGGAGGAACACAATTCTGTCAAGCTATCTTTGGCCACTGACAGATAGGCTGAAGTATTTCAAGCTTCCGAAGTCACCCTTTTCTCAGCGCTGTCTGTTGCAATGACAATATGCCTCCAGCACATTTTGCAATGAGGAGAACTATAATGAGAGCAGAGCAATGGAGCAATATAACCAACAGCTTAAACAAAATTTCCTGTCAAACCCACTCCTCCTCTTAGTTATTTCCCTATGCTTGCTACAAATTTGAGAAGGAAATCCTTATTCATCAGGAGGTTCATATGACTGCACCAGCTGATTTACTGATGTATCACTAAAACTTTGAAAATGCTAATTAATTCATTTACCATGGGAATAAAACTTGTCCTTATTTCTGGCTTCCTACATAGTTTGGCAATAATCATTATTTCAGACAAGGCACAACTTGCAAGAACTATAATGAGAAAGGACAGACTGCAAAAAATCATCACTATCTATTGCTTTCTATAATTTGATTTTGCAATAAGCATTCAATAGTAAGTGCTTTATACACTGAAAATCAATCATGAAGAAACAAAAAAAAAAAAAATAGTGGAGCAGGTCACATAGAAAAAGATCAATGACATATTTAGAATTAACTCAATTAATCCATACAACTGACTTAATCCAAAAATGTCATGCAACAAATTGACTGACCATTTTTAAGACAGGTGGTAGCATATTAACAATACAGATAGGCTAAGTTTACTGGAAACAATTCACTTACCTCACACAAGTGCTACTCTAGCCAGACCATCACTTAGCATGTCAAATATCTATAACTATCTGATCCACTTAAATGGCTCAGGAAAATATACAGAGTGGAATAATCAATTTTCAGGGCCAGAGAAGCAGTTACTGTGGACAGCATTTTGCAGACCTACTGAAATGCAGAGTTTTTCTATAGCTACTTATATGGAAGAATATTTAGAACCTGTCTGAAGGTATATAACAGAATTATTGCTTAAAAGTCCGCAGGAAGTCACAGAATAACACAGAGGAAACCTCACAAATACAAAATGAACACCTTTAGTGAGGTGCATCCTTCATGTGACACAGCACAAGTTCCCAACATCTCAGTGGTTCTCCAGCTTCACTTAGACCACAACCAACCTCTGGACCTTTTATTTTGAAGAGTAACTGCAGCCTCAGTTTCCTGGTCCTTGCACTCCTTAATAGAAAATATTCATCTTTCCCCTTAAAAATGTGACTTGTTTCATCTCTCCATCCTGCAATACTTTAACATGAGGGACCATTATCTGAAGTTGCTGTAAAATAAATGACAGCTCTCTCAGCTCTTTTGTTATTACATTGGAGTAGAAGACAGTGAGTCCTGTGAGCATGGCTGAAGAACATACAGTCCTGTTCTGCATACAGAGCTGGGAATCAGCATGCAATTAAAGCAATCTAGCGTTTACTGGATGGTTTCAACAGAAAAAGACTAAAATAAAAATAGAAAATGGAAAATGTTCTGTTCAGCATTTTGATGCGAGCCACAATCTAAATTAGGTCATTAAATGCAAGCTGTGAAACTTAACTTTGATCTGTAAGTCACTAGAGAAAAGGATAGTAAAGAAAAGCTGTGATAAACAACTCAATTTTCTGGTTTTCTCTCTTTAGAGCTCTCTCAAGGAGATCCCACCATTCATTTGGAAGTTCTTTTCTTCCTAACACCTTGTCCATGGATCTGTTCCTAACCATACATAAAAGGACAAGTTTCCATTAGGGTGCAGTTAGGCATGTACCTCCATTTCTATTAACTATGTAATGAAGAATAATAAAGCAAAAATAGGAACATTAACATTTTTTTGGTGGCAACAGATCATTTTTAATGGAAACTCTGTGCCTTAATTCCCTATACATGGTAATAAAACTATAGCTCATTTTGTCAGTTCATGAGGAGAAAAAGGACAAACATAAAAAAAATAAAATGACACCCCATCCCACCCTGCCCACAACTTAACTAACCAATAATGAAATATTTGTCTTCTGAAAATCAGTGGGAATTGTACTTCATTTGGGGAAAACTTCACCTCATTACCACTTATTAACTGATTTAAAATATTTTAGTAAGTACAGATTTACATACAAATCTATATTAGGCCAGAATTGTGAAAGCAGTCTTGGTCCAAGCTGAAAATAAGACTTGATCCAATATCAAATGAAGAGCATGAACATTTCTCTATTGACTTCAGGAGATTTTGGATGGAGTCCATTTGGAGACTGCACACTGAGAAGGATTTCTCTACTACCCTCCTTTGCCAGAGGAAGATAAAAATGTATTAAAAATAATGACATTTTTTCAATTTGAGCAAAATGTCTGGTCTTCAGCTCTGGACCAGAAAGGAAATCTTTATTTTCTCTCTTGCAGCTAAACTCATACATAGTTACAAAATAAAAACAGAAACCTCAACAGCAACAAACCAAAACAAACAGAAGGAAAACAACCAAAAAAACCCCCACCAAAATCAAGACACCACCCAACACCCCTTGCTTATTGAAACAGATCAGAGAGTTATTTCCTCTGCAATTTTATTTTGGTCTATGCATTTACCATATTTCCTACTGGAAAATGAATTCACAGCAGCTGCTGTGAACCACATGTTGACAACCTAACTAGGAAGATGATAAAATATTCTATTACTTGTGCCTGATGATAGAGACAGCCATTCATCCATCAAAGCTAAACAAAACACCTTCAATCCAACCCATAAGGGTTCTTTTGTGTGAACTCCAGCTGACCTAATTAAAAGCTTGTTATACAGGAAAAATTAGGAGGACAGAACTATAGGTTATGATATGCTGGATTAGGCCAATTTAATGAGCATAATTTTTCTGAGCATCAGTCACAGAGGTCAATAATAAAACTTAAAAAATCAGGATAAAAGGCAGACAATAGAATCATATGTCTGCAGGTGATCTGTTCTCTCACACAAATTAGTTAAAGGCTGACTTGCTATGGGGCTTTTAAGCTTTGAGGTACATATTTTCTTATTAAAATATCCAATTTTTAGGCTGCCTAATTCTACTTTTCTCTTCCTATAAGTGTCCAATACCTTTCTTGAAGAGTGCCAAGCATATGGCTTCAATAATTGGAAACTACCTGGGTGAGGCTTCTGCAAAAAGCACAGGGGCCTCTTACTCCTGCTGAAACAAATATTTTCAAATCTGTGCCAAAAAAAGAATAACACAGCTAAAGAAAGGCCATGTTGTGCTACTTATTGACAATGCTTTGTGCTGTCATTTTTTTATTTTGCTTTTATCTAGTTTGATTTGGCAAGCTTGTTCATTACTCTTCCCTTCATTCACATATATAGTTTGCAGAACACAGGCTGACACGGCTTTTCTTTATACCTTTTTTTTATGGCAAGATATCAACTGTTTTATCAAAAGGCTTCCATTTCAGCACAAATCCCAGACAACGCTGTAGCAAATAAGTATGTGCCAATGTCAATACGTCTTGTTAAGCTATTAAGTATCTAGTTCTTTTCTACTTGTGCTCTTTTTATTGCTGCCGTGGTGCTGAGGAATGCTGAATTGCCCTGTTGGACTGCTATGAAAACTGGAATCAGGCATTTCACAGCTTTCCTCTTGAACTGCAGAACTCTAAAATATGAAGGATGAATTCTCTGTTTTTCCTTCTCTGCTGGAGACACGAGAGAAGATTTCAGCCATACAGCTGTGGACCACTTTGAAAGTCCTTCTGGCACACAGACTGCTGAATTTCAGGGGGTATTCTCAGGTAGCACTCTTGTTATGTTCTCTGTGCATCAATGTTATCCTCTTCTTTATTTTTGTCTTTCTCTTTGTAATAAAGGGGAAGTCACTCATGACACAAGCCCCTTCAAAACAAAAAAGCACAACTCCTGCCTTGCTTTAGCTGTAGTTGTAGGAGTTGTAGGGAATTTACGAACATATTGACTCTTCTCTTAATTTCAGTATTGTGTAAAACACTAAGAAAACTGGATTAAAAAAAAACCCAACTCTTTCTGCTATTTAAATATTCCATAAGGGCCCTGATTATAATTCTTTAAGCTGAGTGGCCCTGTGGTCATCAGTCATAATTAAAGGTGTATTGCATAGGGACTGCATATTTACACTGCAAAAGTTGATCCATATCCCAAAAATATTTGAGGAGTGAAATTCAACTAGGCTGGGGGAAGAGTACTCCTTTTAAATAAAAACAGATTCCCTTAAAATATATATGCATATCTACACATACATATATATAAATGAAGCAGGGGGGATCTGTTTTGAAGTTCCTACTGTTTGAACATTTGCTTTCAGACTGTGATACAAAAAATCAGTCTCAAGCTGTACACTTCACAGAAAAGCTCTAATCTCCATAAAATTACAAGAATAATCAAAATACTTCATTTACATTCAATATGTAACCTGAATTCTTTTCCATGCTCTGATGAGACAGGCTGGAGTTCTGTTTTTCCTTCATTTTCTTCAGAATGAGACATAATTTCTCTTTATAAAATCTGCCTGTAACCTCCAAGCATCTGCAGCAAAGCTCCCTACTAACATAGATTCTGACTTATGCTCTCCAAGGACAGCTGTCCTGGCTTTTCCAGAAGATTAAACCTTCTGTGTTACTTTACACGTAGAGTAAAATGCGCTTGTTTTTTAAGTACAGAGTGGGAATATGGAAATTTAAAAAATAAAAACACTTTCCACTTTACAGTTTGCCACTTTGACAGAAGAGAATCATTCCACTTTGTCTTCATGATAACTTCAGTGACTTTCACCTCAGTCCAGGGTTTATGAGGACAGACATATTGGGAACTGCTGGGCAGTCTAGCTCTGGAGAGATTGTTACTGTAACAGGATATTTTCAGACCTAGACTACAAGTAAGGATATGGAATACAATAACTATGGATTTGCTTCCAGTACAAGTTCCCTGGAAGAGACAATCCAGGTTCATAGTGAAAAGAATTGACCTTTTTCTTTTTTAAGATTAAAGCCTTCAGACTGCCCATTCAAGAGTGCAAGAAATCCAACCATCAGCTCGCTGCCTTCCTCAGGATATAGGATAAAGAACACTTTACACATTATAAACCCTGAATTCTTTTGCAAGACACAGGCAAGTATGAACACCTGCCTGTGGCAGAAAGGGCTGAAACACAGAAAGCTGAGGTGACACCCCTTCAAAAATAACAGTAGAGACGAGATATAATTTTCTGTTTTTCTCACCCACAGCTCTGTGGATGCCCACCCTGCTCCACCAAAACCCCACCACCTCCTTCTCTTTACAGCCGACAAACTGGGACAGAAACAAAGCTCCCAGAGTAGCTGACATGGTTTTCACTGTACTAAGTGCCTTCTTCCTGCAGGGCAGCCTGTGCAATTGCTGCTTAAGAGATGCTTTTTTGCTGAGGGTTGACATTTGCAGTAAGAAGAGGCACAGCTGCCAAAAGAAGAGTAATGGGGCAGCCCTGTGGTAAAAGCAGTGGGCAAGAGTACCCAGGGAGAAGGGGAAGAATAGCTGCTCCAGAGCACCGCTGTGGAAACTGGCCATCTCTTTCCAAATCTGCAGTTTCCCTGGGGTTCAGACAGATTATTCATTACAAATATTTACCTGGCAAGTCTTGGCATGTTTCTTTAAGATCTATATTGCTTGAGTGTATTACTGACACAGAACGGAGTTTTTTCAATGTAAAATATTGATTTTCAAGTAAACTTGTCAGCGTGAAGGCTAAAATGGAAAAGGTGAGTTACAGGCAAACCTTCTCAGGTCCTTCTTTTTTTTATATAAAATATAACACTGATATAAAATATAACACACTAACTCAATTATTTTAGGCCAGGCTATTCTTTCATTTTTCTCTGACTGGAAATTAGAAGAATTTTCTCAGCCAACAGGAAAAGTAGAAGAGTAATTCTGCTTTTCACAGAAAAAGCAGAAACATTTTTCTGAGTTGGAGATTTGCCAAGTCTTACAAAGTCAGATGCAATCTTCCTGAGAGGTTTGGCCTTCTTAGATTAAATTCCGTAATCACATGCTTCTTTGAAATGTGGACTTGTGTGCTCCTCCATTTTCTCAAGCTGCTGTGTAAAGTTATATTTTACCTCTGGAAATAACAAGGGAAGAAAATGCGTTTCATAAAGGAGGTCTTTCCTCAAGATCTCAGTTGAAAAGCAACAAGTACACTTTACCATGCACACTGAACTGAAAATATTTGAGAGATACAGTACCAGATTACTTGCTGACATTGTGCAGCTTCTGCATAGTTAGAGGCAGGATGTTGTCTAATGATCACAACAGAAAGGTATTTTTTGAGCCAAAACAGCTAAAATTTTCAAAGAAAACAACAAAGACACACAGAAAGAAAAATTTCTCCAAAAATGAATAATATTTTCATATATAGGACTTCTGCAGCTGATGATCCCTTTCCTAGTCTTGTACATACCTCTGTTCAAACCCAAAAAATTACAACCATTTATTTGCACATATTCAGAGAAGGCAATGACTGTGCTGAGGCACGTTACACTGACAGGTTCCACCTATGGCTGGACTAGGTTTGAAAGCAGACAGATAATATAGAGGAATAGCCATTGAGGTGCACTAAGCTCAAGAAGCTGCCTTGTCAGACTCATTCTACTTCCTTTTATTCCAGTATATTACTAAAACTCGCTTCAGAAACAATACTGTCATGAAATTACTTTGCACTGTTGCTTCCTGACCAGAGACAGCCAGCAAGAGCTGTCCAAGCTCAGAAGCTGTGCATGATAAGAGGGGTGGAGAAGAGAAAAAGTTTCATTTCCTTTATATCTCCTTCAAGCAGAATGGAGCTCTTCTGTCAACATGATCTGGTGGAAACGTGAACTCTCGATTTGATTACTCCTTTGATTTCACAATGGGTGGGATCCTCCTGTCAGTAAAGACAACAGGAATTTCCACTGTGATAGTAATGGCTGTCATCCTGTGCATTTGAGACCGTTCCTTTACCCTGGGAGGTGTGTCATTTTCTGCTAAACAAAATTAATAGTGAGTTTTGTTGTTTTTTTCAATAAGAGTTTCCAAAACATGGCTTCGGTCTCTTTGATTCCAACTGCTAAGTATTGACATGCTTGCAAAAATAGCATGTAGTGGACAGACTGGAAGAGTATTTCATTTTCTTCAAAACAAAACCCAGAAATATTCTAATCTCATCATTGAAACAGCAGACACAACAGACTCAATGTCTTTTTACAGATTGGGTGGGGTTTTTTACCTCCATGCTGCACACACACTCATTTATTTATTTATTTATTTATTGCAATATTCTTGCATTGCATTCCTACAACCTTCCCTGGGCCCCCCTCAGAAATAGACAGAGCCCAGGACTGGTACCACAGTCTTACCTTTGCTCTCGTGGCTTCTCTTCATTATCATCAGCACGTGTGACCTGGGCTGCCCTGGATAACAAGCTCTGCCACCAGCTGCACCCTGCAGAAATAAAAGCATTTGGTAACTTTAAAGCTGTGATAAAATTCTTCTCTCTCCCAACACTTTTACAAGCTATCTAATAGTATTGCCATTTTAGAGATTAAAGGTTTTACAGTTCTGTGATTAAACCCAAGGTGAAAGATCAGTAAGAAAAAGAAAATCAAAATTCTCCTCAGCCTGTGAGATTCAGTGTTTCAAAAGCTGTCATATATTATCTGCTTGTACTTAAAGGCCCCAGGTACCCTCCATCCCCCAGCTTGCTTAAATGTATGGACAGTCAAAGAACTCCCCCAAAAATGGCAGGTCTATCCTGTCTGGTCTTCATTTCAAAGCTGTTTGTATTTCCCTGTATTTCAGGATATCAAAGGATATTTTTATTAGTTTTTGAATTTCAGCCTTACATCATTATTCCTTACATTAAATCTGGCATGCATTTTTACTCAAAGCATCGACTTTCATCTATATTCCATTTATGCTTTGACAAGACTAAGGTTATTACTTTCTCCTACTTTTCTGCCTGATTATTAGGCTTACATGACTTACACTGATATTTATCAGCAAAGCTAAAGAAGCTACTCTGCCTCTTGTTAGGCATCTGCATTGCTGTTTCCTGTATGACTTATAGGTAATAGAATTACATTAAGACTCCAGCACTGTTTATTGTATTTGATCAAATTTGTTTACAAATGGAAATATTACATTCAAGCTGCATTAAAATACATCATCTCCAGAGATCTGCAGATATTATTTACTCACAGGGAAAGTTTCTGTACATATTAATAGTTATTCAGTTCTTCCAGGTACCAATTTTACTTAATACTCTCAAGACAATACATGACATATATCCCGCTCAAACACATCAATGGATAAATAGTACAGCAGCCTTTTGCAGGGCTGCATTTCTGGAAAGGACAAACATACTGCTAGTATCAGGCTCCAGTTTAGTTTAAATTAAAGCATATCTATTCTGATTCCAAACTATAGCTTTGTTATAAAACAGCAATTAGTGATAATAAAGGTAATAAAGCATGAATTAAAACAAATCTGCATAAAACATTGCCTTCATATAGACACAACTACAGACATAGTTATGCTTCAGAAACCATGAATTATTTATCTCACAAGCAATAGCATTTAATTGTCCCATCAAACAAATGTGGAAAATTACAGAAGTGCAGTAAAAGAGGAATATCGTATGAATGTAAAAAAATATGCAATTATTTGAATACAGCCTATGTGATTAATGTCTTATGAAGCTAAGACAGCTTTGAGTGCAGATCAGATTGTACAGAAGCCCATGATCATTTCACATTAAAATCCTCACCTTTATAACTGTGCATTTAACAGATTTGGAGGATGAGATGGAATTATGCAGATTGTATTTAGAAGACTTAGACCAGCGAGTTCTGTCTTACAGAGACTTACCCCCCAAATTAGGCAATCCTATTTTTTCCTGAGACTGTCTCCTAGCTGAAAACATTTTCTGTATATACAACTCTTGTAATAACCACCTATATTTGACAGCAATGAGACCATTAGGTATGAGCACATATTTAGAATATCACTTATCCTCTGTTTTCTGCACATGAATGAAATTTACCTTACACCTCTGTCTTGTTATAAAATGATACTACCACCCAAAAAAAAAAAAAAAAAGCAAGAAAGCAAACACGAAAAGCTCATCCAAAGAAAAGAGATTACAGAAAAGTTTAGTGTTTTATAGCAATACAACCCTTTTGTTTCCTGTTCCAGAGTAAAGACATCTTGTGTTTCTTATCTTCTTCCCAAATAAGCTTTACAATAGCTCCTTCAGAAGAAGTCAAATCACCTGATTAGTGTTGTTCTGTCTCCACAAAATAGATCAAAACCATGAATAATAAAAGCTGCTGTTAATGTCTCAATGTGAAATTACTACCAAGGATGAGCTGTGCCTGAATCTGGCAAGCAGGGAGATATTCCTTACTTGCTCATTGGCTTGGAAAAATATTAATGAAATTACTTCTTTTTAAAAGAGAAAAACACTGAAGGTTTTTTTCTAATCTGTTAGCAACTGGCATCATAATGTATTTTCTGCACTATGTGTAGCACCTGGCAGTATGTCCTTGTAGAGCTATAAAAGAAAGTTGCTTGTATAACCTGGAAAGGAGGCAATTTACTGAAATTAGGTAATTCACCACTTGGGAAAAAGTGCTCTGTGCTCTCCTTGGAAAACCCCACAGTATCTCTGAGGAAAGGCAAGGCATTTTTTGCCTTGTGTTGCTCATTAGCCAAACTGCAGGCACAGCTATTCATTTGGTGACATGTGAGGAAGCTGAACCAGATCTCACAGCTCTGGGCCATTTCTCCCAGTGGACCATTCCAGGCTGTGACTAACACAGGGTACAGGCAGGAGACCCCCAAGTGAGCAGGGAGTAAAGGGTGTTTTAGGAGCCTGTGCATGAAGGATCTTCTCCAGACTAGAAACACAAAGATTTTACAGCAGTTATTAACAGACCTCAAACCAAACAACTTCCAAGTGGAAAATCACTTTTTGTGTTTTCTTTGGCTTTGCTTTTGTTGCTGCCGAAGCTAAAATTTTTGCACAAAAAACTTGCAGTTTTAAGTTCTGTAGACTGAGAGTTATTTGCACCAGCGTCCTTCCCAGAGATTGCTTCTAAACTCCATCTGCTCCTTGGCTTACTTCCAGCAGGCTCAGCCCCAGCATTGGGAGGAAAAGGGAGAGGGGTGAGCACAGACAGCCCTCCCTGCTCTCCTGCCTCCAAGCCGCACCACGGGCTGCAGGTGGGCCCAGCACGGGACTGCAGCCGAGGAAAACCCCCAGGTTTGGCCTGAGGGCTGCTCACTGTCAAACATTTCTGCAGCTTCAGAGGAGCAGCACTGCTGGGCAGCAGCCAGGATCCTGTGAGCTGCCAGCCCTGTGGGCAAGAGGAGAACGGGAGAGACTCACAGGGGACACTGAAAACCCTCCTGGCTCTTCCAATGAGATCTGAGTCCAGTTTTGAGGTACAGCTCCAACTTTCTGTTCCTGACATCTCCAACGTGCCATTATCTGACCTGAAAACTCCTAACACTTTCAGACTCTTATTTTAAATACTACTTATCAATATAATGATTTGTCTGACCAGGAGCCTACTCCCATCTTGTTTTTGAGAAGTCCAGCTCCCTTCTGCCAATGGTCCTTCTACTTCACTTTAAAAACAAAGCTAGAATTCATTCTGAAAAATGTACTGAATGTTTTCTTTTCTGTAACCTACTGCATTTCCATAATTCTTACATTTTTCTGACGTAATGGTAACAGCAGGTACTGCAACTGCAAGTTCTTCCCAAGAAGCAAAATCTGTTCAGATTTCTGTTACCCATCACTCAGGCACTTTTGCTAGGGAGGCAAAGTCCATTTCCAGTTTTCAAGGTGATCACTGCCTCTGTGGTAAGTCATGCTTCCTCTGACAGCCTCTGGATAGAATTTCAAGGCAGTATAAACACAAGTGAAGAGTATTTGAGAATATAATTTCACTCCTGTGAGGATGCTTTCAAAAATGATCAGCTTAGTATCCCCACAATATAACTCAATTTGCAAAGGAAAATGCATTCTTATGTGGGTGCTTTGCACGTATTATAACCCATTTTGCTTAAAACTGCATTCTGTGCTCTCTGGGTGTAGAAGACCAAAATGACCTTCACGACACAGTATTGACAGAAATATTGTCATGTTTTAAGCAAAAATATTTTGATGGCAAAGTGTCTGCCATATACAACACCAGTTATATGGCATACATATGTCAAATAGGGAATTCACTCAGAATTATTTTCCTTCTTAAGTCTTACCTTTATATTAAGCATAATTTCCTTTTCATCCTGAGCTGAGTTTAAATTTGAAATTCTCACTTTATATCCACATGCAGCAGCAGGCATATTTCATTCTGCCAATTCAGAATATGTGCTGTATCCTGTGGTATACTATTTGACTTTTCAGTGTCAGCACAAATGACTACCCATAAGAAGATTTAAAAATCTTAATAATGTCATCACCCAAGTGTTTTCAACATTCATCTACATCTCACTTAAGTTTGGAGGGTGAAATAGATTTTAACATAGCGGTGATAGTAGCTCTGTACAAGGGAAGGAAAATGAGTGTCATTTATCCCCCCTAAGTCTTCAGCAGAACCTAAAGAATTCCACCAAGAGGAAAATTAACTGGTCTCAGTTTTGAGAGCTCCGTGTGCTGTACGTCACATCTGTGCAACTCCAGAATTTTGGATGAGATTTAAACAGTCCCAGGAGTTTACTTCTTTTCCCTGCCGGGCATTATGAACCCGTGAATGCCTCGTTACCTCAACAATACTGGATTTATCTTCATAGTCTGCAGGGACTCAGATCCTACAAGTCTTGGGCTTCCCATCTTTAGAATCACAGAATCAGTTAGGTTGGAAAAGACTCCATAGATCACTGAGCCCAAGCTGTGGCAGAACACTACCCCGACAACCAGCCCATGGCACTGAGTGCCACCTCCAGTCTTTCCTTAAACACCTCCAGGGACAGTGACTCCACCACCTCCTTGGGCAGCCTGTTCCAATGTCTAATCACAGAAAACCTGAACACAACATGTCCAGTTATAACAAGTGTTGCAAATAAAAAAAAAAAAAAAAATTAAAACCTCAAAGATTAGTCAGCTCAACTTGACAATTCCCGTAGGAATCAATCAATTGAGATCCCATATTTTAAGAGGTAGATTTCTTAATATTAGATGTCTACTAATATTAGACTTCCCTCTTCAGAAATAAATGATGTGTTGTACATTAAGACAACTGGGTATCATTCTACTCAGTCTTTTTCTTTGTAAAGTTTTCAAAGCACCTGTGTCTGGAAAACTACATCCCCAAGAGTTTAAAGGGCTGACAACACTCTCTTTGAAAATTTGTGAAGGGTTTTATAGAGTAAAAGGACCATAAAAGAGTAAATGTAGCATCTATCTTTAAAACTGGTAAAGAGATGGAGCACTCAAATAGGTGTCTTGCAGAGTCTGTGTAGTCTACATTGTGAAGGTCTTGAGAATTATGTTTCTGATCACTAATAACCTATAAAATTCTGCTAAGAATTTTCCAAAAGTTGAGGGAAATGTTCTGTCTCTCTCCCATTTAGGTTTCTGGTCTTTAAATAATACTGTGTTCTCAGTTTTAGTCTTCCTCTCAAAGACAGTTTGTAGTCCCTCTGGAAAATGGACTATCACATCACTCAATTAGAATACAGAAATCATCCTCTTCTAGTCAACTAATTTGTATGGCATGTTGGTATTTAATATCTTTAAAAGCATTCAACAGCTTACAAGAAGTCTGCCAAGAGGTCAAAGAGTTATTAGGATACAGACAGCCATATTCATGCTGAGGAGAATCACATGCATTTAATTTCATTATGAAAAGAAGCAAAACCCCGAAGCTTTCTCATGTTAGGCAAAGGAATTAAGATCTGAGCATATACTCAGCCACTTCTGTCTCACCCTTGCTGTTTGAAGCAGTAGCTGCAGACACAATTTCACACTCATGACACATTAGAAATACAGATCAACCCTGCTCCCTCAGCTCCTTACTAAACCAAAACACTTCATTCTGGTTAATACAACTATTATACTTACAACATTTTAGAGGAACTGAACCATTTTCTATTTTAAATAAGCAGAACTTTTTCAACACAGATCAATGGCCCAAAAAGTCTTTTGATCTGGGGTCAGCCAAAACTTTTGTTCTGTTTCACTTACAAAGATATTTTTACATTCCTGCAATTAAAAACATTTTTGAGCAACAAGGTCTAGATCTTCATCAAAATTAATTCCACAATATGTGCTGCAGCCAGATTAAATAACAAAACCAAAGGTATTCAATTCCAGTGGCTCATCTGCTTTCATCTAAAATAGGGAAAGACATTATCTTTCAGACCATAGAAATCTCTCCTCTACTTCATGATCTACAAGAGGGATGCTGAAGAACTTGTCTCTTCATAAAGCATGTAGCCTTGGAAACAACCTGATGGAAATTAAGAATGATTTCCCATATACCTTTACCCTCTCTGAGCAGTGAAAGGTGCAGAGGAGTCCTTGACAGCCAAGCAGCCCATGCACTGACAAGGTTAAATCCCTGCAAGTCCAGGATTAATCCCCAGGGTGGGAGAGCCAAAAGGCTGGGGCAAGTTTCCCAAACTCCTGTGATGCTCTGAGGCACAGGAACTTAAAGGGCTGAACTCAGACAAGCCTTCTCAGTCATATTCACGACCTCATTTATCTATTTCCTGCAGGCTTGGAGTGCTCCCAGACTGTGTTCACTGTGTGTCACCCAGAAAAAAAACATATTAGATTGTGATTTAACTTTTAAATTAGTTAAGTTTTTTCTTCCTAGAACATCTGCTTTTGTGCTGCTTTCGTGCTGCTTTCCATGTGCCACAGGGTGCTGTAACAGTAATGTATGGTTACAAGTGGACTGCATTTGACAGCCATTAATACTAAATGACATTTCGAGCCACGGTGATGCACAGGGGGCCCTGCTCCCTCTCTGCATCTTTTCCAGAAAGATAACACAAGGCAGCAGCAAAAAGGAAAGTAGCAGCATGCAAAACCCAGTTCACAGGTTCAGCTGATGGACAGGAAGTCACACCCAGAAGGATGACTTTTTTCCCCCTTCAATAAACAGAGTAAGAAAATTCGGTGTAATAGAGCAATGAATGCAATTGTGTCTGTACTCCTGGAGCACAGTTCCCACAGCTTGTCACAAAATGGTCCTTAAAAATATAAATCCAGGGTGACTTGTCTTGAATGCAGCAGATAAGGGAAGCAAACAAGGAGCAGTAACAGCAGCACACAAGATGGTGAAAGACATCAAAGGAGAAACAAAACTGTGTGGGATGATACAGAAATCTATTTGGCCACTTGGTATATTCAGAAGGTAGATGGCCCAAGAAGCATTTGGCAGTTTGCATTTGTTTTCCCTGCAGAAAAATTGGAATATGCCTCTTCAAAAATATTCAGAGCAAAAAGGACTTGATCAGTAAAGACCATGGTTGAGAAGAAAATTAGATTCAGCTTGGAAATAGGTAGAACAGAGGTTGTGGACAGACTCTGCTGCTAAGACCATCCTTCTGACATGGTTTGCTTTCTCAAAAATTTCCAGCTGCTCCCATTACCAGAAGAGACTTGTGAGGTTTTTACTTATTTTTCTATTATTCATATTTTTTATTATTTAGCCTTTCTTTCTTTATTGGAGGCAAATTATTAAATATTATTTTACAAGTGGAAAACGTGCCCAAAATGACTACATTTGCTTTAATAGACACAGAGCAGGAAGCAGGGACCGAATGTAGGTTTGTGGAGTTTCTGTGTCACTTGCTAAACAGCAAAACCTTGCATTTCTATGGCAACATATGTCTCTTTCTGTGGGCTGTCTGTGCAGCCTGTGACTGGAACAATTCACATGGGCAACCTAAGCCCACGGGTGCTAGCAGTGAGAATCGTTGTTGCGGTGCTGATTCTTTCTCCTCTGAGTTGTCTGAATACAGATTATACAGTTCAATTTTAGGGACACTGTTCAATTTACAGATCATTACGGGCCTGTCTTCCCTAGATGCTGAATAAAGTGACTCAAGAATTTCTCATTCAAATGCTTCCCTGCCCAAATGCCTTTTTCACAAAATAGAAATTTACAGGAAAAAAATCCAGTTTTACCCAAATTCACGGTTTTGAGAAATTCATAATGATAGCAGGGCCTTCACTTCAGGGAAGAAGGATTAAAAAACATTTGCCAGACAGGCAGCTCACAAATTGAGGTGGGTTATTTGCACTTTATTTTTTCTTGAGATTTTTTTGGGGTTCTGTGTGGATGTGTTAATGGTTTTGTTGTTGTTTTCGGGTTTGTGTTTTGTGGGGTTTGTTCCACTTCCTGGACATTCCTTCCCATAAAATCCAATCAGCTATATGTTTTTTTTTAAATCTCAAATTTAAAACAAACTTTCATCACCCCCTTCACTCTTTTAATTTTGCTTTCTATTTCAAGGTGACTGAAAACCCAATATCTGTCTACAGGTATCAGAATGCTGCAGACAACAAGAATTGTTGGAGAAACAGATCCAAGATCATAGCATTTGTCAAATAAAATCTCAACGTCTCAATGCCAAAGATATGTTAAACAGAAGCACAGTACATCTGTTGATGTCAAATATTTAAAATTGAATTGAACAACAAGAGAACAATTTTATGTTGAAGATGGCATAAATCTTATTTAACTTGCCTGTACAACAGGGTAGTGTCACTGCAAATTTTTGATGCCTTTCCATTAGCAGTTAAGGTGGCGTGGTTGTGTGGGTGTCTGACTACATGCTAATGTTTTTTAAAAAGCCCTGGATGAAAATTTCACGGAAAGACACAGTCCTGGAAAATACCAAGTTCCAAACAAAATCAAAACAAAGGTGCTGGGAAGGAGAAATGGACTCAAATCCACTCCACAAGGGAAAGTCTGAAGGGCCCAACTTGTACATTTGGTCAAAGAGCAGTGTTTCAGGACCAGAAGAATGACCAGCACCCCTTATTCACATTCATCCTATGGCACTGTGTATAAATATTTTACAATTCACCTGATCATATTTACTATAAGAATTTTAAATGCGTATCTGGGACACATATTTTTTCACCAGCATGGGAGTAGTGTTTTTCTGGAAAAAAAACCAAGCTAACACAAAAAAAAAAAAAAAAAAAAAAAATCACTGCTACTAATCCTGTCTTCAGCAGCTACCTGATGAAACACTACAAAAATTGTGAATTAAATACCCAGTGTGAAACAAAAATACAGTGCCATTATTTTGGTGCACTTACAATTCCACTGTAACTCTCAATAAAAACAACATGAGATAGATAAGATAAAAGAAAGTAAAACTCTTGTAAAAAACCTGTTTTTCTGAAATTCTCCTGGGACAAACAACCCTGCTAAATTTATTTCATCCTTGGAAGTTCACACATATGTTGGAACTATGGCCAGCTCATTCCTCTGCTCTAAATGCAATAAACACATAAAGCTGATCCCATCAGGAAGCTAATATCTCAGAAAAGCAGTCAGGTGGGGTTTTTTTCCGCTTTTGAGATAATGGGAAGGCTTTATTATATGCACTGGAATTTACCTATTACTTCTATGTCTTGTTAGGAAAGTATTAATGTGTGGGGATGAAGCAAAGCTATTAACTAATTTGATGACTTGGCTCAGTTATTATATTAGCATACCTGATGACAAATGTTAAGAATTCCATTAGAGACTGGAATTGTAGCTGGTAAATCTAAAATCTCTGTGTCTACTTTGCTTGAAAGAAATTATATATATCCAAGGAAGTGACTGAACAAGTGCACTGGAGGATTAATTTCCAGCAGATTTTGTGTAGAGGGGGTGAGAGCAATGGAAAAGTAATGTAACCACTCTTGAAAATTGAAGTAATTTTAAAATATCTGTGGCTCCAGTACAATCTTTTATCACTACTCCTATTAAGAGCAGTAATTAAGTATTTAGTTTAATTATTATTATTTATTAAGTATTTAAGCAGTATTTAGTTGCCTTCCAGGAATTCCAAGTAACTCTTGTAGAGAGTAAACATTTCCTGTGTGTATGCTGGGCACAGGTACACCCAGACAAATATGAATCAAGCTGGGCAGCAGAAGCACTCACTAGTGCACTGCAGAGGTGCCTGAACGCATTAGCCCAGAAGCAGCACAGAATTGAGTGTGGCTCTGCCATTTTTGGCACTGCAGAGACTTCTGCAGTGCTCTGGAGCTGCACCAAGTTGGGTTGGTATGAGTTTCATCCTATGAGAAAGAGCAGCTGTCCATTCCTAAAATGGAGATTACCTGCACTGTTATTTTAGTTAAACCTCAGGCTCAGATTCCTTGTTCACTCTTAGGTACATAATGGATGAGGAATGCATGCAGCATGCTACACCTTGGAATGAAGAGCAGGAAAGCAGCCCAGGCAGGCAGAGAGTGCTCTCCTAACAAATAATCTGAGAGAAAACTGCAGACAGCATTATTCTGCTCAGAAAGAACTTTCCCTCAACTGCATCAGCTGCTCACATCATAACTATTCTGAAATCATAACTGGCAGTTCTCCCTGCCAAGGCTTTGGTTCGATAAAGGTCAGTCCAGAAGTAAAATTTAAGAGTGTTAGGATGTTTGTCTTAAAATAGCAATTCACTCCTGGAATTCGAATTCACAAAAGGAATTGTGCCAAATCACTTGTGTTTGAAGTTTATGCTGATTCATCCAGCTGAAAGTTTGGCCACTGGCTGGGGAACTAGTACACCAGACAACACATAAAGGATGATAAATGCAAACAGGACATATAGGAAATAAAAGCTGGAAGAACTCCAAGCACCTCCTCAGGCAACAGAATGTACAATCACTGCCACTTGCAACAATTTTGACACAGCTTGTTGTGCAGAAAGTTGAGATGTTCTTTATGTAATCAATATATAACGACAGATAAAGAGCATCTAACTGCAAAGTCAAGCACAGATAACCAAGCAACATCTGGTCCACACAAATTATCACAAAGCTGGACAGAGGAAAAGGAATCAAGGCCAGAAAAAAAAAAAAGTCTTCGATCCGTGCACAATCGTTACAGGTCTGACAGTCAGTCCCTCGGGTCACCCAGGCAGTCAGAGAGCAGCAATGAGGAGAGGAAAGGAGGGCAGTGGTTTGCAACCACCCGTCCTTCAGACAGAGCACAACCAGTAGCTCAGCATTTGCTGGCAATAGCAGCATCCTCTAACGCCTCCCTCGCCTTCCTTCAGCAGGCAGGTCCTGCAGACATTTGGCACTGGACGGGGAGGCATAGGGAACTCAGCAGGTTTTGTCCTTCTGCACAGCTGAGTGACAGATCCCAACTACATGAATCTTGTATCTTATCCCAGAATTTCCCCAAAGTAATTTTTTACTTCTTAATGTGCACATTCACAAATACACACAATTTTCATCTCTTAGTTGTCCTCCCAAATGCTCACATACTCTTCAGAAAGAAAATAAATTATATCACTGTACTCTGAATAGCTAAAGCTCCTGAAAACAGCTCTCAGACAAATGGGAAAAAACATTATAAAAAAAAATAATTTCACAATTAGAAAGTATATTTGATTGCAGAATATGTGTCTTCTACTTCCTAAAGGATTGCTTTGTCCAAATTGACAGTGCTCTGATTGCTGTGTGCTACTTGGAAGTGATTGTTGGAGACTAGACTTGCAAAAGGCTATCACTAGAGAAAAGCATTCCGGTGCCAAGTTTGTGTTCTGGTTCCCAGTCAGGATGATTGATAGTTTTATGGCCTTCAGATACAACCCCAGCCTTAGACAGCTGAAGAGAAAGTACAGCCCAGTGCTCTGAGGTAAGCTCGTGCTTTGAAGCCTCCCTCTGTACGAGCAGCTCTCTCAGAAGTACCTTTGCCGTTTATGCAAACAGGGTAAGGGCAGACTGCAGGAGAAAAAACCTCCCAAGCTGCCCCAAAGGAGAGCATTTTTGTTGTGGCTCAGAGCTGCAGAGCAAAATGGGTTAAAGCAGAGTGCCCAGGTGATGGGCACGCAGAGGGGGCCAGGCAGGAGGCACAGAACCAGGTCACCCTACAGCAGCCTCAAGGATGCAGTAACCCATGCCAGGAGCAGCTTTCAAAGAGCCATTTACAGCACACTACTCACTCGCTGCTCCAGGGGAATAAAAGCCTTCAGAGTTAGTGCCCACCTGGGAGGTCAGTGCAGAGCAGGCAGTGCACTGCAAATTCACCTCCTGCCTGATGGTGCAGTAACTTCCACGTGGATGGAGCTCCAAATGCCCCAGACTGAATTACTGGCTACAGCCCTGCCTGATCTAAAAGAGCTGCTGTTCCCCAGTTCAGGGGGTACTTTTCTTTCACTTCAGTTTGTTCAAGCCTTTTGATTGTAAATTCCTTGGGGCAGGGAGTGTCATATTTACACAGTGAGAGTCTGCTTGTGGGAGGATTTTGTAGCTGCTACTGTAAGAATAGTAAACATGAAAAGCAGAACTGGCAGAACAAAGGCTTAATGAAAACACGAGTCATCACAATTTCCAATTCCAAACTACCTAAATAGGGTAAGGCAAATATTTTGAGGATTTAGTCAAAACAGCTCTTCAAAACCTAGAAATATGTGGTGTCTACAATTCCTAAACCAACCGAATGTTTCCTTTGTCTGCACTCCTGCTCCAGAAAACCCCCAGGTATCAGTGGAGACCTTCTGAAACCCAAGAACAAATTTGTGAGCTTGCTAGACTGCATCTGAAAAAAAAGAGTCAAACAACTCAAAACTGCAGGGGAAAACATGAAACAGGGAAAATCTCTGAATACAAATTCCCCCTGGGTACCTGCTAGGCTCGGGCACCTGTAACCTTCAGCCAAGGCACCTCTGCCTGCAGAATACAGCAACTGCAGAGCTGTGGAAAAGGCTGAACACGTACCTATGGACACTGCAGGGGCAGGGGCAGGAGCAGTCTCTGTGGCCAGCCAATATGACAACATACAACTACAATTATTACTTTACTTGTCAGCTTTAATGCAGATGCTTCTATGCATACACAGTGATGAAAATGGGGAGCTGCACACTGCCTTAATGTGAAACACACAGTGCTGATGATTGTGAAGGGTGAACTGCTTCATCTCTCTTCCCACAGTCGAATAGGGATGGATTAATTGTTACCTTATTTATTATTTACATTGCAATAATGACCTGAGACCTAATCCATATACTTTTCTGCTAGCGTAGGCACTGCCTGTGAAGATGTCTTTAGTAGCTTATTCTTTTACAGGCCTTTGTAAAATATTTAATGTGAAACTAAAAGAGAACTGACAATGGCTGGGACCTCAGATACTGAACCTACTGTCTACACTGCTTTCAGTAAAACCTTTTTCTTCTCTACACTTGCCACCTGCCAATAGTCATCTGACAGCTCTCACTTCCATGCCCCCATCTCCCTGGGGCGTGGATTATCTCTTAGCTCTTTACATAGCACGAGTTTCTGCCCATGGCCAGGGGACCACAAAGCCATAGGAAGAACAGCAAAGCCAAATGCAGTATGGTCACCATGAATAGGCAGATGAATAGTTAATAGCTTTGCCTAAGGCTAAAGCCAGGGTTGAAGGCAGTCTTGATCATTAAGCTACAGAATTTTGAATTCACAAGGCTAACTATGTTTCTAGAGGAAAAAATTAATTAGCTTTGCGTAGGGGCCACAACCTAACAAATAGACCAACAACTGTGCTAATAGGACAATACAACAGCGAGAGCCAGGGATTAAAATGTAAGCAAAAACTAATGTTGAGTGATAAAGGTTACAGCAACAGCTAGGCGTCCACAGTCCACAGATAGAAACCAAAATCATGGGAAAAATCCAACATATGTGGTGAGAGCTAATCTAATCATACACTGATTGGTTTGACAAGCAGCTTCTGATTAGCCCTTATGCAAGTAAGAAAAAAAGAGGGATATTTCTAAATTTATGAAATGAAACCAGATGTATTTTGGTGCTTTCTCGAGTTGGATGAAAGCATGCAACAGAAACATTTCATAGGATCATCTCTGTTTTCATGGCATAGTGTCAAAACACAGGTTGACAGTTTCATCTTGACTACTTTAAGACATTTTCTTCTGAAATGTTGACATTTACATTTTATCTCAATTGGGCATTATGTCAAAAAAATCACTGTCGTATAAAAAGTGAGGGTTTTTCCAGTATCTCTCTTTTGGGAAAAAAACATTTTTGCAACCTAATAAAATGTAAAATCTGTTTTCCATGTTTCAGAAGAAGCACCTATTTAGTATTTTTTTTTTTGAAAGTTATCAATATACAAGTTTCAATTCACTTGTTTGCTCACTTGGGTATAGAAGTCATGTATGGCCACTTCAGGATCAGGGCTTTTGAAATCTGTGGATGTTCAGGTGGTTGAATAACCTGGAACGACTGAAATTAAAGGAAATATCCACTAAACTCTGGATGTTTCCAGCTTTCAGCAAAGCAAAAGAGTTTTCACTGCAAATACTATTTTAAATCAGCATGAAAAAATCAGAATGAAGTATTAGCTACCCTTTTATTTCTGGATTTAGGAATAAATTTAGATTAAACCTTTAGGATATATCAAGCATCTACTGACATAAAATGTTTTTAACAAAAATGGTCATTGTATAAAGGGGGAGAAATTAATGCAAAAGCTTTTACTTGGTCATAGTTATTATTTAAGAATGCTAAAATAAACAGATAATTACACTTAGAATGGAAGTTCCTGATGTACCTCAAAGGGAAGGGCAGTCAGGTGAAGTGCTTTTGACAGTATTTTCCCCATGCTTTGAGCACATACCACTAACAATCTAATGAGGTACTTTTCTAGTATGAACTGTAGGTCAGAAAAATCCATGATAAAAGTAATGATTCTCTTTTTGAAAATCTGTGGGTCAAAGAAGAGGCATGACGTGACTACACAGCAACTTTGCTCTGTAATGTTAATTTTGGCTCTGTTCCTGCCTTTCCCCCTCCAAAGTGGTACATTGTCAATCTCCTCACACATCCTTGATGATAGTAATTTGCTTGCCTGCTAACAGATGAAAAGCTTTTTTTGTTATGAGATATATTTAATAAAATTCCCTGTCTCTCCCTCTTGGGCCCATTATTAGCAATTGAAAAGTATTTATTATGGTAAAAAAGGTGGTGCCTCAAGCTGAGGGCTATTGTCACACTCACACTCTTTTGAAAGCAGTGCTGACAATACTGGAGCACTGTTTGGTGCTGGTAAATGTGCAGGCAAAGAAAGCTACCAGCACACAAAGGGCTCTGATTACACCAAGCAGAGATTCCATGTCACAGCTCCCAGCCTCAGGGTGCCACCCCACCCCAAAGGCCAGCATTCCTCACCTCTTCCAGCAGGAACATCCTCTCTGAAAATAAGATCACATATTACATCCCATTCATATTTACTCTAGAAAAGTACATATTTCCATTGACATAGTGTACAGGTTGTTTATTTGTTCTGCCAGATTAACCAAATATTTTGTGGGTATAGACAATATGTTTGTTCTAATGAAACTCACCTCAAGTTAAAAATTTACTACACCATCTTTATTTTCTCCCTCACAGTACATCTAACACATTTAGCTAAAATACTGAGAGATGGTTACAGATGGTAAAATGCATTTCTACATCTTCTGAGTGCCCCAGTCACTCGAGTATATTTGCATCTCTACTCTTTTGTTGGTTTTGCTCTTTTAAGGTGAAATGTCTCATACTTCCCTTTCAGAGCAAATAAAAGTGTTTGAAGTCTCAAGAATCTCAAGAGTCAAGAAAACCATTTTCTACTAAACTACCCTCTCAACTGGCTTGAAATGAAATGTCAGACTGCCAGCTGAAAAACCCCACAGCAGAGCATGGTGCCTCTCATTGACGATATCGTGAGCAGGACTCACAGTGCTACTGCTCTTTTCTTTTCCCCATCTATTTTCTCCACCTGTGTTCCAACCAGACAGTTGTTTCTCTGTGAATGTGGAAAGGAGAGATAAAATCAAGGCCAAATTCAGTTGTTACCTCTGACAGTGGACCAAGAAAGCAGAATCTTTTGTTAAATTTAACTTTTACATTGGCTTCCCACGTCAGCTGCACAAGTTGTTCTGTCCTGGTAGTTGTTGACAGTAGCTATAAAAAGCATAATATATTCATTTTCAAAATTGTACTTATAAATAACACTTCCATGACAGCTGGACCAGACATTTTCCTGTCCTAAATGAGGTGTGCTTAGGGAGGAACAGGAGAAAGAAGAGAGAAAAACAAGCACTTTTTGACACTGCATTTCTACTTTTAGCTCATTCTCTCTCTAACCCTATTTCTCTCATTTAAAATTAACTGATAAAAAAGGATGACATGTAGCAACACCATTAAATGAAAAGAAGACCATCATCTTGAAAAAAGAAGAAAGAAACTTCAGAATTTAGTTTTTTTAAGTAAAAGACACCAACATTTATCTTGTCAACATTTATCTTAATTGGTCAGGAGCTACTTTTCTTATGCTTGTATTTATAAAGCAAAAGGAAGTGGAACAGTTTGGGTACTTAATAAAGAAACAGGGACCTTGAACAACAAATTTATAAAAAATATACATTTCACAGACACATGCCAGTTCTAATGAAGTTGGGGCTTCTTTGTAAGGAAGTCTCTGGCAGCAGACAGACCAACACATGGAAAGGGGAAGAAAAACACCCCTAAACCGAAGCAAACAAAAATAAAACCTCACAATGAAAACAATGAATAGGGGAGAAAAGGAAACCAGATTCAAACCTCGGCTTGTTTAGAGACTGTAAATTCCCTACACAGCTTCTTTCTTAAAGCACCTTTTTTCGCTGACTCTCATGAAAAATGTAGGTCTTAGTTCCTTCTCACTTTAAAATGGAAATATCAACACCCTGAAGATTGGAAGAGAGCATCTTATCTAGCCTATGGCAGCCAGATCCAACGTGTACCATGGAGCTGATTATTAGAGCCACTTGAATGGTAAAATATACTTCTCTTATCCAGAGAGCAGGACCTAACAGCTGATGATTTATATTCACTTCTGCATGACAGAGATCAGCCCCTTCCTTTCCAAACTTAAAGAGAAGGCTATGGAGAAGTGATAACAGCTCCATGACTAGCACATTTCTTCTCACTGCCCTGTATCTGATGGTTCAACTTTTAACACTAACACCCTCAAGGGAGATGATGGGAATCTCTTTAATATTCTGCAGAATTCCTGCTTATGACATCTCTTTGTTCGAGGTCTGTAGAAGGAGGCATTAGGAGGCTTCACAAAAAGGCAAATGCAGCAACACAGGAAACAGAGAGGGGATGATGCACTTTCCCTTGAGCAGTGGCCCTTGGCTCTGGGCATCAGCTTCCCAGCTGCTGCTGAATGATCAAGGAGAAGGACAGAAAGCAGATTGCTTTTTGTCTGCAGGAGGCCAGGAGACTAGCTGCTGTGCCTTCTGTAAGCATCACAGTAATTGTGGTCTTGAGAAAAAGCCAATACATAACTTCATACAAGGATTAAACTAAATCCAACTTGTCTGGAAACTGAAGCAACATCAGCTACTCCATGTCTTGAGTGGCATATTTCAGCACAAGCACACATCTCAACTGGTCTGTAATTTTCCTGAGGCGTTTCCTTTGTTCCAGTAGAAGCCTCATATACACCTCCTGCATTCGAATGTGCAGAATCGTAATTAAGGTAATGAGAAGAAGGTTGCAATAAGTTAATGCCCTTTTTCTCCTTGCCCAACCATTGTTATTCAAGTGGGTGTTGGGTGAGCTGATTCATAATTGCAGTTTAAGTGCCATGAAGGGTGCATAGATCCTTATTTACTTGTGCATATAAGTAAATAAAATAATGTAACCTCATTCATACTTACTGCCCTGAAACGATGGCTTTGAAACTCCTTGCTGTATTACAATGCCTGCCTTCCCACTACCTCAGAGCCTGATGGCAGGGAACTGCACTGCTGTTGTCACCTGAGCTGTTCTGTGCACTGCAGAGCACCAGAGACGTTGTCCTGCTGTCCCAAATGCTGAACAAAATCACTAAATACAGCAGCAACACTAACTCAGCCCTATTCCAACCTCGATGGTTGTAAGACAAACAATTACAAACGTTCAGCTACATATAACCAGCTAAATTCTTTACCACAGTGGGATCATTTTCCTTGTTTGAGGACCAATGAATTACAAACTGTCTCACCTGGAGTCACAGGAGCTCAGTTTCTAAATTAAGTTTTCACTCTGTGCTCTGGAGCAGTAACTGTAATTTAGTTAGCTCAAATGTCAGCAGTGGAAGCATTCCTCTGAAAGCCTGTTTGCATGCTAAATGCAAGGTGCTTAATCTCCTGCCATCACAGAAGCCTCTGCATATGCTGGAATTATTTGCTCGTGCACCAAATCCCCTAATTAAGAGTAGAAAAGTCATCATAAAAATCATAATTCCTAAAATTAATAGAATGTCTCATACTTGCAGCATCACGCAAATGTTAACAAAATTACAAATTAACCCATGTAACTCTTCAGTGAGGCACAGAGAAGTACCATTGTTCCAAAACAAATGGCAGAAAGTGAAACCAGTACAAAGAAGCTGGGTAAGATAATGTTGTTAATCTTGGTGATAGGAGAGCACTCCTGCCTGAGTAATTCCAAATCATTGACATTCTGTGGAACATTTTTCCTTAAAATATCATCTTTGCTGTACTTTTTTAAGTTAGCCTTCACAAATTTTTTTTATAGCAGTGACTGAAACAGAAAATCATGATGTTAAGACTGATATTACAAGAGTGGAAGGCTCTGGAACAGCAAAGAGTATGTTCAAAAATATAGAAATATTATATGGGAAAGAAATTAAATTAGTTAATTCATTAAGTCAGTAGGGGAATTAATCACAATCCAAAGTACTCACATGAGGTTGGTCTATGACAGCAGACCCCTTATTCATAGAGCCAACAAAAAGATAATAAAATCCAAGAAAGCTGGAACCTAAAATTGAAATTAGGATGCATACAGAATTTTTAATTCCCTCAGAAGGAATTTTTACAGTTTGTTTTGGTTTTTTAATGCTGAAATAGCATTTGAGGGATTTTTAGACTGTTCTAGCTATCACTGGTTCTTGACCTCATTAAAACCAGCCCACTGCCACCAATAGTATCCCTATAGCCAGACATTGCAAACAACAGTTATTGCCATGCTTTTTTATCTTCTTAACAAAGTGAAGTCCTGCTATTTATTTCCTGATTGGGAACAACCAGGTACCTGTATCCAGATCAAGAAGAAGAAGCCTATACCTGGGATTAGGTTACCCCAAACCCTTAGTTTTCTCCTAAATTTGTTTCATAATTTTGTACATTAAACCAAATTCAAGTCAAACTTAGAAAGTTGAAATGTTACAATGTTTGTACACTGAATAAAGTGAAGACTGATCACTTCTAGATTTTCTCTGTCATCCAAGGTTTGGGTCTTCAAAAGTCATGTGGTTAATGTAGAAAAAAAACCAGCCCTGTGATGCAGTGAAGTCATCAGCTTGTTATAGAACTGACAGTCCTTAAAAGCTATTTAGAGAGAGTAAAACAACAGTGCTTCATTAAGAGATGGCTTCTAGGGGCTTGGTATTTAATAGGATTTCCTACAGAAAGTACATGGCAACTTTTGAATATTTCAGATTGTTGGTCCTTAAACGATTTAGCCACAGTGGCTGTGGAGATGCAGGAAACCCCAGCAGTTCAGGCAGTCTGCAACTAGATTCAGACAGACAGACAGACAGGTTCTTATTTAGACTCCATATGAAAGACAAAAGTACAAATGAGAGAGATTAAATTTCCAAGGCTGCAGCAGCTGTCAAGGAGTCATTACCCAGTTCTGTTGCCATTCCCAGTCCTGTGTTATCAAGGGATTAGAAAATTTGCACACTCTCCTTCTGCAACAATGGAGACACGGGAGAAAATTGCTGCAAAAACTGTCCTGGGACATGGGTGGTGTTGCTGTGATCAGGCAGGAAGTAGGAGGAAGATGAAAATGGGCTGCTAAAGTGCTGTCTTGTGGGCCTTGAGATTTCTGTAAGAAGATTTTAAATTCTGGTGAAAAAGAACTTCTGGATGATTTGTAGCATGCAGCTAATATTTACTAAAGCCTTGAAAGGATTAGATTCAATGATTTAGCCAAACTGCTAATATTGAAAATACCAAAACTTCATTTACACAGCTTATTTTATTTTCAGATATATACAATTAAAGCCACTGCTTAGTTTGAAAGAAATCATGAGTCAACAAAAGCTGAATTTTGCCGTTCTCTGGTCTTGAAGGATTAGCAGCAGGAGGGTAGACTTCCCAAAAGTCAGTGTAAGTGCAGTCATAGCACAAAAATGGTAAAATACTTTCATGTTTGAACAAGCAGATTTTCAACTGTGAAAAAAAAAAATGCTTGCTTTACAAAAAAAGAAAAAA
>VXAD01006418.1:1126426-1290205 GCA_013399195.1 Dicrurus megarhynchus
AAAAAAAAAAAAAAAAATTAAAAAGAGTCAAGATGCTTTTGCCCCAGCCAGCTTGGAGCTACCACTCACCATTTGGAGTGCATTTCCCTCATTCACTGGCAACAATCTAAATCTTTACTGTTCTGATACAGCTTGAAACACTAAAAACTACAATTTCTGCATTATTGAAGCAAAGAAAAATTTGTTCCACCAAGTATTTTAGGAGCAACACTGGGTTCCTAGACCTCTGTGCTTCCCCACCTCAAGGGGAGGCAATGCATAAATGAGTTATGTGGGTTCAGCACTGAGCACACAGTGAAGAGCAGACGTTCCAGAGTCAGGATCTTTTTGCACATCTTCTGTTCCTTTTTGCACATCTTCTGTTCCTTTTTGCACATCTTCTCACCATACCAGACCTGGTGGAAAAGGCATCTGCCAGTGTTTACACCCAACACACTTCCCTGTTTGTTCCCCCTCATAAATGGCAACACTTGTGACAGTTATCTAAACCCAAAAAGCTGTTTTAATACCACTCAGCAGTGCACTAACACTCAAAGGAATCATTTTCCTCAAGGGGATATTAACTTATTTCTGAAAAATCCCAGAATTCATATATATTCATTCATGGCACACTATTCTCTTATATCTTAGACCTTTAAAATAGAAGGATCAATAGAAGGTGGAGGATTTTTACCCTCCAAGAAGTTTATAAGCAGTAAATGATCACCCTTGGAGCACCCTAGTAGGAAAATGATGGTTGTTCTTCCTTGTTACTTTGATGAGGAGTGACAGGAAAGTAAGAACGTTTTCCAGAGTGCCCAGGTGTATGGGACTCTCAGTTTAAGGCAATAAAAGCTTCATTTTCAGATAGCCAACTGAATAGTTGCAAAAACCATAGTATAGAAAGCAGAGGAAAGGAATCAAACATTTATGCAAAGATCAAAAAGCAAAAACCCCACAAAAATTAGAGCTTTGGAAAGGAATGAACCCTTTTGAAATAATCTTCTGAAGAAATTTTCAAAACATGGATGGAGGCAATGAAGGACTGAGATGCTTCTGGTGGCCAGGATTTATTACTCACTTTATTCTTGTAAAGGGACCAAGGCAAATATTGCAGGTTAAACTAAAAAAAAAAATTGAATTATCTATGAAGCTAAAAATAAATCATTCTGTGCTGAAGAGAACTCTGCCTCATGACACCACTGACATGAAGTCCTCACCCAGTGGAGGTGACAGGGAACACTATTCCTTGGTTGAAGACATGACAGTTTACCTATGGCAGCTTACCTGGGTTGTAAGTTTGACAAGTTGTCTTGTAAAATAATGTCATAGCACAGTTATTTGGCATTCCCATAGGTATTTTAGCAGCTTTATCTTTTTATATAATAAAACAAAAAGAAGAAACTTGAATGTAAGTTGTCCCATGGGCTTACTTTTGTGGAACAGGGTGGAAAAGAAGAGGGAGAGAGGAAGAAATCATACTCTAAAAAAAATGGAAACCCACTCAATTCTATTTTAAGTGCAACTTCTGTAAAAAGAATCATCTGAGCATCAATTCCTATTTAATACAAGTCCCATGATTCAAAAACAGGTTGATAAGATAGACTCAAAGTACATAATTTAGCAAATTTTTACAGTTATATGTCTCTGCCATGTAATTAGCTTTGAAGTAAAATTGGGATTTTTTTATCATAAATCTTCCCACCTGGATAAGTGAACAGGTGCAGAAAGCACTTGTTTCTCTGACCAGGTTTAGTGGAGGAGCGTCTGGACCTCAACTGTTCTCTCTGAAAGTGATTTATACCCACTTTTCTCCCAAGTGCACGAGAACATCCTCTAAAACCCTACTACAAACAACTGAATCTAAAAATAGTCATTCTAGTCATAACGAGACAATATTTGTCTTGCTGGAAAAACTTGGTAATGAAATCATAACAAGCCAAATACTGCAGATTTCGTTGTGGGAGCTTCACTTCATCACAGCAAAACACACAGTCACAACAACACAACGCAGCTGAAGTCTCACCAAATATAAACTCAGCCATCACAAATAGATATAAAGTTCAGTACAAAAATAACAGGGACAATACTGCAGAGAAAGGAACACTGACAACACAGGCTTTTTTTTATCCCCTTTTACATGACCAAAATATAGAGCAGAATAAGGAAGAGGTGCTTTAAATTATACCCCAAAAAACCTTCCTTTAGAGAGTAAATTAAGAAAACTGTGTACCTCAGGCAAACGGGGAGAGAGACAGAAAAACTGAAATAATACATTCATGACTCATGACATGTAGATACAATTCATCAATTTTGAAATGGAGAATAATGCAAAATATAGAACAAAACTTGTAATGCCTTGGCAACAGCAATAAGGAGAGAAGTTTTATAAGAGTGTCAAAGAAAGGCTGAGAAGGACACCCCTGATACCTCACAGAGGAACACAGTAAGAATAATACTGAGATTAAACTCCAGCTGCCTTCTGTTGTCAGGTGTGAGTGCAGGGATGGGAGGGAGGGGAAGGGTGCAGAGCATAAATCAACATGGGGTGAACACTTTAATAAAGCTAAAATTTTTAAATGAATGCCATGGAATTAGCATTCAAAATGCTGAGTGATGTGGATTATTTTTTTTCATTCCATGCCTGTTTTATTCTGAGTCAAGCATTTTTACTTTGTTAAAGTAGCCATAAAAGAATGATATTTACATTGCTTTATAGGCCCATAAAATTTTAAATAATAATACATATGCTGCTTAATAAGATAACATCTCTATTAATCCTCTCACTGACAAAGATGAGAACTTTACAATGGATGTGAACTGAAGATAAAATAGAGGATTAAAAATAAAATATAGAACAAGATTTATTTTTAATTAATTCACATGCCACCTCCATTCGGTTGATGTACGTGGGAGAGCTGCATGAAGCCTACAATGTTCTTACCCAGAAGAGTCAGACCTTAAAACTGTCTCTCTTAAGTAGGTAGGTAGGACAGTGTATCACTGAAAGTTGAGAGAATCTGCTCCATTTCAGACATTCACAATAAACTTCTCTTTTGCACAAAAATAAGAACACACACACACATCACTGCCTGCTAATTTTGTTAAAGCAAGGGAAACAAATATGGGTAACAGTGGATGTGGAAAATTACATGGGCATACTCACCTAAAACAGGCTCAGGCAAACTGTTCAAAAAAATTTGAAAAGAGTCACTGCAAACTTGCACGTAAGTTCCTAATGTTAGTCTCATACAGAGGTTAAGTATGAACAAAAGGCAAGATAAAGCCTCAGAGACCCTGCATAAACAAAAAGTTACAATTTACTTAAAAATTGACATTCTTAAATAAATGTTTTCAAGCCTAGAAAAATCACAACATGCAACATGCAAATTACAGCATATGTTCTATTCATTTACAATATGGAAGGATGGAGTGTGACTTGTTCTAGATGTGTACAGATGAAAACTCAGTTGCATTTTTTAATTTTAATTTTTAATTTAACTTCTCCTCTATGAACTTTTGCAGCTTACGTTCAATCTATGTAAACTTTTATCACTCACAAGGGCAGGATAGTACATTAGCAGCTGTTTTCCCACAGCTTCACAAGATCAGTCAGGACTATGACAAATGGGACAGACTATCCCAAATCCTTGGTGAAGCTGCTGATTCTGTGGACCAGATGGACACATGTGACTCGTGGTGATCAGATCAGACACAGGGCCTGTGGCTCACAGAATCTAGCTGACTTTCTTGAATTCATCTTGAAGGGATGGGCAAAGTCCTACTAAATTTTTAAAGAACTGGCCCATCAACCAAAATGGGAGCTGTATTACAGGTGTGATGAGCGAGATCCACAGGGATAATCTTTAAGACATAGGGATGTCTTAGAAACTGTAAGGAAAATTAAGGAGATACATTTTGTGCTTTGAGATCACATTTTTATTACAGCAGGTCGAGCACTGAGACAAATCCTAACTGCTCTACATCTGAATCTGGCAGCATCTCATCAAACAGTGTGGGGAGAGCCATGCTTTTCTAAAATTACAGATCAAAATTGAAAAGTCTTACCAAAGGAGAAGCAGAGGCAAATGCATGAGGAATTGGAAGAGCCAGAGCAGAAACTGGCCCCAAGCCACAGAGAAGTTTTTTTTCACTTCAAAGCAGAGGAACCCAGTGGGATGGGGGAAGCACGATGTATTGCTGGCAGGCGGCTGTGGGCTACACTGGCCTGCCTGGCTACCATAGCTGAGCACATGAATCACCAGCTCTCTCTGACGATTAAAGAATTTCCAGTAATAAATTCCGTTTTCTAATTTTCAAGCAGTGTGGTGCCAGAGCTTGGGCTGACAAACCATCAGTCACTGCGTGGCCTCTGCTGCAGAAAGCAACGGTGGGGACACAAACGACGCTGTGAGCAGTGTTAGGAGCACAGGCTGGTTCTGGGGAGCTGGTCACCTACTATCAACTCCTCCAGAGCGTCAGTGGGCCTGAGATCCACGGTGTAAATGGAAAGAAGTCACCTACAGAGGTGGCACTTGACCATTTACCAGAGTGAACATTGGTGGAGAGTAGCAATTGGATGTTAACAAAAAATTTGTGGGAGAGTAAGAAGTGATCCACAGATTCCCTGTATGTCATAACCACAAATATCTTTGTACAAATTCCTTAAAGTGTAATATTTTTATTTCATTTTCTGTGATTTTATGGGAATATAATATTTTCTCTCCCTCTGTTTTGTTTTTCCATTATTATTGTAGGTGCCTTCTGTTATATTATGGACCACTGAGAAACCCAGGTGGATTTGGAGACTGCATGGTTCCTCCCAGTCCCCATTAATTGAATGCTTCTTAAAAATCCACACATTAATTCTGATGACAAATTTGGGCCAGATTTTTCGCTTAATTTTGCATGCCAAATGTTTTACAGACTTTTTTTTTGGGTGAGGGGGTGTGTACAAATTGGCATTTTACATTGAAAAATGCCTCCCACAAATCCTAAAATAAAAAAAAAAAAAAAGATGGTCAGAAACATATTCTGCATTTGTCAGTTCCTTCAATCTCAGGAATTTGGTTTACAGTTAAAAAAAACTTATGTCTTATGGGTTCTGGTGTTTAATATTGATAGGTTTGCTGGTTGACTAGAGGATACCTTCTAGCAGATGTCATTTTCAATGCTTCATATTGCTGGATTCTTACCCTTTGGTAGCAAGGCAACATTTACTAGAGAAATCACAAGCTTTTCATCAGTCACAGCAGCACTGTAGGGCCAGGATCCAGCAAATAATGGTTATGAAAAATATGATCAGGTCTGTCAGTCCACAGACTGGGAGAGAAGAGCTCCAAGTCACCCACCCACAAGCATAACTTCACCCCTTCCAAAGACATTTCAGCCTCAAGATATCAAAATGCAGAGCTTGCAACAGACTGAAACTGAAACTTCAGCCTTCACAGAGAACAGTTCCTATTTTTACAAGTAAATTACATACATTTCCCCTCAAGTTTTGCTGCTCAGTAATGCAACTTGAAAAATAATATTATTGTTGCCACACGGTGTCTAGGAGGAAAGGTAGACAATTTGCATGAGTACATGGCTTTTTGCCCCTAGAAATCATCATTTAAATTTCTGATTTTTATTTGCAGATTTATTTGTGTTACTCTGGAGACTATTTTGCAAAAAGAAAATTACAACTAACATGGCAAAGTTCTGTGCTGTATTTTGGGATCAAAATCATTTTCATAGAATCATAGAGTCATAGAATGGTTTGGCTTGGAAGTGACCTTACAGATCATATGGCTCCAACCCCCCTGCCATGGGCAGAGACAAAAAAGACAAAGCTTCTCTGCATATTTATTGGAAAGTGATACCTAACGCTGCTGTTGGACTCCTTGTTGTAGATTAATGTGTTGATGTTAAACTACTTCAGCTAAACCCGTTCTCTATGAGCCATCAGGAACTTCTGGGTTTCAAGGCAGTAGTTTTGCTTCATTTATACAAAAGGAGGCATTTGGCTTTGTCAGCCAAAATGAACCAGGACAGTCAGTTGTGGAAAAATGCCAAAACTCTGCTATTAAAAGTTACCATGTAATGCCAGCTTCTGTTACCACAAGGTTTGCTGCCTTTTACCCAGCACTCAGGATTCACAGAAGGCCAGAGATGCGCAAAGCAAGGAGTGGAAGTGGGAGCCCTTTTCCTTGCCCTATCAGAACCTGTACAACAATTAAACTGGAGATCATGACCTGGAGATCATGGGGCAGTAAGTGGCAGAATTAATTAATTTCAGGTGTAGTGTGTAAGGAACACATTTCATCTAAATCCATCCTTTATTGGCCACATTTCGCAGTTTGAGCCAGGTGATAAGTTCACTCTATGAAAGCTGGTTTTGCTCAGGAATATGGTCCTATTTTTGCCTCCCTTCTAAGCATTTTTGAAGGCAAATCAAATGAGTCATAGGCTCAGATCCAGGTAGGTATACATTTACCAGTGTGTAGACAGAAGAAAGGATCACAAGAAAAGGCAAGGACAGAATGTAATCCTTGCTGATAACGCAAACAAACAGAAAGCACCCTGAGACACGTCAGTTGTTTTGACAATAGCCACCACCAAAGGAGCTGTGTGCTTCATTGGTTCACTGCAGAATAAAGCCCTGCCATTTCACACAGGTCTGATTAAGCAAGGTGACAGATCAGCTTTGGGCTATAGATTTAGCTATGGAGTTGGTGGATGTCTCTTCTACATGCATGACTGTAATAGACACATGAGAATAAAAATAGCTGTCTTACATATATTCATATCTATTGTCTGGTTTTGAAACCCTGGAGGACAAATGTGAGTTGTCATCTCCTCCTTCTCCCCCAAGTCAAATGGCTTTGAAACAGTAATGAATACCAGAATTAACAGCTCTGGATTAGCCCAAAGATATGAATAAACTCAGAGACAATGTTACAAGCCACAGCTTACAAAACAGATATAGAAGACACCAGCAAATTTTGCCTTAAAAGCACAAAATGATTCTGAGGGATTTTACTTCAGAGTAGTTCCTATAGATTCTAAAGAAAGGAAAAAAAACAGGATGTCAAAAGAGATGACTTCCAAAGCAATACAACTTCCTATCTCTGCCACATTACTTACACACAAGAATGTAATATTAACTTGATTTTAACTTGAACTTATTGTATTTCAAGAAAACTTACCTGACAAGTAAGATTGTTCAAGGGGAACTTTTGAGATCCTCAAGTAAATTTTCCACTAATGCCTAGATAGAACACATGTTCCACCATTTATCTTTGTTTATTTCTTTATTTTAAGATCAGGAAGACATTAAGCTTTTTGCAGCCAGCAATATGTAAACTGCATCATATAGGTGGCTGCAGCACAAACCTGGGTGTTTTCTCCAAGAGTGACTGATAAAAGTTCCTCTTGTCTTGTTTTAACAAATGCTGTCCTGTGGTTGATTCACTTTGCACAAAGCTGGGATATTTGCAAGTACACAGCTATTTAACATTCCTCTACAGTCATGTCACCATACGAGCAGCAATAAATAATGTCACCCATAGAGCCCAACAGACCAGTGCTAGCAAGGTTATTTATTTCTGGGCAGTCAATCCTGGGGCTTTTTAATGCATTGTGACTGTTGAACTCATCAGTAGATTACCCTCAAGGCAGAGCAAATTAGAGAATCTGCTTGTTCTCTGTCATTGACAGACATAACCATTTATAGCAAAACAAATTCATAACAAATTTAACAAACTGGGCATTTACAGTAAAAGAAATTCAGGTTTCATTACAAGAAAGCATATTTATGCTCCACAAGGTAGTTAATATACTTAGTTATTTGTCAGTAAAATTGTCAATACTTTATTCCTATAGTTTACTAAAGCTATTGGAGTTAAACTAGTACTACTTTTTTCTTCTGTAAATAAATAGGATTTTTTCCTCATCAAGATAATTTAACAATTCCTTAAAATATTTATTTATCCACTGGTACATTGTAATTTGTGGCTGAGTGTGCAAACATTACATAAAAGTGTTGAGTGAGTCTTAATGTGAGGGAAAAAATCCCCAAACTCGTCTTCAGAAGACTTTTACTGTGAATCTTTAGCATCCCAATTCAGAGCTACCACTAAACACACTGTTAAACTGTTAATATATTTTGAAAGATAGCGTTTGATATTAACTAGACCGAGCACAACCAGGAAATTACTTTGGTGTGTACTTACAGTGGCATAATTAAAGCAAACAGTTTCACAGGCAGCGGAATTAGCAGAAGCTAGTTTCTCATGGGCTCCTATTTCACAGATTCGTCTGGGTCTAACACAGACCAAGCTTGAGATGAGGCTTTCTTGAACTGGTTGTTCTTTCTCTTGATATTCTAAATATAATATAATGTGAACCCCTGAGTTAATTTGTAGGATAGATTTGAAACTCTCGTCAAGTTTGGCTGAATTTTTCTATTTACATGTAGAAATGTAAAGGTGAGGTGGCAGCAGAAAAGCACAAACAGGATTTCCTGCTTCCTGATGGAGTTTGTGTCCATCAGTCATTTGAGGCCGAGATCTCCAAGGAATCCAGCTGCTGGGTGACAATTGAGATCCCTGATTCCCAGGCCCCCAGCACACCAGGAGTACAGTCTGTGTAATGACATCAGATCCGTGGAAGGAGCAGCCAATTATTACAGCACTGGATCTATCACTTCAGCACTCCAGAGGCTATTTACAGTAATTTAGTGACAGTGAGACCTCTCAGCTGCTGGGTCAGCTGCACACCAGTGTCACAAGAGCTGGCCTTCTGTTGAAGCAGGACTCCCCCTCTCATGAGCCTCAGAGAGTTCAGTTCCATGGGCTTTAGGCAGGTGATTTTCAGATGTGGATGTGTGTCAGGGACATGATACAGATGAAATGATTTCTTTTCTTTAGACCCACACTGAAAAGTTTCCTTTTCTTAGGGACTAATATAAAAGTTAAGTTTTGATCCTTTGGTCTAAAGAGGCAGATAAGACATATTCTTGAACTTCAAAAACCTCTGAAAGTTTGCTGTAGATTTCTATAAATATTTTAACAAAGAAGAAGTGTTTCTTGTCCTTTTCCTTTTCTACCTAAAGACTTGCTCAGATTAAACACCTTATAGAGACCTATTTTGTTTATATGTAGCCATTTTCGCATGGTGTTAATTTTTCATTTAACACTGCTTGTTAAGATTGCATTCTTGCATTTCCCTGTACAATAGATAAGAGAAGTGTCAGTCACCTCATCACAACCTCATTTACCATTAAATTTAAAAAGGGAGAACCATAAACATATCAATTATTCTTAGTCTTGCTATTCTTCAGCCAAAACACTGTCACCTCAAAAATCAGAGAAATTATTTCACAGTTGTTTCTTGATGCTTCAAGCTGATTTTCACAAACAAAATGATCCAAAGATCCAGAGACATACATTCATTTGCAAAAATGAATCAGCCTTGCACAAAAAATACAGTCAGGTGGAGGAGCCAAGAATCTGAACAAGCTTCTACATGAAAATAAAACTGGACACTTCATTTATTGACACGACTTCGTATTTAAAAATTTCTCTTTGAATCCAAAGCCAGCAAATTTTAGTATTTTCAGTGCTGTCTTTGCAAGGAAGGGAGAAGAAACTGTCCAAGCCTTGTACAGAGGCTTCCCTAGCAAATTTGCAGGAACTATTGCTTCTAAAGTGCAATCTCATGCTGAGGTGCCCAAAACAGTCCAATTCCATGTTTGCTACAGGTCTGCAAGGAGAAGAAATCTCTTGATCAATTCTATTGATTTCTGAGCTCACAACACCTGTGTAAAGTTCTGCTAGTCTGGCATTTAGCCCTGTTATTTTATTGCTATTTTAGGTGATTTTTCATTGGTATCAGCTCTGCACTGTCACTGTTTCATCAGGAAGAAGCTGTAGCAGGACTGTGACCCTGTCAATCAAGTGCTACCTACACACAAAGTTGGCCATGGACACTCCCCCTTTCCCATTTTGCTATTCCTTTCCTATTAAATTTCACCACTACTTTGCCTATAATAAGGACAAAACGAGCCCAAACATTTGATAAGGAAGCAGAATAAAGGCTCTCTTTATTGGCAACATTTTCCTGATCCATGGTTTATTACATATATTACCTGATTCAGGTTCAAAGGAAAGCTTCACTCACCGTATCCATTATATGGTTTGAGGCAAAGACAATCTAAAAAACAAACCTGAAAATTTTATTCTAAATGTAGGTGGGTTCATATCTTTCCCCCAAAAAATGTCTCCTTAGTGTTTTAAAATCGTCATGGAACACCTTTCCTTTCTCTTTTTGGTTTCAGGAAGTTTTTTTCTTAGAATAATAAAATGGAATTATTTGAAAACCAGTCTTTATAATCTGTTTTAGCACTTCAAGAAAATTAAGGAAGATGAAATTTCAAGAGTGTATTTACCCCCAGCAAGAGGTTAAAAAAAATATTTGGGAAAATGCTAAATTAAAGTGTATTTTTCAAGGATTTTGAAGAGGAATAACTACAGAGAGCCCCACAGATACTTAACTTACAAGACATTACTTACCAGCTAAACCAAATTCCCATTAAAGCTTTGCATCCCATACTTCTGAAAAATCCAAGTCACAGTCTGCTGTCACTGGACATGTCTGGCACACAGCAATTTAATCTGCTTGCTTATGCCAGTCCCATGGGTAACTTTGAGCATATGGCCAGAGAGCTTAAATTGAATCTGTCTTCAACCAAAGCCACAGCATGGAGGGGAGAGCACAAAGGGCTGAGATCATAAAGATCTGTGTTTGCTGAGCAGCTGAGCTGGTGACTAACACTGTGCTGAGACAGCTTTCAACTATTCAATTGTCAGGCACAACTGCCAAAATCCCAACTTGATCAGAGGCAACTGTGATTTACTATTGACTGCAACAACAGGGCCTGGCTTCTCCCAAAGGCTTCTTCCCCACCGTGCATCAGTGCCCAGGGCAGGAGGGATACATGTCATCAAAACCACAAACATCTGTGAGAGATAATAAGAATTATTATTTCAATTATTTTCTGATAGTATTTTAAGCGCAAATTCCATATTTTAACTGCTTCAAGCATCAGCCTTACATCCATAAACTTAATTTTAAAAAAGCAAACTATTTACAGTTTCTCCCACTCAATTTCATCTACTGCTAAAAGTAAGAATTTCTGTCCTACTTTGAACATATATTGGTTCTCTAAGCCTTGAATAGATCCCAATAATCCAGAAATAAACATTAAAGAACATGGTAAGGGGCACAGGAAAAAAAAAATAAGAACCAAACCTACCAATTATAATCTTTGTTGCTCCTCATTTACTTTGATACCCTTGGTTGTTTTTATTTCAGCTGAATGATTCCAAACATAAAGCTAACACACCAAAGCTCTGCCCTGTCAGTACCTGTTTTAAGAATGCCAGAAATTTGACTAGTTCAGAAAAATGGCTTTGCTACAGAGTGCCCACTGGTAGACTTACTGTATGCCAGAGCAGTTCAGGACTCCATTTTCCTGATCAAATAATTAATCATCATCTTCATGCTTTAACTGAAGGATGTTTCCCTCATACCTAATAGCCACACTGGCATACTTTTTATGTGATATTTAACAGGTTAAGTAGTTGGCATATATATACTATATAAAAAACAGGTTTTATTTATATTTATATATTCAAGAATATACTTTAAATTAGTCAATGATTAAAGAGCTCTAAAATTCACTTTAAACTCCAGTGAAGTCAACAGACTCTCCCCAAAACAGATATTGGCTGGGATCCTCAGTATAAATTTGAAATACCTTTTCTAAAAAGCACAGAATCCTCTCTTCTAAAAAGCTCACGTTGTGTGCCTACAAACAAGTTCTGCATGGAGCTCCTGTTTTATTAAAGAGGGCTCTTAGACAAAGACCTGGCATGTCAAGTGTCACTGTGAAGAAGATACCTTGTATGGCCTCGAGATTTACCTTCAGTATTTGACACACAATTGATTTATAGAACTGGAAATAGATTACCCATACATAACAATTGTTCCATGCAATGATCTATAAAACTAACACTGAAATATAACCTGGCAGCTGTCAGTCAGATAGGAACTTGGGAGATATGTCCTTTGACATGATTCAGTGTCAGATATCCCTGGCTATTGTGGGGGTCAGTGAGGTCGCTCACTGTTTAAATAATAGCTGTCTTACAAAAAACTCATGAAAATACGTTCCCATATGATTTTAACAGTGAAACTTCTATCCTGCTTTTAAAAAACATGTAGAATCAAGGTGACAATCTTTTATTCTTCTAGGATTGAAAAATTAAAAGATTATGCTTTTTGTTTCATCCACTTCATAAAGAATATCATATTTAGTAATCTCTTTAGTCCTTTCTTAGCAAGCATGGAATTCCAATGTTGCAAATCCTTATTCATGACAAAAGTAAGATTTTTTAACTGTTTACCAAAATAAAATATGAGAGAGAGGACACATTTGATGGCTCCAGCCGTGGGAACTTCCAGCAGCATCCCACTGAACCTTGTAATTGATTTCCATACAGAGTTCCCTCAGTTTGCTACAAACACCAGCTGCCTGTAGGGACACAGGACACGAGGTGAGAGCAAGAAGCCTCAGCTATGAGAGCTTAGATTTTTCATGTCTCTGGGGATGCCTCTGTAGCTCCCTCCAGCATAACCATTTCTTCTGCAACAAAAACACAAACCCAGACCTCAGATCATTTGTCGTGCCCGGGGAAGAGAAAGGAGAATAAAAAATATTTGCAGGAAATAGATTATATGTTTTCAAGTCCAAGCTGAGTATTTATGTTACACCCAGCAGTGGAAGCCAAGCGCTTTTCAAATTGGGAAAGTGAATCATCACAAACATTTAGGGTTAAATCAGTATATTTCAAGTCAGTGGTTGACAATGGATTTCTCTGCTAGGGCTAAATCAGGTCTTATGGTACTGTGGCACTCTGGCAGAGAATTGGAGTATTAATCAAAGTATTTTGCACTCTGCTTCTCATTAAAATTTCCGTGGGTTTTTGTACAGCTGTATTGGATTTACTATTCCAGGACAGCAGCAGAAGATCCCTCAAAGACATACAAATCTTCATGTCTGTATGTCACTGGGAGGTAAAAGGAAGTGAAAATATTAAGAATATAATCTGGATTTTTCCTATAAAATAGGGAGCATATAAAATAAATCACGTTCTAGTTACTAAGAATCAATAAAGGTTTCTGCAAGGATAATAATATTTCCTTTCTACCAAAGTAGACTTTCTAAACCTGATAAGAGTATGAGGGTTCAGACTTTTTCTTATTATTTCTTTCCTTTTCCCCCGTGAGGAAACCTGCAAGATAAATTGCTTGAAATACTGCAGTTAGTCTACAAAAGAGTATATCTGATTTTTTTCAATATTTGGCACAAAGAATTTACTGCATGTCACTTCAAGGGTTGTTTCAGGGAATATTGAATTATGACAATAGTGGATTTCTAATTTTACCTTTCAAAAGTTATAATTTACACAAAATGACAATTATTTTTATCCTTTGGGGTTAATTTTGCAATGTAAACTTTCTAATTTTTGCTTAGCTTACATCTCCAGCTTTATTAATACCTAGCTGTACTAAAATTCTCTTCATTAGTAGCTTTGAAAGGACTTAAAATGGTGAAAATTTCTGGGGCCATGAAAACTATACAAAAATAGACCAAACCACAGACACCAACTAGCACAAATTTCTTTTAAAACAGCACTAAAGAGATATATTGCAAAACAAAATAGGAATTTCTCTAACTTCTTTTGAGCACTCTCACAGTTATTAGCATTTTCATAAAATTAACTTGCAGAAGACTCTCCTAGTAAAATTAGAATTCTTTTTTTCTGTGGCAGAAAAGTCTATTAGGGATATTGATAAAATGAAAGACACTTCTGAGCTATTATTCAGCAGCGCTAATAGCTTTCCATGCCTGAAGATTAGCTACAATGAAGTATCCACCAGCATTTCAAAGCCAGCTCTGTGCTCACCACTCCAGATCAGGCTGTTCTAATACATTCATGGAGCAGATGAAGCACTGGTAGATGGGTGTGAGTTACACTGCACACAAAACATGAAATTATCGCCATTATTAGCAGGGTGTAAATACCTGAAGCAAAAATACAGATAACAAACTGCTTATAACATCAGCAATTTTCATAGAACAGAGGGTCTCCTGCATAACCCAGACACAAGCAGTATTGACTCCTGCTTAACTGAAGACAGGCCATTATTTTTCTATCTCACCCTTCCAAAGGGATGAACACCAGAAGGTTACAGGCCTCTTTGTGCTGTCTGGGTTCCAAGTTCATCAGGCACACACGTAAAGAGTGAATAAATCTGAGCTCTTATCTACCTCAATATCCCTGTCAAAACCCACCAGTCTCTTTCAATGCAGCACCTTTGCAAGTTGTCACTGAACCAGCTTTGTCTTCAGTGACAGTACTCCTAAAGTTTAGTCCTAGGATTATTCTAGAATTGCATATTTTTCTTAAGATGAAAATGAAGTTTCCTTCTTTCAGGCCTTCCCACCTTTCTCCTACAGAAGGGCTGAAAGTGCAGAGAGCCATGAGCACAGCCCTTGTAGATTCTGTGTGCAGGCTCCTTATTCCAGAACAAACTTCAGGGATCCTTGGGTTTGCCTTGCCCCACACACAAAGATCACCTGGAGAGAGCTATTCTATTAGAGGAATATTTCCTTTTCTTCAAATTTTAAGGCCCTTTTGCCTTACTGTTTAGGCAAGCCACAATAATTCTGCTTTGTTGCCGCCTCAGAAACAAAGCAAAAATGCCATCAACCACTTCATGTCACTGCATATTAACTGTGCCTCACACAGACCCAGTTTCACTGCAGCTTCCTTCCTATATGTGATAAGATACATGTGAAAGGCTTATTTATTTTTCTTTTTTTGCTTGATCAGTCAAATTGAGCAGCACTGGCCTTTGCGAGACTGCATCTACCTCTTTTAGCCACCATTTGACAAATTTCAGTACATTCAAACCACAGCACAGAGCACAAATTATTCTGCAGCCACAAAACTTCCATGCAGAGTCTGGCTGCCCGTTAAGTTCTGGTCATCAAACCTCTTGCAACATCTCCAAATTCCTCAGTGTAAGCCCCTGCAGGTGGTGTGCACGTAACCTGCAGGCAGCACTGGTGATACGTACTCTGCCAGCTCCAAACACACATCACAGTCCATGATCTTCCCCTTTCTCTTCACCTTTAGGATGAGGATGGGAATCTCTGTGGAGAGGGAGGCAAACGAACCTGGTCCCACCTCCTTTGCCATCTCAGGGCAGTGACCACAAAAAACTATTTCTACTTCATGCTTTCATTGGGCTGTAATGAAAATGAAAGCTCATTCTAAATGATAAAACTGAAGTGGTTTTTAAACATTTTTTAAAACACTGAGCTTTTTAAAATTTCTGTTCCATTTCAAAAACCAGCACTTGGCCCATTCACTGCAAACTGTTGAAACACTTGCTGTATATCCTGACAGTGTGGTAATCCCTAGATTTTATGTAATCAGATTAAATGGATGAAGTGGGTGTAGACTATTTCAAAACTATTTGAAATAATATTTCCATTTCTGAGAGAGCAGGGGAGATGCACAACTGAAAGACCATTTATAGAATTGTGATTTCAGCTAAAATGGATGCAGCAAACCTCAGTGGGTAAAGGTAGCAATAACAATGCAATATCTTTGCCAAAAGCCAAATGCTGCTTAGAGAATTCTTTTTCTAAAGAAAAAAATCTTTTTGAATTGATAGGATGTCTTAATACTTGAGATGAAAGAGCATTTCAATGAGACAGAACCAATTTCAGTAATTATTAACTTCTTACAACTAGGGATAATACCTGAGTCAGATTTTTTTTTTTTAATGTAGGCAATGCAAACATTTAAAGGGAAACAAACAGAATATTGTTATAGAGTCTTTCAAAATGCATTAGGAAAGCATGCTCCAGAAAGAGGTAGATCCACCAAGCAGTGTGTTTATAACAGTTCAGACTCTTTCAGCCTCACCTTACAAGGTCACTAAATTTGCTTTTGGTCATACATAATTATTCAATGACTTTTTCATGTTATTTTCCTTAAAACCAGTGAGGAAACTAAAGGTTTCTGCTCATCCCCTCTTCCACAAGCAGAACAAATGAGGAAATAGAAGTGTGACTTTTTAATAAAATTTCAGTTTTCTCAGGCAAGTAGAGCATTTATCTTCCCCCCTCAGGGTAGAATAGGAATCACATGTGTACTGGAGTAAATGACTCATAATAGCGAGGGAGTAGAATAATCACCCATTTCCACTCCAAAGGCTGCTCCATCCCTTTTCTTTATGAGCAGGGCAAATAAGGGAAGACATGGAAACCTCTGAAACTGCCACTACCATCCTGCAAGGATTCCTTTCCACAAGAGATGAACTGAAGAAAAACAAGGGCAGTATCAGAGATCTCTCCCTCTCTCTTTCCTTCACACACAACTGACTGGATTCTCCAAAATTTTTTCAATGCCAGCAATTGCTCTTTCAATAATAAACAGAAAAGACCCAGATTAAAGCTCCTGGTTTTCAGTTTACTGAAAATAAGGCATGAAATTAGAATATTTTATAGCTTTTGCATTGCAGGGCTTTTGTTAGAGTTCAGCATGAGGAAACAAGCAAAGACATAACTTTGATTTGTGTGCACTGGCGACTTTCCCAGCACAGTAGTAGAAACAGCAGGAGCTGGAACTTAAGACATGCAGCTAAGCATGGAGCATCACCTGGGGAAAGGAAAAAAAAACAAAAAAAAAACCCAAAACCAACCAACCAACAACAAAACAAAACAAAAACAAAACCAAGCAAAGCAAGACAACTTACTGTAGCAACATAGCAACACTAGAGAAAATTTGTGTAGTTTGCTTTGTCAGTGACCAAGCTGTGAGAGAGTCACACTCAGTGAAAGGCCTTTAAGTTCTTAGGATATTACCTTACTTTAATAACAGCAGACATTTAGTTTGCTTTAAATCCCTCTGTTAAGGTCCTGAGCAAGAGAATTCAATAAGAGAAAACAATGCTATTGATTTTTTCTCCCCATCTTTACAGCTAATGGCTCTAAAGATAACCCTTAAATATTTTTAGGGTGTTTTTTTTTTTTGTGATATGTCTTTATTTTCCAATATGAACTAAAAGCCTTTAGCCTCGGTAATGTTGGTGCTTAAAATGTCTAAATAATATAGCATGCATGAATCTCATTTTCAGGTCTGCACCCTAAGGATTCCTACTGGAAGACCAGAAAATTTCATTATTGAGACATTGCCAGATAATATGGCAATCTGCCTACTACACTGGCTTTTGGTACTAAAGCACAGTTAAGGCTGTGCTGCAAAGTACAACAGAAAGTTAAATCTTGGTCTTTCTTTAATGCAACAAGGCTTTTCAGGAAAAGAAAAAAAGGTTTTCTTGTTGCTGTTTTTGGTTTGGTTTGGGGCTTTTGTTACAATTGGATCTGAGTTCTGTAAACAAAACCCCTCCCATTTTCTTAACTGCCCTTAAATGAAAAATAGTACAAAATTAACTTGGGCCTTTTAAGTAAAGGGCCAGTTTTCAGGATATTCAAGAAACTTATCTTCCCCAGCCTCAAGCAGTCTTCTTCAAAATGGGCTGAGATGGCCCTATAAGAAAAATACATGATAATACAAAAAATACAAAATACAGATAATCTTTTTTTGCAGAAGAAAGCATTTCCTTCCTTCCTTCCTATGATCTTGAATATCAGGGAAAACGAACAAAGCGAAGATTGCAAGAAAGGATCCTCACAGAAAGGACAATAATTACTGCCAGGAGTAACATCTGGCCTATTTACCTCTGAACAGCATCTCTGCCTGGGTCCTGCACACAGGAGCTGCCACTGCCCTTGTCCTGAGCTCCGTCCCGAGCTGTTGCAGGGCACAGGGAGGGAGCAGCTCAGCACAGCCCTCCCCAGACACAGAGTGATGCTGCTGTTACACTGCCACACACAGCACGGGCTCCTCTGGGCTACCTGAGCACGTTCCTCCATACAGAGCTTCATTCTCTGTCTCAACCCTGCCCACTTGTGTTTTAAATGGCAGGGGCCTCTGAATTTTAAATATTGTGGGAATGACAAAACTTTCCAGGTGCCCTTCTTACTACATGTATTGCTGTAAAAACCCCATGCTTTGATGGAATAGAGGTCTCACATCCTTCTGGGCAGTAACACAGTAGTTCTCAGGTCTTAAAAGATATGCACGTGAACTCGGGTGGGGGCAGGGACATTATGGGACATTACTAAATCAGCAGTGCTATCCTGAATCCCAAATATTGTATAAGTATTACAAAGCATCCTAAGTTAGGGCACCAAAAAAAGAGGCTATTAGAAATTATTCTTGTGCACACAACCAGCTGTTATTTTTTCTGTATCAGCCTTTAACACCTACAAATCAAAAATCACTGAATAATCTGATAATTTTCATATACAGATTGTTACTTACTTTAGCAATGCCCTAACATGCCACTATTCCTGTCTTAAAACAGTCATTAACTTCTCAACTACATATTGCAAAGTTCCTAAGGCTGAGAAAGCAGTTTGCAAGCAAGCAGCAGAAGCAGTAGTAGCATTGGTTATACAACTCTGTTACACACAGGCTCATTTTCAGAACTACAAACAGTACCAGGAAGAATCACTTGACTCCTCATTTAGGTTCAACTCTACCGGAGATGGAATGTCAGCATGCCCCTGAAAATGGAGCATGGTAAAATAGTGACACCCATGGCCTGACAGAGCAAAATGAACTGAGCCATTGCAGTGGAGGAAAGGGAGAAGAGACAGGAATAACGAATTGCTGCTCTCAGTTCCCTGTGATCCATCCTGCTGCTCTGCCTTCTGAGCCTAATTTTCTATTGTGAAGCCTTGGATCTGCACCCTGTGACCATGTGAGCTGCATTTTTGATGCTAAATAAATTCTGCAGATGTTCACAGGATACTCACTACATCCAGCCTTAAGTGAAAAACAGTGGTACAAGGACTAAGGAACATTCCCAAAAGGTCGCTCTCTAAACAGACACAGAGCTAAGGAAAAAAGACAAAGCAGATCTTCTGTGATCCCAGGTGGCACCACAATTACAAGACTATCTTTTCTTGTGACTGCCACAAGCTTCTTTTGAAGGATTATACTTTTTGGCATACCTGCAAGCTTTCTGCAGTGAATTTAAATGGCAGTAGCCAGAGATATTTGTATGAAATCACTCAACCATTTTGAACAACTGTCACAATCCTGCTGTAGGTGTCAAAGGCACGTGTAGTATAAAAATTTGTAATAAACAAGAAATCAATTTTCATTACTTTGACTTAGGATGTCTATCAAAATGAATCTTTTACATTTACAGAAAGCATCTATAGCCCTGACTGTGACACAGTGGCTTTTTGACCTGCTGTGCCTGAAAACCTCTGGGAGCAACTCCCCAACTCAGCTCCCTGGGCCTGCTCACTCCAGCTGCTAGACACAGTGAGCATACAAATGAAAAACCTGCATTTTTATTTCCTGCAGGGATTAATAAATTTTACACAACACTGATACAGATGATAAATTGAGGATTTGACATATTTGTTGTGTCAGCCCTATTATTTGGCAGCACACAGCTAAAAACAACCCTTAAGACTGCAGAGTAAGGCTGAGACTCAAAAGTTTGCTTTTAATTTTGGATTTCACCTCTGAAAGTGGAGGAATTTAATGCCTTGGAAGGGTCAAGCCATTTGGTGGACATGACCAGAGTTCAAGCCTACAATAAACCATGAATCCCATCAGGGAGCTGTGGCTGTCCTCCCTCACTAAGCACCTTCCCATGCACTGCAGCAAAGGGTTCCCATCTCTCAGGTGTGAGCCTTTGTACCTGGACTTTTAGTGCATTGTCCAAACTGGTTAGGGGGGTGATCCTTTTGTTTCTGTAGCTACCCACAAAGCAAAAATTCCAAATTTAAGTGGTGCAGCTTAGTCACAGCAGCATGCAATTCACCTCTTCATTTTGTGTTAACAATGATCGGCACCTCGGTACAGCTGAAGGCTTTTAACACTGCAGGTTTAGAACAGTTGGCAAGGAAAAAATGGTCGAGCAACACGAGTTTTTCTCACAACTGCCTAAGTCTCCCCTTCTTTCCTCCCTCTATTATGCTTCTACCTCACAACTATTTTTCATATTCTTATTTATAAGCATATACCACTTTTCCTCTGCTCTTCACCACTGCAAAACTAAGTGCTCGGGGAGTCAAATTTAATGTATTTTAATTACATGATGTTCTGCTCTGCTGAGCTGTTACATCAGAAAGTAAAGTTGAGGAATCTTCCTGTAAGAAGAATATATTTAGACCAGGCATGTTTCTGTGCTTCATAACCTGCTTAAAATGTAGGCTGTGTAAAATTCTGTACAGGAACCTTTTTGCACAACATGATTCAAGGACATGAATAATGTTAAGCAATAATGCTGATGTTGTTTTTTCTCCCCTCCACAAACTAAGTAGTTTATTCTTAATACTGCTTTGCCCCCAAGGAAAAAATAATTGTTGTGTCATTTTCTTCCTACGTTATTGTGTATGTTAAGTCAGATTCCTTGTATTATATCATAACATTGAGACAACTTTAAAAATTGTCACATACAAACCTGAGGGAGCTGGGGGTGTTTATCCTGGAGAAAAAGGATGATCACTCTCTACAACTGCCTGAAAAGAGGCTGTAGCCAGGTGGGTGTCAGTCTCTTTTCCCAAGTAATAAGCAAGAGGATATAGCCTCAAATTGTGCCAGGGAATATTTAGATTGGATATTAGGAAGAATTTCTTCACAGAAAGGGTTGTCAAACACTGGAACAGGATGCCCAGGGAAGTGGCTCAGTCACCAACCCTGGAGGGATTTAAGACATTCAGACATAGCTCCTGAGGACCTGGTTTAGTGGTGGCCTTGGTAGTTTTACATTAATGGTTGGACTCAATGATCTTAGAGGTCTTTTGCAACAGAAATCATTCTGTGAGATAGATAGATAGATAGATAGATAGATAGATAGACAGACAGACAGATAGATATAGGTATAGATACATATACACAAGTATAGAACACACTTGGAAGGTTTTCAATGAAAGACTTTAAGAATCCAAAAAGCTGTTCTGCATAGATACTGCCAGTTACATTTTTGTCAAAAGTAAGGTTATCTTGAACTTTCTGAAAGAGATTAGATAAACATACACAGATTTCAGGACTGTCATCTGTCAGACCCTGAAGTACAGCCAGCACAGAACAATGCATAGAACACCATAAAATTTGTTTTATTATTTAATTCTATTTCCTTCAGTCCTGAAAAACATCAGTTTAGACAAGCAGAGAGAATGGATATCATAGCAAAGATGTAAAATATAGATGTATATTGACATCAAATAAAAAGTTTTCCTAACTTATAACAAGTTGAATTATTTTTTTTGAATGGTTGAGCAAATAGACCTTAATTTTGATTGAGACAAAGCATCTGATATGTCATGAAATCCACCCCTGTTTCAGCAATACATGCAGAGCAGCAGAATTATCCAGAACTTTGCTATGATTCACAATCGCTTCCACTTACAAACATGGGATGAGTGCTGCTATGATAACCTCCCTCTCTCCCCCTTTCCAGCAATATGCCTTTAGCAGTAAGGTGTGTTCCCCTACTGAAAGGACATTTCTGGTGCCAGCAAGTCAGAAGTCCCAAGAGAAAGCAAAAGGGAACAAGATTCTCAAGAACAGGATGAGTCCACTCGATGCATACCGAGGATCTCAGTAAATAAAAACCAAGATTATTCCCTAGAAGCAGAGTGTCCTAAACTCTTTAGCCACAGGATCATGCTCCTTCATCAGATCAAGCTGTCCTTCCTGCCAAGTTACAAGTTTAAGGTTTATATATCCTGTTCAAGACAAAGCAGAGTGAAGTTAGAAATCAATCATCACCTCTAAAAACATATTAAAGAATGATAAATTATGAAATCTTAGTTTATTACTAAGATGCCAACCAGGTAATATCCTTGGGAAAGGTATTTTCATGCCTGGTCACACTTAAGAAGAACTAATTTAAATTTTCCAGCATGAAAGCTATATTTACTTAGTTCTGTTACCTCCCTAATCTTGCACTGCCCCATGCTCTATGTATTTCACTGATATGAACAGCCAATTATTTAGCCTAATTTTTCAACTTCTGAATTGAAACACATATGACAGCAAAATAGGAGCAGAAGGCATAAACAGAGCCTAGTCTAGATTAAATTAAGATTAGTCTTTCAGTCTACCTAAGTGACAAAAACTGCATCACTCTGCAGGCTCCTGGCCTTGGGGTTGATTGCTCTGAGTCTCTCAGACTTTCATGTCCTGGATGAAACTTCTCAGTGGTACCAAAAACACACAAGCTGCTGATGGCAGCAATTGAATCAAAGACAAAACTCTTAGTTCTTTGGGCATCAAAGGAAGCAGAAGCACTGAACTTTGTGAGCTGCATTTATCAGAACTGTTACGCACCAGGTAGAGTAAATATTCTCTGTCTCTTCTGCTGTCTCCATTCTTTGCTGGAAATGGAGTACTGAATAATTTTTTATCCAAGATACTTATCCAGGAAGGGAACTGCTGGCTCTTGATGGTAACAGTGTGATTTGTTCCTGAAATATTCAAAAACAAAAAAAAAACAAAAAAAAAAAAAAAGCCCACCACTGAATCACAGACCCTTTTCCTTTGTTTCTGATCAAGTTCATACTGTCTTTTGATTGCAGTCCCCTATGCGTACTTACTTCTATGGAGCACAGCAATCTTTTTCTTATACCAAAGTTGTATTCTGTAGTGTTTAGAGAGAGCTTTTGTCCTTAAGTATCAGGAGGAAAAGAGAAGGTTTCATTTCATCTTTGTAGGACTGCCATGAAAAAAAAAAAAAAAGCCAAAAGGAAGAAAAAACATGACTGTAGAAAACCTGAAAAAGACAAAAGAAGTGGGACCTACCTCACCAGAGATATTTCATTGACCTTAGTGTACTTTTTACTATCATTTTACTGGCTGCTACAATTCCAGACAATACACCTTATTTTCCTTGGCAACTTTCTTATTCGTATTCAATGAAATTTAAAAACTTTGACTTGTTAATGAAAAAATAACTGCTAAAGGACACACAGGATCTACTTTCTGTAAATTCTTTTTATTAGGCACAGAACCATTTATTTATACTCCAGATTTGCTGCTTGAGTGTACCATTGTGTGTAAACCAGGTAAGCATGAATATTTCAATTGTGAAGTCATAAATTATGCAAAAATATTTTGAACTAAATTAAATCTTAATAGAAATGTCTATATTGACACTTAGGGGCTTAAGAATCCTGTGTTGTGCTGTTGGGTCTTTCAAGTAAAAATATACACTAAATTTTCAAAGCAACAATCATGGGGTTTTTACTTTTAATTTGTTTTAGGTTTTATACAAGTCACAGTATTGGAATATATTTAAGCACCTTATATATAAATGTGTCGGGGTATCTTTTCAAATCACATATTTTAAGTAATAAATGGCATTACTATGTTATCATACATATATGTCTTTTTTGAGAAACTGTGCTCTTAAAGATAAGACTACACACAAAAAATGCTGACATAACACAGGATTCAGTGGTGTTTTCTCCCTTTACAAGGAGATTTCCAAGCTGTTGACTAAGAATTGTTACCTAGTAATATGGGAAGAGAGGTAAAGAAGATGAACAAGACATAATTTACTCAGTATTGATTGAGAAATGTAGACAGATAAATCATTCCAGACCTTTCAGGTCCTTTCCAGAAATCTATGCATTTTCTGGAAAAACCTGTCTCCTCTTCAGACAGCCAGAAAAATCATCACCCATTCAGGATATTTTCTCAGCTTGCCCCATAGAGTTCTCTCCTTCTCTGTCACCTTAGATTAATGACATTCTTCTAAAGCCATCTCCCTTCAAATCTGTTCAGTACTTCCCCTGTCTCCTACGTCAAAGTCTCCTTGGTAAGGCTCCAAAGAGATTATCCATCTCTGCTGTGATTCCAACTGCCAGCTCCTTCCACACGGCCTCCCAGCCAAGTGTGCAGCAGAGCTCCTCCGCTGGAACAGCAATTCTGGACCAGGAGGCACCTGCTCAGCCACCTCTATCCCAGCCAAGCATCCTCCTCTTTCCAGAGACCAAAGGAGTCAGTCCAAAGTTTACTGTGCCAATTTAGAAGACAGGCCTTTAATTTTGTTTGTGATAAAATTTAGGTGTTATGGATTAGGTTTGGGTTTGCAGGTATTTAGAAAAGCTCCTTTCAATTCAGGCTTTACCATTTCAAGAAATGAATAGTTGTAATGATTATATCCCTCAAAAGCTGAAGAATACAATGTTTTATCATTTTTCCCCTCAAGGATTTGATTTTCCATGTTTTGAATTTTATATCACAACTTGAAACAGTTTGACTAACACATAAGATATAGTTCTAAATGCTGGTGATTGAACCCAGCTATAAGGCCACATCCACCACAGTTTTGAATTCCATGTGTTTTTCATAAATATGGAAATATGTTATTGAATGAGCCATAAAGAAATGGCAATTTTAGATAATCATACATCTTGAGTCTCTGAAGAGTTTTTGTAAAAGGGAGAAATATTGACAAGGATCAAGTATGTCCTTTTTATTCTGCCTCTCTCAAACATGCAGCATATCATTTTTATCAGCCATTCAATAAACTAAAAAATGTAGGGAAATGGTGGGCTGTTGAAAAGATCATTTGTACTAAAATAATTCTTCTCCTATCGTATTATAACTGTATGCTTTCAACACATTGTAAGTTAGGCAGAAAAAAGGAAAAAAGTAATAATTTCTTACATTGTCCATGCAATGGCATATGCAGGAGTTCGCTGTCAGACACAAAAACATTAATTTAAAAAAATTCAGTGACATAGTAGCACAGAAGAAATTCTCATATGCAAAATGCTTCTTTGACAGGGAAATCTACTGCAGATAATCCAGCACAGTGTAAGTTTTCAATCATCCTGCTGAAATGCTTATCAAACAGGGCATTTGAAAGAGGCAGCTTACATTTTTTCCTGATTATTAGAAATGGGATTACAAACATCCCAGTGGGCAGAAAATGTTTGCATGTTCCACTTATAAAACTAAAAATCAGATAAGAAATTCAGAAGGGTACAGATTCCGAAATCCTCAAAGTTCTGGCTCTGCACAGATAGAGTTTACACTCAGGCCCTTGCAAGCCAGATGCTTTATAATATGTTTCAGTTTGCCAGCACTTTAAACCACTGATAAAAGCTGTAACATCACTGAAGAATTTGTCCATATGTTGAACTGGTTTTGCATCTAGAAAGGGACTTACACACAGGCTTATTTTTGTTCACAGATTAATATGCTTTGCTGAGTCTGGGCTACAATGGTGTGATGAATAGAAAATACTTTGAAAGGTTCCAGTGTCTTATCCAATAAGTTTTATTTAAGAGAACATAGCTAGAGTAAAGACTGTTACAGAAGTTAATTTCTGACATTTCAGTTCTATAAATTGATAATAGTCCTTTGTGTATTCTTTACAATTCCTCAGAAACCTAGAGGGTAGTTGCCTGGATAGACAAAACATCTACCATTTTAATATAGTCAACTTTCCTTAGAAACCACATCCTTTGTATTTTTAAACACATTATGTGGCTTCTATTACTATTGAGTCCACAGCTTTGTATGAAAGGAACAGCAGTCACAGTATTTAACACTCTTGAAAATAGGGCAGTTAATTTTTATGAAGAAAAAATATAGTTCTACTGAATTTCACCCATAGCATATCCCATACAAATTCCAAGAGTAAATCATCAGAAAACAATTGAAATATGTTTGCATACAAATAGCCTAAAGCATTAATTCACATTTTTTTAAATGTGAATTAGAAATGCATGGCAACAATAGACAAATACTCCTAAACACAGAATTACCATTTGCTTTAGCATCATACTTGCCTGCCATGTTCAGATTAATTAGATCTTTATCTCAAGCAGATTCAAAGGATGTTAAATATGTAAATTAATTTTCTGAAACAGGCCAACATAACTAAAGGCCTCAGCCACCCATTGTGTCAAATCAGAAAAGAGGAAAAAAGCAACCAAATAAAAAGCAAGGCCCAATCAGTTACTTATGCTGGAAACAGAAAGCACCTAGTTTGTAACTGCTGGATTTTGTGAAATGTGCTTCAAAAGATCTACTTTCATATTAAATAGATTTTGAATCCTCTTCTGTATTCTGAACATTTCAAAAGGAATGGGGAAGAGAAAGCCTGTGGGTTAGGATGTTTGCCTGAGAGATGAATCTCTAAATCGTCTTGACTGAGAGAGGAATTTACAAGTCTTGAAAATGAGTATAACTTTATTTTCCTTTGCCTTCCATGTTTTGGCATCATAAAACTCCACCTCATCAGAGTGAAGAATTTTCTACACTTCTCATGCAAACATTAGTTATCCCATTCTCAGAAAAGCTCTCCAAAGTCTGTTTTGCAGCCTAACGACCATTATATCTTATTGAAGCTTCTAATAACAAGAGGAAAGAAGAAAACTAATCACATTCAATTTATTTCTAGTTTATTTTAGGCAGGACGGTTGCTGATTTTTCATGCAGTAATATTTACTAAATATAGTCAATGCCATTTTCATTACTCTATCAACAAGATGAATTCCAGGGAATATTCAATGCTGGGCAAAAGCAATGCCACATGTTCTATTATAGCCAACAATATCCAGCTCTGTAAATTGTCCTTTATTGCAGCTATTACTGGATTATGGAAATCTTATTACTAATTGATTATTAACTCAGAATAATGTAATATGTTTCCAGAGAATGCCAAGCAACCCACAACCACAATGCTAAATCAATACTTATTTCTTACCTGTTTCATTCATCATATTCAATTCCCACTATACCAAATGCAAAAGGTTAAAATAGATTCTTTCTAGCAGTAGAAGAGGCTAAATAAATCCATATAAGAGTAAACAAAAACAACTAGAAAACAGAAAACAAGTCATAATTTTAAAGTAGAACAGGTAGGAGAATCCAAACATTTACAGACATTTTTTTCAGCTAGCCTCCACTCCTTTTCAGTAGCAGTCTGATTTTATTCCTATTATCTATTATTATCTAAGTCTGATTTTATTGCTTCAAGCAATTGGGGTCATTAAAATATATGTTAATATGCAGCATATTACCCTGGAGTTTTCTTGATCAATCCCTACATACTAAGGGAAAACTTCTGGGGAAAGTTTATTTCCCTATCCTGAGTTTGAACATAGGCTACCCTAAAGCTGGTGTGAAAATAAAAAAACCCAGGGTAAGGATATGAATACTGGAAATCATTTTATAGTCAAAGGGGATTCTCTTTGAGCACCTTTTTAATCTGGGCAGCACAGCTTTTAGTTCCGGATGGTTTTTTTCTCTGCATCCTCCTTGATGTTGGTGAAATTATGTGTAATTAGCCAGGGTCGACTCAGCACAAGAGAAAAAGGCATCAAACTAACAGATTACAGCAGTCAGCTGAGGTTAGTGCATCTATATTGATCATCTGGTTTTTGCCCTAGATACCTGCTCTTTTGCCAAAGACACAATCTCAATTAAGGAATAATGTTTTTCTTGGGCTGCACAATGATTTCTAGTGTTCATAAATTCAACTCTTTCCCTCCCCAGCAATTGTCAAAGCACACTCTTATAACAACCTCCTTATAAAAAAAAAACAAAAAAAAAAAACTTTGAAAATTAAGTTCAAAAGGGAATAATTCAATGTTTTCTAACCAGCTTTACACATACCAGCATGAATAAAACAGGAGGATATGGTAGAGACAATATTGCTCCCAAATATACAGGGACACTAAATATGTTTAGAAATATCTATTACACAGTCATTCAAATTTAAGTTTATAAATTGAAGCTCTGGGCTGTCCTACCTTCAAAAGAACAAGCGTAGGAAGGTTTCTACCCTGATCTTGACATAGTGCTGCCATCATTAGAGGTCACTACCCACAAACTCTACCACCACATCCAGGTAATTGCTCTCCAATATGGTTCAGAAAGTGGTTTATTTTGGGGATGGAATGACAACCATAAAAGTAAACTGAATCACTTTATGAGAACTTGGTTCAGGAGAGATTGTAAAGAATTTAACATAGTAAATCTGAGAAAAAGGCTCAATATTGAGCAGTTGAGGACGTGTCTTCTTCATGTAACTGAGTCACAAATTGACTTTAGTTCTTTAGGCACTAAATTTTCACAAGGAGGTAGAAGTGGACAGTCTGGAAAGATGTATATGTCCAAAGTAACTTCACCTCAACTCTTCAAAGATACGTGACAACTGTTTAATAAATTCTTTTTCCTGCTCAGGGATAAAAGGGAATGGTCCTCATTTGAAAAGTTCCTAGTAAAAAAAGGATAGAAAAATAATAGACAGATTTTTCTGCCATGAACAATGTAGATGATTCAATTGTTAAAAAATTACAAAAAGGTAATAAACTATCTTCTACCTGAAATGAAGGACATCTGAGTTCTTGGAAAGACTGAGTCCCTTAAGCTGAAATAAACTCCTTGTAAGTACAGCCTCATGTATGAACATTAAATAAGTCAGCTACTCCTGTAGATGTAAGTGCAGTTTAAGTTGATACTATGTTTTGCCAAATTTTATGCACTGACAGTAGGTTCATAAAGGTCAACTTCAGCCAGGGAAAATCTAATTCTCCAGGCTCCCCTAAGGATAATTTGGAACATCGAAAGTTGGCCTCCAGCTTTGAATTGCTCTCACACTAATGAGCTAGAGAGACAGAGACTGAATGAGTGAGAGGCTTGAAAAATTCATGTTGTGTGCAGCACCAGAATAGTCCACAAAGAGCTGCAGGATACTGACCTAACTTAGGGCAAGATTTTGCAAATGGATCTGTTTGCAGTGTGTGCAGACATCCAGACTGGATTTTGTCTGGGTAACTTGAATGCCATTAACAAACTTGAAGCAACACAGGCTTTAGCACAAAGAGACAAGTACCACTGCAAAGCTTAACAACTAATCAAAGAGCCTAATTAGATAGTGGTTAATCCCCACATCTGTCTACAGATGACTGACAAGAAAGGCTAAGCTTTGTGAGAACTTGAAGCAGGTTCCTAAGCTAGGGTCTCTGCATTCTTAATAAATACATTACATTAGTCCCATAACCATACACAGATATAAAACAGCCTCAGAATTGTGTCCTTTGCACAGAAAAATGAAGTTTCAACAGTCTTACTGCTGTAAGGACACAGCAAAATGACTCAGCTGCCTCTCTAAGCCTCAAGAGCTGATTAATTCTCTTAGATAAGCTCTCAAGTCTGTCTAAAGTACTAAATTAGGTTAAAAACAAATGATGATGTGGGCGCCTCTAGCCACGCTGAAGTGATGTCAGGCAGGCCTTTATCCTTGCTGAATATGACTTGAAATTTATACATCAGAAACTGGAATTGATATTCCATTTTCTGAAGGATGCAAAGGAGAGAAAAGTAAGAAATTTAAGCTTTGGTTTCCTATGATGCCCCAAAAAGACAAAGAGGTATCTTCTGGGTCAGTGTGTGCTCCATGCTCTACACGTAGGAGTGGAACTTGGAGGATCCATTCACACAGAGCCAGCTTAGGCTTCTTTGGCTAATGAGGGTGGAAGGGATCAATCACAAAGCAAGAGTGTTAAAGGTATGTTCTCACAGGATTCAGTTTTACACCACTATCATAGTGATCCCTCACAGCCCTGGACTGTGGGCTAATGCTTTGCTTCATAAGCCAGGCTGTCAGTATAAATCATCAAACACCAAGTACAGCAAACCCACTGACGATCTTGTCTGGTAGTTTTTGGTGGAATCCAGAAACATGGGGACATCTACACCATGGTAACGTTTTTTTCCCATTTGTGAGTGGTGACTTCTCCACCTTCGGAGCCTACATATTCATGCAAATTCTTGGAGAGAGTACATAATTTCTGAAAGCTAGACAAGGCATGGAAGTGATACATAGTGCATATTTCAAATTTCATATTTCATCTTTGTGCACTTTTAACCTAGAGAATTATGGGATACTGCAAAGGTCTGCATTAATACTAAGTTTGCAAGTTATTTTGGTAAGTAGTTCATGCTTTTATGGTCAAATAAATAACAATAAAGAGAAGTTATTTAATAAAGCATTGTGGTTTACACAGCAAATCATGAATACCTTTCCCTGAGTTCATGCCTATTCAGAATATGAAAAGTAACAAGAGCTTTAGAGCTACCTTTCAGCAGACTTGACAAATTTAGTGTATGGTATTTTACAAGCACTAACAGCAAGAAGAAAAAAACCCCATATTTTAGCACTACTTGAAAATAGAATTCTTCCATTCTATCTTTATGCAAAATTCAATTCTGCATAACATATGAAACACTAGACAGAAAGGTATTTCACAATCTCAAGTCCAATAATAACGGTATACTTACTGTGAAAAGCCTTTCTTTCACCTTTTGAGGATCCCTGGAACACAAGGATAGTCTGTCTGCTTGTTAATCTTTAGCAGGTTTGTCCCGAACTGTGAATTGAATTGAAAGGGCACGAAGCCCCACGAGCAAACAGTCTGAAAATATATAACATTTTTTTTCCTAAAGCACGTAGTGATACGGCGTTTTATTATCACGGAACTTGTCAAAACACTGGAGTCATGCTAAGAGTAAAGCAAAAGATAGTCATTCAAAACAACTTTCAGTATTACAGACAAATTTTGGCACAGCCCCACAGCCCATGGCAGAGCACCCACTCTACCTACCTTAAGGTCTGCCTAAAGAGGGTCACCCAGTTTCTCTTCCAGAGCCCACAAAGGCAAATGGCCATTTCTAAAGACAATGCACTTCACCTACCTTAAAAAGGGATTGATCTCTTCCTTTTACTTACTGAAAGGAAGCCTAAGCAATTTGCCTGGATTAGACACTTTGACAGCTACAGTAGATAAATCACATCAGCAGTTTTCTGTACGATGGGGAAATCATGAGTTTCTTGAAAACCCTGGCCTAAAAAAATATCTTCCCAAGGACTACACAACTTCACACAGTAGCTCGAGCAACTGGCCAATTCAAACCCAACTTCGCACTTGGGTAAACATTCAAAACTGCTCATCATTTATACATGTTTGCTGTGACTGGTTCTTCGGCCTTAGCCACTGTGACTGGATATGTTAATCCTTTGAGCATGAGAAATTCCCTTCATTTCAATTTCCATTCTATATTGTCAAGAGGGGACAATAGCATAGACTCTTCTACATTATCAGGAGTTCACAATTCCCCCTCCCCCCCCCAAAAAAAAAAAAAAAAAACAAAATGAGACAATAATAAAGGTTGAGAGAAATCCCAGTCTGGTACTTCATCTAATCTGTCAAAGTCTGTATAAATAGCTACAGGTACAAAACTGGTGTTACTTTTTAAGTAAAAGAACATGGGCAGCATAATTCAGTGTGTAAAGAAAAGGGAAATGTCCAGATCTCACTGGCATTTCCCACATTTTATTGACAAATACACTGGATTGTGAAGATATTTTGCCTCACGAAAGAAATAGCATGAGCCAAATGGGATCAAATTCACAGGACTCTGGAATGATGTTAATGGACTTACCAGCATAAGAAAGTTGCCTAACAAATCAAAAAACCTACAGGCTCAGAAAGAATGCAATACTAAAGCTGAATGAAGGCCAGTACAGCCAAAATATCCCACTGGTGGCTAAAGAACCTTAATCATGGAATTCAGCATTAACAAACTCAGAAGCACTCATTGGAGTTTCTACTCAGATAATGCACAGCCTCAAAACTGGACAAGTTCCGACCTCCTTCCTGTTAAAATTGGTCCATCCCTAATTGAAACACTTAATTCTTTTTTTTTTCCTTCCTATTAAAGGGAAACCATTTGTCAAAGATGAATTTTGAGACATTCAAAGAACCATTTGTCGTTGGGGTGAAATTCCTTCCCAAAAAAGCCCAAAAGACAACCTTCCTCCCCACAAAAACATTTTTTTTCTGACCTTCACAAAGGTAGCTTGAATGAAGGAGATGAAGTAATTGCAACCCTTACAGAAAGTAATAATATAAACCTTAACAGCAATCAAGTTTATTCATACAAGTCCTTCCTCTATAATTGTTCTCCAGCATGGCCTTGGATTATATCCAACTGAAAGCTGAATTAAATACATATATTATTGGCATCACTACATAACAAATAGTGTGGAAAAGATGTGCAGTTTCTGCTTTATATCCGAAACTAATGCAAACCAATTAGAATCTTTTAATTATGGTTGAGCGAACCTGAACACACACAAATAAGCATTATTATTCAATCTGGTCCCCTTCTCACCCCATTGATGCTCATTTAAATTTCAAAAAACCTATTCTTCCCCAAAGTCTATTTTGCATGCTCAAATAAAGTCTAAAAAAAAACCAAACCAAACCAAATCATACAACAACCTGGAAACCTCCAAAACCCACAGAAGTCCCCAGCTATTCACAAGTCAAAGTAATCATTCCCACACCCAATGGTCTTTCTGGCCACCTTTTGATGAGCTTTGGGCCCAGGAATAGATTCCATGAAGTAAGCATCCACAAGTAAGATCTAAACATGGATACACTGTAGTAAAAGTCACACTTAGCCCAGTCACACACAGAAATACCTGTACTGGATTTGGTGACTGGTTTGAGGGGGAATTTTTGTGTCCTGTGACAGAACATTACGGTTTTATGCTAATTCCCAGTTGATGTGCCAATTAGGAGCTTAGATCACTGCAAATCAGAACACAAGATCCTCTTCTTTCCATACCCACACACAGTGCTCAGAAGGCCATTTGATTTTCTAGTTCCAACCTCCCTGCCATGGGCAGGGACATTGTCTACTAGAAGACCTTTAAAGTCCTTTGCAACCCAAACCATTCTATCATTCTATGATTTATAGTGGTTTACTTCTCTGCAGAGCAACAGAGGATCCAGAAGAGAGTTTTTAATGAAACTGCAGCAGAATAAGATTTTTGCTATGCAGAGCAATATCTTGAAAACTCTGAGAATGCAGCCTTTAGGGATGGACTCTAAAAAAGATAACTTTCCAACCAAGGTAAAATAAAAAAGCACATAACATCATCCTTAAATAATATTGTGAGGATATGCTCAATAATATCACAAATTGCTATGCATAGTCCCAGATGTCATAGACATTCAAAATATTATTGTATTATGCCTAAATTTCAAAATTAAAAATGTCATGGGGATGGCTATAACTGCTTCACAATACAGGGAAGTCTGTGCTAGTATTTGACAATTAACAGAGTAGTACAGCTGTCATCTCTCTAAAATAAGAGATCCAGAAATCCTTAAATTTGCTATGGTTTTTGTTAAAAGGTAAATTTAAATATGCAGCTGAGTAGTAGTTACATAATGGGAATAAGCAAAAAAAGTACCAGACTCAATTTTTACCCACTACACAAAAATCAGTGAGTTTGCCTAACTGTTGTGCTGCACAAAAATAGCTGTGTGGTCAAGGGTACTAGAGAAAAAGGATTAAAAAAATTGTTTTGGCAAAATTACTATGAATTCTTTTAAAGTTTTTTTCTATTTTAAATAATTACTGAAATTTACATAGCCTCTTCAGTTAGTCCAGCTTTCAGGCCACAGAGTGCCTCTTTTAATAACCCAGTGACAGAATAAGATTTATGATCCTACAAATGGATTCAAAGAGATTTGTTTCAACAATCAGATCCACCGGGAAGTAATCAAAAGTATCTCATCTCTAACATTTAGTGATGTAAGCTTCATGCCTTGTATCCAGAGGCCATAAAACATCCCTAAAACCACTAGAGACCAGTGACAAGAACAGTGTGTCAAGACACCCTCGTACTTCTGTCAGTCATGACTGTCTGCGCCACAAAAAAAGCGTTTACACCCACATTTCCTTGCTAAACTGTCAAAGATTGCCCTAAGAATACTTTATTTAAAATATTTTATTAGAAAGTCATCACTTAATGAAGTTAAACTTTATGCTCAGGGACAGGTAGAAAAGTTCTTTTAACATTGTCAATGTGCAGAGCAGCAGTTAATGTTGTAGGAAATAATTCAAACACATAATCATGTTTTCTTCCTGTTGGGAGGAATTAAGGACCCTTGTACTATGATGAGTCAATCTATCTCCTGGTACTCTGCCTGCATTATTCCAGCTATCACCTACTGCTCTGATGTCTGGCTGAATCCAACACATCCTGCACAACCACCAGCAGAAAAGAAGGTTTGATTTTCCAAGGTACTTGAACTCGTAGCTCTGCCGTTGCCAGGGACTACAAGCACTTCTTTACGGTAGCCAGCTGCACAGAAGAGCTGCAGAACACAGATTTTATTGGAAAGCAATATATTAAAAATTATGAGCAGCGAGGAAAGTTTTGTAGTGTATGATTGCAGTGTATCACAGCTGGTCTCAAAATAAACCTCAGCAGAATGTCAGCTACACTCCATCAGCTAAAATGGAACTGCATTCTTGCAGTGTTCCAGCACACAACACATTCTTACAAACATGGCTGATGCAAAAGGTAAACTCACATCAGCACTGTTAATTAACTGTTAGTTACAGTTCAGATGAGCACTAACTTGTTAAAATAGTTTAGTAATTTAAAGTTAAACAGTTGTAGTGGTCAGGGTAGACTGCTCAAGTACAGAAGAAACAAAGGAGAGGATGGTTCTGACTTCTCCAGTGACAAGAACACCCTTAATGACTTCTTCCCTTCTCGTATTTCCCCATCTCATCCTACCATTAAACAGGGCTTCTCTTTGGAATTGTGATTCAGTGTTATGTGCTCAGAAGAGTTTGCATCTTTTTTTTGCTCCGAGCAATCAAGAAGAAATAAGACTCAAGTTATGGAGCTATGTATCAGTAACATAACGTTATACTCCCTTTACACCTGTTTAGAGATTATCTAACTAAGGCAATAAAAATACAATTTAATCCTAAAAGAATATTTTTCCTATGTATATATACGTTTTTTACCTAAATATGTTAATTTAACTGTAAAATGTGATAAAATTGCAATGAAAAAGATTATATAGCTTTATGTACACTCTGAACTTTATAAAGGCAGTGTATTTCAATCCGAGTGAAAGGAATTATTCAGCAGAGCATTACCTGTGCATTTATATCCAATCTGTTTGTAGCTATGGAGTGCCTGTTTATTAGAGATGTCAAATAGAAAACAATTAACCTCATCAGTGATGAAAATTACTTATGAACTAGGGAATACCAAAGGAAATGGCAGATTCTACAGGTTATTATTAGTCAAAAGCTAAATGCAAAGGCATTAACACAAACTTTCTAATATAGCTCAATACATGTTAAAGGGAATATAAATGCTGTATCTTTCATGTCCTGTTTGCATAGGTCATAAACTCCACTAGATATGCACTTCATATTTCAAAAAAAACATGGATAACTAGGCTTTCACTGATAGGAATACTCATCAGAAATAATTGATGGTCAGAAAACTAAAACAGTGTAAGGAAATCACAGTGAAAATGCAGCTGACACAGTAAATTATATGTTTATTTTTAACTATGACAATATGTTAATAAACTATAGTACGTGATCATATGACAGCAGTATCACCTTCTAACTCATGAATAAAACAAGATGCAAGGCTTATATATTATTCCAAACCTTAAATAAACTCCTATATCACAATTTTTAATTTTTTTTGTTTTATAAATACACAAACACACAAAAACAAGTTGTAGTAGTTTTATTTGCAGATGAAAAATGCACAATGCAATGAGCCATATCTGGCTATTTCAGAATAATTTCTATTATTATTGTTGTTATTATTATTATTACTATTATTGTTGTTGTTGTTATTCGGAAAATATGACACCAATCTACAAGAAAAGCCAGCAGGAAAATTTGTGGGACTTCAAGTCTGTCAGCCTGATCTCAGTGCTGGAAACAGAATTTCCCACAGCTGTCTCTTGGAGAAACCGCTTGCTCACAACTACCAGGGAAGGTTTAGATTGGATATTAGGACAAATTTCTTCACTGAAACGGTTATCAAGTATTTAAACAGGCTTGGAAATGGTTGAGGCAGCATTCCTGGATATATTTAAAAGACACAGACATGGTGCTTAGGGACGTGGTTTAGTGGTGGACTTGGCATGATTTCAGAGGTGCGAAGTTGAAACCAAAGGTGAAAACAGGCACAAGTTAAACCAGCAATATTCTGACTAGATATTAGGAAAAAACTTTTAATGGTGGAACAGATCTCCCAGAGATGTCATGCACTCTCTATCCCTGGAAATAATAAAAACACATCTCTGCATGACCCTAAGCAACCAAATCAAAATTGCAAGTTTGAATTAACTTCGATGTTGGTTCTGCTTTAAGCAAGAGGTGAGACCAACCACATCCCAAAGGTCCTTCAGTCCAGTTATTCTCTAACTCTATTGTATCTAAATGACTTGATTTGTTACAAATATTAGTAATTTTGTGGATTTATTTTTTATGCACACGTAAAACTTATTTCTGGAGCTTTATGTTACACAAAACCACATGCATGCAGGAAAATAAAAAAAATATCAGAGAAGCAATCCCCCAACCCTACCCTTGGCATAGAATTTTTTTGGGAGTTGGTTTTTCCTTCTTTCTCTGTGGCTTTTAAGTAATATAAAAGCCAAGAAGATCATTGTGACTATTACATGGTTGAATACTCCACTGAAGTAACAACTCCAAATGTTTGTTTGTATCCTTTTTGTTACTGTTCTTTTGTTTTAAAATGTCACACATTTGTCAGATATTTCTGACAGAAAGCCCAGTAGTTAACTATTGATCCTTCCAAGACTGTTTCTTGACAGGCTTAAGGAATTTCTCTGCAAACCCCCTCAATACTAGGATTACTGACAGGCATTGAGTTACGTGGTTTACAGTTGTCAGGATTTTATCCCTGCCTCGAAATACTCTTCTCATCAAAAGTTTTATGTTAAAAATTAAAACTCCCTGGTCTCAGCCAGATGGCATCTCTGACATCTAACACAAAACACCCCATTTTCTCACCAAGTTCCTGATAAATTCACCCCTTGATCCCAGAAAAGTAATTTTCAACTAGGTAACAGACATAGCACTTTCACCCTAGAGCTCTGGCTAGAATGCAAACCAAAATTTTCCTCTACTAGCATTCAATGATCTCTGATTCTGAAAATGTAAGAGAGTTCAGAACAAAGTGATTTGTGTCTCTCACATACAAGTTTGAGGACTGCCCCACCTTCTAGGCAGAGCACAGTTTCTCACTAACACTGCACCACCTACATGAGCTGCAAAAGTTACATTTCTAGTTAAAGACGGTAAAAGAAAGAGTAGTAAGGCAGTTAATAGAATTTCCAGAGCTGTCACCAGCACCAAACAATAAAGTGGCAAGATACAGAGTTTGAAACATGCTCATCATGTATTGCAGACATAAAATCCCTTGTCTAGGACAGTCAGAGCCATCAGCAGAAGCTATTTAGATCAAAAAGAAGGAAGAAATCATTCTGATTAGGAGCTATATACAAATGAGAATGATGCAAAAGAGGAGGGTTCATCAATTCAGGGTGGTTCAATCAAAGATTGAAAATAGACATTTCAGCAAATGAAAGGGACATCAAGAGATTTTTTACACATTATAAAGAAAAAGTACCTAGTCCTGAAAGTTCTGCTTCAGCCCATTTAAAGTGGTGGACCAGAATAATCAAATGACCTCCTGCAAATAATTCTGACATTGAAAATGATGCTTTTGTTCCAAAATAAGAACTGATTGAAAAAAAACCATCAACATTCTCTATTTTTAGTTTCAAATACCTCACCAAATGTATGCTATAGTATTTAAAGTTTAAAAAAAAATAAAATTCAAAAGATACCACAATCACATTTTGGTGATGTTCAGAAAAATTTCTGTAGTTTCACCGACTACAAGGAATCCACATGGGAAGTACAGCTCTGCTCCTGCTCAGGGAATTTCTTGTCCTTTGTGGTTTTGCATCTTAATCACTAAAACAAATAACTACAGATTTCCCCACCTTTAGTACTTAAGCTGAAAATTACAGCCTCTGCTCATTTGAATGTCTAAAGTGAATTACCTTTTCCATAACATGTGCTGCAATCATTTTCCTGTTGCAAAGATCTATGGCTTAAATAAAAGTGCACCCTTTGCATCAACATTTCCAAGACTTACAAACAATCACTGCCAGGCAATCTCAGAAAAAAAATATATTGGACTTGAAACAGTCAGACTGCAAAAAGTCTTTAAAACAACCTGACATCATGGTAATGCATGCCAAGGGCCATTAGCAACTCTACTGTTACCATCCCAGGAACATCTGAACACTGTTTCTAAAAACAAAATAATAAAAATTTTAAAAGGGATAAGATAACAAGATCAGAGAAAATGATGATGTTTTCAAGAAATCATGTTTACTCATGAGGATCTTTTTGATTCTTGTATTTGGTTTTATGTTACCCACATAGATCTTCATTTCATCTCCTGACAGAATGATCATGCTGAGAGTGCTACTCTCACTTTTACTATTAATGTTTAATTAATTATTTTTACATTCCTGCATATCTAAAAAGGACTCCCAGATGTAAATAAACAACAAGTTCCATTCAATCATTAGACACTGGTGAACTATGAGTGAAAATTTGTGTAAAAACATAAAGAGAAAAAACAGAGTGAGGGTTAAATGACTTTTGGATTCACTGCTGTCTCTCACGTGGCTTGTAACAGGAAGATGTCAACAAGGTTATAGCACATTGTATCCACTTTTGTTACTCTTAACCCAAAAAGGTAGGTTATAGGCCCAAAGACACTTTAAATGAGGAAACAAAGATATTTGTCTTTTGCCTTTTGTCTAGCACAAAAACACCTCACAGGGCAATTCTTTGCTAGAGATTTCTACACTATACTGGAGCAGTGCTGTCTATTCACTTTAGGGTTTCCTGCACGGAGAAGGTTATAAAGCAGTCCATAATCATATGAACACACACACAGAATCCTAAGCACATCACAGAGGTATCTACCCCACGAGAAAAATATTTCCCAAAAGTTACCCACAACTATAAAAGTTTTTAATATTAAAACTTCTCTGTGGAATTCTCATAATTGCATTTCCTGTTCCCAAAATTGTTTTCATTATAATCAATTAGTATAGCAAATACAGAAAGTCAATTAAGTTTGAAGTGTCTTGGACAGAATCCCACAATGCTTTGCAAGCTGGCAAGAGCCAAATTCTGTGTGATAAAAATTGTCTAGCAAAAATATCTTCATACAAATGAAATCTGGTGACAGCTTTATTTAGTTCACTACTTAGCTCGTTCTTCCTTTCTACCACACAGCATCTACAGTGCAAGTGCAAATTAATTCTTTTGTGCACTCTTCTGTTAGAAATCCTACCCCAGGTCACCTTTCCAGTCCTCCACACCATGCATAAAGTGTTGGGTTGGGGTTTGGGGACCTTTTTATTTGGTTGGGTTTGAACTTTTTTATTGGTTTTGTTCTGTTTATAATGTGAAGAGCTTCTCCCATGAGATTGCCAGCTGGCAGGAGAGGTGGCAGCATTCAGTCACGGGCTGAGATTGTACAGTGCAAATCCTGAGCTGTTGTAATTCATCACGTGTTCATTTAGGTTACAGATTTTGATCACGCACATGTCAAACCTTGCACGTGAACCAAAGGAATAGCAAAGGCTTTTAGAAAGAGGCAAAAATGCATGTGAACAAATGCAAACAGATTATCTCTGATTACAAGACTAAAGCATTCATCAAATTATAGGTAAGACTTAAGAAAAAATTCTCCTGTCATATCTCAATAAGCTTCATTTACATCCTGTCTAATTAAGAGACAGATCAGCACGAGAGCCAAAGGACTGAGTTCCTTGTTTTTTCAAGTTTCCTATCCATCAAGGCTTAGGCTGCTTGTCCTTTTCCTTGTTTTGATAGGATGGACGCTCAGTTTGTCTTACACCCCCTAAAAGGGAAAGCAAGTACAAGTAACATTCAGGTAATTCCCTCTAATTAAATCATGTCACAAGAGTTAAATGGTGTGAATGCTCACCAGGAACTCTCATTCTGATACACCAGCTACCAGCAAATTATGAGTTGCCAAACATAATCAAGAGAATGAATTACAAGAGCTATCAGCAGTGTCAAGCTGGATAAGGAAATGTATGATTATTGCTCAGCCACAGCTGAGAGATTCACAGTAAAGTACAGAAGGCTCTAATTAATAAAAACTGTGGAAATATCAGACAAATTTTTACCCCAACAAGATTATGAGTTTTAAGTAAAAACAAATATTTCAACCATTCATCCTGAGTGCATTTTTCCAGTTTTCTAAATCTCATATATTCTTTTCATATACCATTATATCTGGAGTACTGAAGATATAAATTCAGGTTGTATAACAGGTCTATTATTAATACCTTTCTACTAGAAGAGCAATACTTCTGCTTTTTGATAGCAAGCACTTTCATCAAACACATTGGAAAATACCTCAAGAAAAGGGCTACTTGAGATATCTGTGGGATGTTAAGGCCTTTCACCCTCCAGTCAGATACTTTCTATTGAGAGCATTTTCACTTCAGTTGTGTCTCATGGAAAGAGCATCAGCACATAATTAGCTACAAGTTTTATCATCTTAAATGCCCGGTAGAGGACAACCAAAAGAGAATAAGATTCAAGCTTAGGGAAGGAATTCTCTTTACTCAGCAAAAAGATTTTAGGCACCCTGCCACAAAATGGCTCTAACTTGGGGTGCAAATATTCAATTTTTGTAGGTATTGGTATTCACAAAGGTTGACTTATTGATGAAAGAATTATCTCTATCAGCCAGCTGGGAATACTCAGTAGGAATTTGTTGATCCCTTTTCCTGTGAGTGATTCTCTGTGGGACACACAGTAGTTATTACACCAGTGAGAATTACTGAATGTCCCGGTGGTTAGAGTCCTTACCAGAGACATATCAGTTCCACGCTCTAGTCACATATTTGTAGAAATGCTTAAATATTTTGAAAGAAACTGGGGTCGTCCCTCTCTCCAGAAGAACCTCTAACCGATAAACTAAAGGCACATTTTCTCACTCAATATCAGCAATTGCTTACTTATCCCAAGAAAGATGAAAACTTCAAAAAGAAGGATTTAAAGACTCCAACTGAAGAATACTTCCAGCTAAGTGGTTAGGGCATCTTTCTCTACGTTCATCTCTACCTTTACCCATGGTTCTATGGCCAAAGAGTCTTTAATCCAAATAAAATTCAACCCTTTGTTGGATATCAGATATGGTCAGTGGCTCTGCACCGAGGGATCTGTGAGTTACCTAATGCACAGACTGCACCTATGCCAACAAAAAGCTGTCCTTAACTAGCAAACCCACCTGGAATTTAGGAGATAAGATGGGCATTTGGCCAATAAACACCATCAAAAGGTTGGTACTCCTATGCATACCCAGTACTTGCTTCGTGCTGGTTTGGGTTAGTAGATGGCTGCTAAGCATACACTCCTGGAGATTTACATTTTGAATTTAAAATGCTGAAGTATTCACTCCCTCCTCCTGGGCCAGACCCCAAGCCAGAAGAGCACCAAAGGACAGAAGATGTGACAAGATTTGAGGCACAGAACCAGGCAGATGACAGAAAAACTTGCAGAGACTTGGTTTTATACAGGTGGCAGTGCTCCTAATTCATCATCTCATTAGTCATCATTCCCTGGATATGAGACAAATTCAGAAAGATCAGGAGTAGCAAGAAATGTGACAAGACAAGAGGCATTGCTGGCAACAGGGTTCAGGCAGGGACCTGCATTGAAACACAGCCCCAAATGGAAGAGAGGGAGGTTCCGGGCTTCCCCCAACCCTTTGAAAAGTGGCCAAGATGTGCATACTGTGACAAGATTCAGATATTTCTATCCCTTTCCAGATACCACTGCATTCCTTTGTCTAATAACTCACCAGACTTGGCAGGCAATAAATCAGAATAACTGCAAAAATGAAATGCAAAAAAACCCACTGAAATAATTTACCACACCCCTGATTTTCCAACAGTTCTCATTTTAATTCATAGTTATTTGATCATTAGGGACTGTGAAATACTCCAGTGAGCCAGAAGTTTCCTTATTATCAGCTGGGATACCTTTAACACCCACCCATCCACAGGATATACTTGTAGCATTCTGTAATTTATATGTTCCCATACACCATTTCCTGGTGGTGTTTTAATACACAGGCTCACTCCAGCTCACAGCAGAAACAAAATTGCTGCCACAGTTCAGTGGCACTGACGTTCTCCTGGCACTGGTTCCTCTCCTAAAGAAATCTTGGAAATAAATAATATGAAAAGTGGAAGCACCAGGAAGAAAGATAATTTGTATATATTACCCTGAGTTCCATAAGTACTAGAAGAAAAATTATGAGAAACGAAGTGTTTTAGAAAAATAGAACAGTATCCAGGGCAGAAGATCTAGGAAAATCTAAAAAAAAAATATCTGAGATGTTTTTGGGTTTTTCTGTTAAATTCCATCCCTCACCAAAAACTCAAAACAAAAAACTGCAAACCAGTTACATTTTACATGTTTGCAAAACCCCTTCTGAGCTACCAGCATAGATATCTTCATAGTTAGTAAAATGACAGAAAATTCTGAGTATGATTCAAAGCATTATAAAATGCAACAGGCCAAAGGAATTGAAAGTCAAAATGTGCCTTCACTGAACTAAAGGAAGTTCAGAGAACTATCTGAGGTTTATCTGCAATTACAGCTACATTTATCTGAAGTCAGCCATGGTGAATCCCATGAGTGTTGTCCCTGTCATACATTCACCTGGGAGAAAGAATCACAGTCAAATGGCAGCTCAAATATATATACTTAATGAAATTTTGATTACTGTTTTCATTCCCCAGTCATTAGTCTATATTTTTTAGTGAGAAAGTTTAGTTACAAAAGTATGCTGAATGAAGAAATGGAATAACTATTTCAAAAGCAGCTGAATCTGGATTTCAATCAAAATTATGTTAGCATCTTTACAATTCCACAAGAATAAATAATGCTCGTTATTGCAACCACACCCTGCAATTTCACTTCTGTGATGAGTATAAAAAATCAGTGGTGGTATTTCACCTTTACAAATTTTTTCATAATAAAAACTACCATAAAAGACCAGTGGGTTAATTTACAGGTAAGAAACTAATTCAAATTGTATAATTTGTTTCATCTGAGAAACTCAGCTGCAGATGAAAATTCTCTGAAAATTATTAACTCAAAACAGGGTCTTGTTTTTTAAACTGTTACTGCTTTCCATCTTCAAAGCAAAAACCAGAGGCCTGAAACAATTTCCTCACGCCCCTCTAATTCTTTACTTATTTTCGAGTGTAGAGATGGAATCTCTTCTTTAGTAAAGAAGAGCAAAGCGTGTGAATGTCCTGTGTATAAACTCCATGGTCACAGACTCACCTCACCAGGGATTGCTGATATCCTATTACTGTGGTCTTTTGAACAGAGAAAAAGATAATAATTTCAGGAAACCATCTGTTTGCCTATGATAAACCTTGTTTTCTCCATAAAGCTGGAATTGGAAACTTAACTCTGGTAAATTATTTTATAAATATTGCAGTAATAAGAGATGTGCACATTGCAATTCCTTTAGGCTTCATTATGCATCACTACTGCTTCACATTTTAGCTCTTCTGCAGTTGAGCAAAAGCAAGCGGGAAATTAAGTGTATTTCCTGGTGTGAGTATCACCCAGAACTTCCAGAAGCACAACTGGTAACACGTCTGTGTATCACTGAGCACCAAAAACAGAATACAAATCAGTTACCTTTCTAAAGTTGTGGGTGCAGTTTTTTCTGCACTTCAAAGGATGATGTTTTAAAGGAAATTACTCACTCAAAGGAGAAATTTACTCAAAACCTTCATGAACTGTCCCCCCTCCAACATAACAGAAGTTGTGACATTATTCTAAGCCAAATCAAACAACTTCTGACTTGCTATGGATATACTGTTTCCAAACTGAATGTGCAATTCCATACATTTATCTCTTATTCACATTTTCTGTAGATAAGCCTGAAACATTTCACTTGCTAGGAAAATAAATCTCCTGGAGAAGAGGTAATCACAAAAGAATACCTTGAAATAATAACTGAACAGCAAAGGCACCTCAGGTAGAAAAGGCAGAATGGAATTACCTAAATTGAAAAATTAGCGTGGGACTGAGGTTTTCTGCTATAGTTGAAGATAAAGGTATTGAATTATCTTAGAGTATCTAAGTTATCTCTGGTTTACTGCTCAATCTGAAGTAAAATATTATTCCTCATAACCCTTTTGTTATTTGCTGTCCCCAGGGAGAAGACAGGAGAAGAAGTCTTAGTTTTATTTACATATTTTACAGCTTTTGTCAATGCCATAGTCTCCCTTCTATTTCATTATTATCACCGAGAAATAATTTTTTCCAGTGGAAGCAGGATCAGCAAATAAAAGTATTAATCTGTAGTTGCATGAAGGTATTTGGAAAAAATGCAAGTATTTTAAGTAAAAGGTACAAAACAAAGTCATAAAGCTTGGGAAACTGATGATTAAACACTCTTAGAAAGAAATTTGTTCTGGTTTCTGCCACTTAAACACATCTGAATGGCAACAGTTGCACTTGTGATTTGTCCTTAAAGCTCCACTCTTAGCTGCACCTGCTTTGTGGATACTCCTAAAAGAGAAGAACATGTTGCCCTAACATCTCCTTGAACTGGAATGCTGGAACTGCTGGATTTAAATTCACAGGGGTCCAACAGCTGTGGTTTGGGACCAAGACAGTGTGATGTGTCAAAAGCATTCCCAACTATGCAGGGGAAATAGAAGTGTCACACAAACCACTTTGGATCTCTCTGTGTGTACATCACCACCTTTCTGGCCAGAATCCTCCAGGCTGCAGTTATTGAAAGTAGCACCAATAATACACCAGCTAACCAGACCAGGCTGCAGTTATTGAAAGTAGCACCAATAATACACCAGCTAACCAGACCAGGCTCCCAGCAGTGGGTAAGTCAGAGCTCAGGAGGGATCTTGAACATCCTGAAAAAATCTAAGAGGGGTTCCCGCCACTTACCAGCTTTTCAGCACAGGAGAAGGAAGTCTCACCCAGCGAGGGCTGGCAAACCCCCAGAGTTAACACCTGTCAACAAAACACAAAGCTGCAACTCATAATCCCCAGCTGCCTGCATCTGTGTCGTGGCCAAGAACATCCTGAAGAAAAATACACAACTGAAAATGTATGCTTTGGTGTCCCTGGTTGAACCTGATGACCTCAGGAGTTTTTTCCAACCTAAACAATTCTATGATTCTTGTCTACAAGTGAAGTGAGAAACTCTTCTAGAAGAGTCCTGAGTATGTGCAGTATGGGCCAAGTGTTCAGGTAAATGACTGCAAATCATAAATAACTATTTTTGAGAGGATTTCTCCAAGAAAAGAAAAACTCTTTTCCCCATATTTTAACTCCTCCTAACTTTATATCTCTGATCTTGAGCTAGCAGGGTTGTTTTTTTTCGGGGGGCTTGGAGGTTTTTTGTTAGGTTGGTTTGGTTTGTCCTGTTTTCAAAAGAACTTCAGAAACGTACAACAGAACTTCCCATTTTCTAAGCTCTCCCTGGAAAACCACAAACTTTCACACACACTCCTGGATGCAGAGATGCAGTGCTGCTAAAGCAGCAGTTCACCTAATCAGCAAAAGGGCAGCACAACTGAAACCAGCAGATTGTGCTGGGAAACTTCAGATAATTGTAACAGAAAAGCTGCTGCAAAGTTCAACCTGTAAATTAGCCTGCTCTGAGGCAAGGGGCTGCTCTTTGTTGCTCCTTACTGTGCTGAGTGAGACTCATTCAGTGAGAAGATGGGATCTGCAGGAAGGAGAAACATTTCAGAGAGATCAGGACAGAACAGCGAACACTCAAATGCCTTCCCACTCCCCGAGCTTCTGGGAACAAGAAGCTCTACAAGGTAATTGCTGAAGTAGTTTCACTACCCTTGGGAAAATAGAAAACTTTACAAAATATATCTTGTCAAAAATCCTGCAATGTGGCCAAGTAAGAAACACCAAAAGAAACCAACACTGCCAGAACACGGACTGATGCCCATAGGGCTTCACAGCTCCTGTCGTGTTTTGGAACCAGCAAGGTTCCACTGCCAACAGCAGGATCGTGGTGCTTTACACATCTCCTACCTAATTTGATTTCACAGAAGCAGGCAGCATCCCCTGCCTTGAAAAGAGTCATCCCATGAGGACTGAACATTGATACTGAAAGCTTAAATTAATGCACAAACAAAAAAGGTGTTGGGAAGAGAACAAAGTGGAACTAGGTTTTTTTGACAAGCCCCAAGCACTGCCTCACCCCACTCCCCGGGCTACACAAGTGCCGATTTCTCAGCATTTTTCACCAATTTTGGGAAAAACAAGACAGCATCAGGTAAGTTTTTCTAAAGGAAGCAAACTCTGATCCCCACCAAAGGGACTCACGTGGTAGAGTCATCCATGCTATCTTTAGGTTACCCAAGCTCCTTTTACGCAGCATAAATATTCAAAAAATCACACAGTGGTTACCACAGCAACAAAGTGAGCCGTGCTGCATGAACCAGCTCCATGGCTGCCGGCAGGATCTGCACGACAATGGGTCTCACTACTTGCTATTTTTCACCCCATTCACCTAATCGAGCTGTACCAGCTCACACAGCTCTGTGTCTTCCAAACTTGTACACATTCTCCTTCCCAGCCAACCCTCCACACCACCACCTACAGTTCACATTCAGCTCAGAGCACAGGCTCTGCACGGTGCTAGAACAGCCACTGCTGTAGCCACCTTCTTGCCACAGAGAACTGCTACCCCACCATTTGGATTATCTGAAAACCATAGTTCTTTGACAAGAGGTAGACCCGTATAGGGCATGGCAGGATCTTCAGACACATCTTTAATCAGATCAGCACCTTTAATTGGTCGTTAAACACATCAGCAGTACCATTTCTAGGAAATTGTCAAAGCAGATGACAGGGGCTCTGAAGCACGCCCAGTATTCTGCTCAAGAACAGGGCATCTCTTACTCTGGCACCAGGGTTACAACCCCAAATGGATCTGGCAGCAGCAAAAGCAGGAGTTCCTCCACTTATCAGAGGAAAAGAAACGTGAGATGGGACCTCAGGGTGAGCTCCTGGAGCTTCAGAGGACAGACTGGACATCTTACTGCAAATAAATCAGGGCAAACGGCCCAGCCCCAAAGAACAGAGTGTCACCAGATGCTTTTCACACGCAGACTTGTTTTGGCAGATTGCCCTTTAAACATCTTCCACCCCAATATATTCCCAAGAGTCATGCTGCTGCTTCACTCAAAGCTGGCTCCCTGCATAAATCAAACCCTCAGATTTCAGCAGATTATTTTGTCTAAACTAGATCTGCACAGCTGAGCTCAATGGCAATTGCAGAGTTCTGGAGCAGGCCAATAGCTCATCTTTCATCACACGGCTTTAGCTCCTCTATTAGAGATCTATTTTTTTGTGGTTTAAGATATTAAGAATAAGAATGATCAATACAACAAGCCTGAAACAGCACTCTTAGGGCAGCCTGTTAACAGGTTTCAAGCCTTACTCTGAACAGGTGCTACTTGTTCAACAGACTCTCAAAAAACTTCATTATCTGAACGGATCTACTTAAGAATGCTGCTTACATTTCCCCAGCTGGGTGAAGTGGTTGCAAAGTCAAAGTCCCACAAAGTTCACTTCCAGCATTAGATATACAATTTCAGTTTCCTATAAGATAAGGACATTTTTCTGTACAGTGGTTTCTTGTTACAAAAACAAGATTGGCCTCTACTCAGTCCAAGCAGTGTACTGGAGACCTGACATTCAGGGTTCACAGCAAGGGACAGTTTGCTGATCTAGCAAACGAGACATAGGCAAAAGATATTACAAACACCAGAAGAAAAGATATGGCCTGGATGTCATTGAATCAGAAAACAATTTTCAGAATTATCTGGAATATATGAATTAAAAAGTTTTAAATCTAGATGCATTTCTTCTTTCAGAACACAAATCAAGCTGTGAGCAAGACCAAAACTCTGCACCAAACATTCAGTGAAGAGTTTATGAGGAAGTTCCCTAAATGGTTAAAAGCATATTTTTTCTGTAATTGTGTTCTGAAAGGAGACCAACTTTTGAGTTCCTACCAGAATGCACTTCCTCCCACACACATGCCCTGTTTCTAAGCAACATACAGTTAAACCATCCATAGGAATAAAAGAATCAATTAAATATTGCCATCAAGACTCACCTGCTGTGGCCTGAGGAGCCGCATCTGTATGTCAAAAAGACACTGACTTAACCCAGCAAAGCACAGGCTATCAAGGATGCTGCAGTTAGGAAGCAGCAGTTCAAGGCTGACTCAAGGAGACCACAAGATTAACAGGCTCTCCACTATAAAAGCACAGAGTCTCCAGAAATAGAGATTCCACTCTATTTCTATTACCAAGACCTCTGCTCCAGAATTTAGGCTCTCACTCTGTCCTCCAGCCTCAACCCTGTAAAGAAGTTTTATCCTCTCCCTCAAACCAAAGCAATCAGTTTTCTCTCTTGTCTGCAGGATATTCTTTCTGTTGGTTTCCTGGTAAAGTGAGATAACACACCCTGTCTTCTATGACCTAAAGCCACTGTTATTCTGAAATGTCTCATCTTTTTGCTTAATAATTCAGAAACTGCAATTTGAGATCTCATAAATTAGGAAAGGTCTTCAATGGGCAGCCTGTGGTCCACATAGAATTTACAAAGCAGAATCAAGAGCCTCGCTAATTGTCTGAATTCCTCCCCCTTTACCTGGCCCAAGCACAATACTTCTCTCATGTCCAGCCCACTAAGCACAGGACAGGGGTGCTGCACACACAGAGGATTTTGTGCTGGCAGACCATGTTATCCCATTGGAATCACAGTGTCCTTGTCAGACTGCGTAAGGGTGAAAGCCAGAAGTAGGGCTAACTCTCCTCCTGTTATCACAGAAGGCATAAATGGCAGAAAGGAGCCTCAAGAGACAACCTACTTTATTGTCATGATTATCTGTCAAACAGAGCCTCGTCCTGGGTCATGGACAGCCAGCACCATCTTCCCTGCTGGGAGGACATGAGAGTTTACAAACAGCAGAACACATGGAGTGACAATGCTGGGAAGGCACAGCTTGAGGTAATCTGTGTTTTCAGAAGCTCGCTGTTCCATTTGTTTTAAAGGTCTCAAGTTAGAAGCTTATGAAAAACAGACCCAAACACAGAACTAGCAGGCTGGTTCCCACTGGAAGGGGACAATTCATTTTCTTGAGATCACATGGTTATTTTTGTGACTCATCTGGCAAATAAGTCCTTGTTTTCTCTCAGTGTTCTGTATACCTGGACACAGACAAGGAGATATTTACCTTGTACATCTCAAAGCATCCCGGTACTGTTCCTGTTTCTTCCCCCAACAGGATTTTGTCTATCCTGCTTGCTCAGAAAAGCCACCTGCTTTCAATTAAGGCACATGGGCCTAAATATACCTGGAAAAGTGCCTATAAAGGTATGTGTATGGATATATATAACTACAAGAAGGATGCACTCAGAAACTGTTTGCTCTGCACACAGTGTGATGAATCTCAGTCTGCTTTACTTTCCATAAGCAAGCAAACGAGCTGCTTGCAGGTGTTTGGCTGCACAATGGTTTCAAGAAGAACCAGATACAACAAAGGAAATGCAGGCAAACCCCAAGGCTGTGTGCAAGCTGAGCCATGGCACAGCACAGGGCTGCAGGAAAGGGAGACAAATTCAAGAAAAAACCAACTCCCAGCTTCAAAAGCAGCGGGACAGAGCAAGCACAGGAGCTTACTGGCTTTCCTTAGGCCAGATGTTACAGGCATGTTGACAGCAGAGGTAACCATTCCACCCAGCAGAAGATAGGATGTGAATTCTAGGCTGGTTGATTTTGGCTCTGTGTTATTTTGGTCTGGGGTTTTTTGGTTTGGTTTTCTTTTGTTTGTTTTGTGTTTTTGTGTTTTTTTCGTGTTTTTATGGGTTTTTTTCTAATATAAGGTTATAAATACATTAAAAAATAGAAATAACTGCAATAAACCTAGCCAAATATTGCATAGGCGTTATTAAAACAAGCCTACTGTATACACATTCTGCTAATGGAACAGTCATGCAGAGAATTTTTTTTTACATAACAGAAGCCTCATATATATATAAAATGACATCATGCACTTTTAAAAATTAATATGTACATTAATTTTATACAACAGAAATGAAATATTCTGCACTGCTCTAAACCTGTGTTGTATCAGTGCTGATCTGTTCAGGTTTCTTAAAGACTCTTTGACAAAAACATAAGGTTAAATTACTTTCAAAGGAGCAATCTTGATTGTTGCAGTAATTTCATCTATTCTAGCTTGGGAAACTGAAGAGCTTGGAAAAGTCAGACACTTTCCAAGTCATAATTTTCCCCCTACATTTTAACTCAAGAACAAGGCCTTCATTGACTAGTAATTAGGAAAAGAAAAATTAGGCAACCTGAGATCCTAAAGTACTGACATTCATTAGCAGTAAGCTCTGCTAAACTCTAGCAACCTTGCCATGTTTATTTTTCAGAGACTTGTAACACCTTTTATTCCATGGAAAACTACAACTTTTCCAGTTTTTTTAGAGGGACAGAACAGACACAATATTTAGGGAGGGGAAACCCCTCAAGATTAATTAGAAAACCTCCTAGAAACTTCATCGTAAGGGCTTCTCAGACACAGTGATGCCACTGAAGTCAGTAACGAAACCATTGTCATACAACTCAATAAATCCATAATAAGATCACCACCTAAAGAGTGTGGGTGGTTCTATCCCTCTTCCTTCCTTTAGTGAAGGGAAATGTCAGAACAAAAAAAAAAAAAAAACCAAAAAAACCCCAAAAAACAAACCAACAAACCACAGAGAACAGGAAAGAATGATCAAAGCTATGGAACAGCTTCCTCACAAAAAGAAATTAAATAGATCAGACCCAGGTCTGAAAAATGGTACAGCCATGATTATTTAAGTTTCTAGATTATTACGTAATATAATGAAAAAAATATACTGAGATATACTGGGCAGTGAGGTGCAGCTACTGACAAAGAAGTCCCCGGAAACTTTCAAAATATATTGAAGTCTAATAATATTTGGTAATAGAAAATTATATAAGCCTTGGGTCAAATCTAAATTTGAGACTAGCAGATTTATAAGTATGAAGTTTCTATAAAAATACAGATTTAAGAAGTAAATACCTCTATGTTGGTAAGAACTGTATGACAACAATAACCTAAATAAAAGGAAGCTGTATTATGCTATGTTTAATATATTGTTTAATATATTGAGATCCTTTTCCTGGCAGAAGAGCAAAGTATCCATCAAAGTACAGTAGCAGCTGGCAAATGTGTACACCAATATCTAATTTCTCTAAGGAAAAAAGGGTTGCATGTAACAAAAGTCTTTCTATGTTTCCTTTCAAGCTATTCCAAATTTTTATACAGACTAAATAGGAACAGTAATGCAAGGAAATAACAGTGTTGAACAAAACAGATGTTATGAGTCAGATCCTCAGTTTGAATAAATCAACACATTGGATAAAGCCAAGAACTAATTTGTACCATTCAATAATCACATCTCTACATCAAAGGTGGTTCTCCATGAAGCTCCTGAAGGACAAAACTGGAACATAGAGCTGAGCAAAGGGGCAAGCAAGCAAGTAGCAGCTATGGACTTGCAGGCAGCTCGGTCTCTGCCTGGTGCAGCCCAGGAAGCAGCCTGGGCTCATCAGCCCTCCCCTCACTGCTGCTGAACCTCAGCGCTGCTCGGACAGGCTGCACCTCCAGCGCATCGACACAGCGCTCCCTGCTCCTGCAGGCACGGCCGGGGTTTCTGTCACAGTCCTGGATCTTCGTGAAAAGACTTGAGTGTCAGGGTGGTTTGACCCTTATGAGACACTTTTCAGGACTTTTCAGTATAAAATTAACTTCTTTTGAAGGTTTGAGTGCTTTTGGGCCTCCTGTAGACCCCTCCTCCTTTGCCAGCAACCGAAGGAACAAAAAAGAAAGGACCAACCAATTTGTTTGTTCTTGGAGCCGGAAGATCTTCCCATGGTTCTCTCTGTTTAGTCATTTGTGATAACCTTCATGATTCAGCTGTGAGTAATACTCACATTGGTAAGTTCCCACTGTGCAGTGCTGCAGTATTGTTTCTGGAAACAGAATCCGAAAAAATGCAATGCTGTAATGTGAGATACAATGCCATTGGTGCTCGCTCAAAGAGTCCACAGGTGTTCCAGATTACCAATGGCATAAAAGCTTCTGTGTTATTCAAACAGAGAAACTATAGGAAAAGGACCCAGCACATACTTTTCATCAACCATCCCTTTTTTGTTTGACTGTGTATTTATTTTAACTGTCAAATTACTATCCTTGTCAAAACATTTCGCCTTCTTTCTATCACCATATGCCAAGATAAATCTTCACATTCTCACTTGAATGTCATGGCTGCTTCAGCATTTTGCACTGAATATTTCTCAAGTGTGGAGCAATCTTTGAAGTAATACATTTCTTTACTAATAAAGTAACAAGAAACTAAGTATCTCTCATGATCATTAATTTCCACATCAGCTGTTCTGTGGTATTATGACTATGGCAGGAAATGCTCTCTTTGCCTATAATTAAATGTCATAAATATATCTGTACCTGTCATAAATGTAAAGGACAAGACTTAAAGAGTGTAAGGGGGCAAAGTGCCACCTAATTAAATGGGCAGTTTAAGTCCTACTTTCAAAATTTAACAGAATATGGAAGCCTCTGTCTCATTTCTTCTAATGAATAATTAAAAGATGTGATTTAAGTGGGAACTGTTTGTCTTTTTTTTCATTGGCTATAAATGCAAAGTGGGCATCCAACCACACTCTTCAACACTAAAAACCAATCTGTCCCCTGTTAGTAGGTTTGCCATAGCTCTTGGAGGACTACAGACAAGAATTTCACAGTGAAAAGGACCCAAATAAATAAAGTTTATCACCAAATTAGTTGGTGTGGAAAAATAATCTAAATGCCAAAATATATTTTAAAACCCCCCAAACTTCTGCAAGTTTGGAGACAGACAGGAGCTGTGTGAAAAGATACAGCTTGCTGGAAGGTTTGGGGATTTTTAATTAGCCAAACCCAAAGTAATTGGACAAACGTTAAAACTTGGTCAACAGTTTACTGATGTACTGTTAGCTTGGTCTGGGTTCTGGAGTCCACAGCTGCAGTGTCATTTATTCCAGGTTTGGAAACCCCATGCACAAATTGCCAAAAGAGCAGGGAGCTGCCCTGCCTGATTTGGAAATGCAGGAGATAAGGAGCACTCAGCCTGGTATCGTGTCTCCTTGTGATGGCAATAAACCTGTTCAGGTGTTCAAGAAAAGAAAAATAAAAACTGTTTAAGTTTCCGTATCTCTTTTGTTTCTGATGCCTTATTCTTCACCAAAAGAGAAATCACCTATGCAGCATGGTCTTATGATTATTTATATATAATTATATAAATATGATTATGATAAAATAGTGATTTTTAAAAAAAAAATAACATGGTTGCAGCCTTTCACTTGACTCTTCATAGTGAAGGTAAACACCACTTTAGAATAAAATACAGTAACAATGGAACTCCCTGCCTTCAGCTTTTTTGATTCTCAGATGATGCCAAAAGTCTTGAAAAGTCACAGGCTTGCATGCAATCCTACATTCCCAGCCCTATTCAGAGACCATGCCTGCTGTTTCTCATTCATAACACCTTTATATAGAACGTTTTGCTTTTAAGACAACTCTCAAAATTGTAAACCAGGCGTGACCACAATCCATAAAATTTTTCAAAGTAAGGAAGTTAATAGATTGAGGTGTCAAAAAAAAATACCTAATTACTTTAAAAGATAGCTGGAGCAAAGAAAAAGTCAATAGATAAAGTTGATCTGGGCCAGTAAAAGAGCTCAGCAAAAAGGAGACGTGGAATAAACCCACAGAAGATAAATCATTTTTATATCAAATCCATAGTCACACAGAATGTTTTTAAGCAGCAGGACTACAGCTTCTCTGTGACAGCTGGAAGCTGAATAATAAGTTCATGCAACTTTTTATCATATCTGCTTTACACTTCTTTCAAGTTTAGTTCCATTCTATAGTCACAATATAACCTCCCCTGACAATTCATTACCTGTAGTTTTGAGTAAGTAATGCCTCTAAAAGCTAAGATTATGTATTGTATCTATTTCTGGGTTTTGAAGATAGCATAAAAATAGGAATTTGGAAGAAAAAAAGTGTCATTTTTAAATTAGGATTTTTTCACCTTTTTTTTTCCTTAACTTGCAATTTTATATGCCACATTTTTAATAATAATGATAAGAGAACATCAATTTCCAACAGCTCATGGGTATATTCACCCTGTAACTCCAGATTTAAAGCGCCAGAAAAACAACACAAATTCAGCACAACACCATAACAAGACATAGAAGGTTTTCAAAATGTTCTAATTTGGTTTTAAAATACTATCAAGCTATTTAAAATTCTAAGAGACTGTCATCTCATGTGTCTGAATCACATGAAAAACTAAACAAGCACAAGATTGATCTTCCCTTTACAGATTATGGCTACACACTCTCCCACTAGTCACTTTATTATATTATTATATTTATTATATTTATTTATATATTATATTTATTATATTATTATTATTACTTTATTTCACATATCCAAGGAATTTAATGCAAAATCACCCACTCCAGGTCTTAAGTGTCTCTTTCTGTACATAGAGCAGCAGTTTAAAGAATCTTCAATGTCCCTACACACCAAATCCTTGACCCTGAAAGACAAACTTGGAGGTAAAACCTGAAATCATGTCTCATCACAGATAGCTTCTGAATTTTCCACAGCCCTGAGCAGTCCACTCATTCTATAAATGAAGAATTAATGACTCCTTTCACCCAGAAATATTAGATATTTGAAAACGTTCAATCGCGGCTCAGGGTATTTTAGAAATTTACTCTGGCAATCCTCTCACAGCCTTATCAATAATTAACTGCCATTATAATACAAAGCCTCTCCATCTAAGAGCACAATGACCCACCACTGAAAGGTAATTTTCAGCCCAATGACCCTGTGATAGGTGAGGTACCACTGCTTATCTCGACTTCCTTCACTTCTAAGATCCATTACAAAGGACTAGAAAACACGCAGTAATTTGGAGAAACGAGACTGCAGTGGCAAAAGCCTGGATGAGAGGGTTGTTGTTTTTCTCTCCATGAAGCCACTACACTGAAACTCTGAACAGTGAGATATAATTCCAAAATTGCTTTCTTAAAATCTCCATGAGCTGTTACAAGACAAAAGTTTCTAGCTGGTTTTGCAACCCAGATGTAGGGAAAAAGTTAAGGTAATACAGAAGTATAAAGCTTTGGCGAGGATTAAAAGGCAAAAGCCACCAAATCATGATTCAGATCTGCTTTTCAGTACTGTGCCTCCCATAATTAAAAAGAATGAAAGTAGCACTTTATCATGGTCTTTTAAAAGACCTGTTAATAAACTTAATATTACATTAATGCATGTGTGACTTGCTGAATGGACATGGCAGCTAATTTATTTCAACAGGGCATGCAAACAGTAAATTCCTGTTCAGGAATAGTTGAGAACTTTGTTTAGCAGAGAATAACATTCAAAAACAAGAATAAACCCACTCCATTCTTCATTTTCTTCTAGAAATTATTTGAATGGTTCCAAGTGAATTAATTTCACAATGTCTGAAGATTGAAAATCTGGTTTCCAAAGTTATTCAATTATAACACAAAATGGCTCACATCGCTTTTTATATACAACTGTATAAGGGATTACATCAAAGAGAATGCCTTACAATTACTGTGATAGTCAGAAATAAACAAGTATGAAAACAATTATTTCCCTCTAGAGTGGATAACACCTCCAGTTTAACAGTCATGAGCAAAGTAATTTGTGAAGTTTATTAAGATTATGGTTTTACAGGCTTTAATTTATTGAGACAAAGCCTCATTTATGCAGAAACATTAGGACATACTACCGACTCATTTTATTTCAAATATTCTTCCTGGAATAAATTTTTCACATAATTACTTCAAATAAATGAGGTGTTTACAGTCAATGAACTGATTCTTTTTACTCTTTTTCTGAAACAATACATACTTATGGAAAAATAGCATAAGTTTTTTCAAACTGTGAATTAACTTTATAGTGAAACAGAGGAAGTGCCTTCCTAAAGAAATCCTTTTACTTGACTAAAGGTATCCCTACAAAATATAAACAATTCCCATTCTAACTATGCACTGACTAGGTCTCAAATGGCTAACTCATTCCTCAGGTTCTTCTACAGAGAACAGGTATTATCAGATCAAACTGCACAACTGTTGAGAAGCTGGTTTTTTAATGCATTTTCAGTGGTTTGGACCAGACCTACCGCGAATAACAGCAGTGTTCAAATCCACATCTAAATGAAAGATACACCACTGAATCCAGTGAATGTTATTGCAAGCTGCAACATCTATGTATCTGCTTCCCACAACTTAAATTAGGGGAATCTTATATAAATCTTGCAGTGTAGATACATGAACAAAGCTCTCTTCACAGTCTACTCATCCCTGCCAAGAGATCTATTTGTCAGTGGCAGATGAAGCTGCAGACCCCTGTGATTAACTGACTCCATGGTTCCTGAGTCAGGCTGGATAATCTCATTTTGTCTCTGCACTTTCTACTTCACAGCATCAAACTAGATATCCCTGAATAACGGGAACACAAGAGTATCAAAAAAGTTGCTAGTGGACCACTGCCTCAATTCTTCAACAATAAGGTGTTTTACCCTCACAATAGCATTTTAAACATATTGCTCAAAGTAGTCTTCAGCATTCAGCCATTTCCAGTAAAAAGAAAAATAAAAGGAATTCTTTATATTCCTGTGTTGCAGTTTGTGCCCATTGCCTCTTGTTTTGTCACTAGAGACCACTGAAAAGGGTCTGCTCCATTTTCTATATGCCCTCCCTTCAGATATTTTCATATATTCAAGTAATGCCCCTGAGCTGTCTCTGCACCAGGAGAAACAGTACCAGCTCCCTCAGCTTTTCTGCACATGTGAGGTGCTCCCATCCCTTAATCCCCATAGCAGCCCTTTGTTAGTATCCTAAAAAATAAAGTCTTCCTCCTAGCTGGGAATACACTGAGCCCCTGCCTGAGCTGAAATTTGGCAGCTGTGACCTCCCTTAACAGGCAGCCCAGTATAGAACAGGCTGGTCTCTCACAGCTGTGAGAAATTCTTATCATCTGAAGATTTCTAAAGGCAAAAGGAGTGAAAATGTCCCATTGAGTTCAACTGGTAGGACTCTGCTAAACTCCAGTAACTCCATAAGCCAAACCAAACCCCCTTCGGTACCTACTGTCTGTCTCTGATAGCAGATGTGTTCATAATACACTTCACCCTGGAGGACTTTGTGCATTTTTATGTTACTCCAGTAATGGTAACTTGATTTACATAAAGTCTACCAATGCAATTCTAAAGCTCTGCAAAACCATTCCCAAGGGTTTGGTTGTTTTGGGTTCCGGTTGCTGTTCCTTTTTTTTTCTCCTTTAAGAAGATTCAAATAAATGCACTTTATTAGGGGTGAGAATACGGGAAAGAAAGAAGGGAAACAGAAGTGTCTCAAACTCTCTGGGAATACAGTAAATTCAGTTCTTGGAAGATTAATGGAAATAATTCCAATTAAAATACTATCTGGCTTCTGTTCTACTACTACTGACTCACATTTTAACTTTTTAACAGAATATTGACTGACTCTTCTCAAACTAATACTGTAAATGCATATCTTACTCTCTTTGGAAGTCAGTATTCAATAATTTAATCTAAGCTTTCTTTTTCTCAACAAGACAAAGTTCTTCTTGGAGTAAAAACCAGCAGTGCTGGAAGGACAGACCTGGGAGTTCATCACTGTGGAGATAAATCTTCCTTTCCTAATTGACACATGCATGCACACACACGTGCACCATGGGAGGGGTATTCCTCCAGATATATCACCTCAGGAGCAGAAATGATTATCAGAGTGCCTCCACTTTCCAGTGGAAGAAAAGTTATCAAAAATATTATTTAGAAGAACATTCTGTGAGAGTTGATTAGAGAAAACTTATAATTTTTCCAAAAATAGAAAACTATTTTTTCTTCCTTAATAAGTGATGACATAAACTGATAAAATCTTCAGATCATAAGGCTGACTTTGTATTTTATCTCTCGTTTCTAACTAGGAAATCCATACAGGTTTCTGCCCACTCCCAGATATTACTGGATACAATAAACTGAACCAATACAATGCTTCATTAAGAAGAAATACAGGTACCAATACGAAAGGTATTCAAAATTTGTGTATTCAAACCCAATCTTCAGCAAGCTCAGAACATATAATAACTTTTAAAATCTGGTTTTAAACCTAGAAAACAATAGCATTTCAAATTTTTATGCAATTTAAGTACAGTACAGGGAAATTTGCAGCACAGGCAGCATACCACGTAATCATTTGCAATATTGAAAGGACAGGAATTTGTTTTATTTAAAAATGTAGCCTTGATCTCTTTCTCCTGTGTGAGACTTAATTTCCCTGAATAGCTGATCAGTTATTATTCATGTCCTTTCTTATTGAGCCCAAATAATGATCATGTAAAGATAATGAGGGATTGCTAATGTATTTTTATTGGTATATTGGTTAATCTAAAAAAGTCTCAGTGAGGGTGAGCAAAGCTGTGCTGGTCCAGCAGGTGGTAAAGATCAAAAATGAAATAAATCAAAGAGGATGTGCAATAGTTGCAGGCACTATTATAGCAACTCGCTTATGATGTGATAGCTGAGGGTTTAACTATCAGTTTCATTAGATGTTACTATTCCTTGGTGTAGGTAGCTTTGAAGTGAAAACTCCCTTGATGTGCAGCCTTGGAAATAGGAATTCTCAGCTAAAAGAAAAGACCTCCTCCCCTATGACAATCCTATGCTTTTGGTTATATTTCTTCCTTTAAAAGATGTAGTTCAAGAAAAGAAATTTTCATAGTTTATCATAAGTGTGCTTGCTTCGAACAAGTTGGCAAAAAGTCTTCATTTTTTCCCTCTGTTCACCATCATCAACAGAAGGGTCTTCACAGGCCACTCTTTTTGGTAGGGGGCATCCTTTATTGCATACAAAAAGTAGAGCTTTTTTTCCCCACCAATCTTGCTGAGCCTTTGCAATTCCTTTTACAAAATTCCTTGCATTCCTTTTACAAAAGTTGCACACTTAAAATTCACTACCAATTAAAACACTGCCATGGACATGAGAGGACTGTACGTAGAGCAAGCAGTTATATTTGGTGATTCCCACATTCTGTTCTTAGGGAGGAAAGATGCAACTTTTCATTTTCTACCATGCAAGTTTAAGGAACTGAATCCAGGAGTCCAGTCCCTCCTGCAGGCACCTGGGAGGCAGCACAAATTAAGATTCTGTTCTGACTCATCCCCTAGAGAAGCTCCCCTGTACGCAGCAATGGTAGAGTGCACTTTGATTAAGCAGGTAATACAGTCATTATTTGCTCACAAAGGTATGGAAGTAACTTCCACATCTGAAATGTGGAAGAGGAGATGTTTACAGTGCTCACCATGGTCCTTGTCTTTGGGGACAAACCACAAATCTCCCCCATGGCACATCAGGAACACATCAGGGGCCAGAGGAGAAGACATCCCAGAACATGTAAACCTCTCTTCACGGAAATGTTCACCCCTGGGGTGCCGTGGCTGCTGCCCTGCCCATTGCAGGAAGGAAAATCAGTCCTACTGCTCCATACCCTGTCACTGAGAGCAGGCAGGACAGGAGAGAGGGCAGCAGAGCTCTTTGCCAGGAGCCAGCTCGAGTGCATGGCTGGGATTTGGCTGCTCAAAGACAGGAAACAACTCATTCGCCACTGATATGAAATGTTAAAGCAGAAAAGTACTAGGATGTCTTTGTTCTTCCCCAGATAATAGAATTACCCAGGAAACTCAGAGTAGTTTCTAAAATTACATTTCAGTCCTGTGTAATCTTAAGATTAATTAACTTCTGTGTTCCTTCATTCTTCCTCTGTGTATAATACTGGTTTATTGACATGTAAATTTGGGGGTGTGGGGGAAGAAATCCTCAGAAGTTCAATATCTTTTGCAGCAGAGCAGGAAAAGTAAAGGAGAGGTCATACAGTAATTCAAAGCAAGGGAGTCACAAACTAATATATTTTCCATACACGTTCCCAGAACTCTGCTTAATGACTGCTGCACATATAAGAAAAGCAAACCCAAATGAATGTCAACCAGATATTGCCTTTTCCTTCACCTCATCTTCATAAACACAGGGAGATAATTTCTAATGAAACTTGCCCTTTCTCAACTGAAAAATTAATCTGCAAGCAAAATTAAGACCTCTTTTCCCATATCCCTCCCACCCAGAAAACGTTAATAATTTTGGTTCAAATACAAATGGTTTGGTTTAAGCTTAAAGCATTTTTCCTTTCCCAATGTGTACATTTACAGTTCTCCATCAATGCCACTACTTAGATATTTGATGTGTTGCTATAGTTAATTTCAATGTGTAGAACTTTTCTGAACTGTTCATTCTTCTATGCTACAGTTTCCATTGCTCAACAGAGATTTATTTTTCTTTAAAGTTATCAGAGTATTTCTACCTTATTGTTTTCCATCAGCCAATTTCTATCACCTGCGAGGAAGAAATCAAGAAACAATGACTGTACACTAAAAATACCACCAACACCAGTGGAAACCATAAATCATGTTTTTGTTTCATTTCTCAGGTCACTTTATTTTGTGACTACATGAAATTAAGTGCCATACCTGTACACTGAGGTTTTATATAAGCCCAAAATTCACATTGCTAAGATGAGTAACTACATGTAGTGTCTAAACAACTTCTATCAGATCAAGCTAGCGGCCTTTTGGCTCCTATTTCCTATGTTAGTTTTATTAACTTAAGATATTTCCACCAGCAACCACAGAGGTTTTGCTGGTAATATTAAAAAAAAAAGAAAAAACCACAAAGAAAAGAAGCCATAAAAATATGATGGAGAATATGCAGAATGGATTTAAACATCTTTAAGCATTTCTGCACTTCACATTTTGAACAGGAATATAAAACAAACATATCCCATCCTAGTCTATATATACACACTAAGGTACTGCAAATCTGCAGCCAGTGAAGTGCTGTGACCTGCCCTGGCAAATGTCCAACCCCACTGCCTTTGCAAACTTCATTAGCCATCGGTGTCACACTAGAATTTCACACCAAGCAGTGCTCAGACATGCACACAAATCATGATCCATGTTCCAGTCAGATGCTAAGGTGGCACCATGCCCTGCAAGTCTCCCTGAAATGAGAGGCCTGTGTGTTCTTGTGGAGTTAAAAATATCAGACTACACTAGCTAAACACACAAAACCTAGAGGAGAGGAGTTATTTGACTACAAGGGACAAAGTCATAACGAAATACTTTCTTCCGGGCATACCAAAGCCTTTCATTAAAAAAAAAAAAATTAAAAAACCAAAAACAGGCTTTTACACAAAATTGTATTAGACTGTTGTCTGTTGGCAAAGATGCTCACAGACTGCCAATGTGTTGGCCAGTCCTTACAGTGTCTTTCAGCCACAACCTCCTTGATTTAAATGCAAGTGCATCTGACCTTCAAGATTATGCAAAACCATATTATTTACCTTCCCTGCATGGCAGGGTATGCCCAGTGTTAGAATATTTTGGGGTTTTTTTCACTCCTTAATCTGTGAAATAACTCTCCAAATTGTACAGAGCTCCATTTCTCTGGCAATTACGTAGCTGGGGGAAGGGGATGTGGGAAAACATCCATTGAGAGCTACAGAGGGTTAAAAGTAGGGAAGTATTGAAGAACAACCATACGTGTCATGGAAAATTAACACCTTCCATTAATCCAAGGCTCTAGCTATATCCTAGATGTTCTTCTATCTCATTTCTAGCAGATAATTTCCAACTGATCATACTTGTCATCTTGTACACTTGTATTGGCAGCAATCCCCTTAATGCACAGTTAACCACAGATGGCAGGACTCCAGTTTCAGATGCAAGATTTTGAGCTATAACATATAAATAAACCTTCAAGTACCCTAAAGCAGAGCTGTGAAAACTTGTTAGTGCTACTTTATGTATTTATCTTGAAAGGCAGTGCCATTCTAAATAAGGATGCAGGGAAGGACAACATGATCATACATTGAAGCAACAAGTCTTTCTGCACGTGATTTAACTCTGTATTTAATCACAGTGACACCAACCTCAACTTTCTCATCATCCATCAGTAAAAAGAATATGATTCATATATTTAAAAATAAAGTTTTCAGATAAACTATTTGCAGTTTTACTTTTTAAGAACATTTCTTATCAAAAAGAATCACACAGTGACTTCAAAACCAGAAAGTAGAAAAAAAAATAAAAATCAGAGTACACCACCTAAATATAAAAAACTAGATCAGATGAGCTATTTAAGAGCAAAGGAAAAATCAATAATGAAATGTTTTCTTCTGGGAATACCAAACCCATCCATTTAAATAAAAGAACCAAAACATTGTCATTTTACATGAAATTCAATTAAGCTCCTATATAGGGCTCCCTTTAGAACTCTGAAGATAAGATTTCTATCTGCTCTTATTGTTATGTTACTTAAAAATCTGCATTTCATTTTTCATTAGAAAACAACATCACAAATTAGGACAAAACATGGTTAAGGATTTTGTATTTATGACAAAGAGTCAACCAGCTCACTGCTTGTGAGGCACATTAGTTACAAGCAAAGAAAGAGCAATGGACAATGAATTGAGTTTGCAAACCATTACAGGAGATATGTGACACTGACTCAAACTAAAGGGAAAGAAGCAAATGCTCAGGCAGGGAAACAAGGACCAGTCAAGCCACGGCAGGCAAGTCACAAGTGGCTGGACAACGGGAAATACTGCATTCATTTTTAAAAGGGGAGAAAGGAGGACCGTGGGAACCACTGACCTGTCAGCCTCATCTGTGAGGGTGAGGGGACCCTGGCACAGGTTTCCCAGAGAAGCTGTGGCTGCCCCATCCCTGGAAGTGTCCAAGGCCAGGTTGGATGGGGCTCAGAGCAACCTGGGATAGAGGAAGGCGTCCCTGCCCATGGCAGAGGGTTGGAACAAGATGATCTTTAAGGTCACTTCCAACTCAAGCCTTTCTATGATTCTATGACTATGTATTACAACCCTTTATCAATTTAAAAAAATATATATCAGAACAAACAATTTCAAGTGAAACTATGAACAACAAAACCAAGTTGTGGGAGTTACAGAAGTGAAGGTTCTATACAGCATAAATTCACCAAATCACTTGAAGGGCTCTCAGTCTCCCTTCTACTCTCTCACCAGTACCACCTTGGTGTCAAGCAGAGGTTTAGTAAGGAGATTTCCTTACAGTTAAGAGGGAAGAAATTAAGACTTTTTTTTTTTTTTTAAAGAAGGTTGATCATTTACATCAGCAAATCTAAGAGCTTCTAGAGAGAAACTTGTATCCTGGTATAGAGGCTTACTTAAGAATCACCAGGAGTTGTCAAGCACATATCAAGGTTACAGGAATACTACTTCACCTGCAGAAAAACCTGTGAGATTCGTACTCCAAACAATTTTCCAAGTGTGATATACCTGATCTTGCATGTTCAACAATAAATGGCAGCAATGTGTAAAAATTCAGCACAAAAAGGGAATTTGGTCAGAACACCTTGCTCTCTGAATTAGAAACCTCAAGGTGTGCACTTAATAGCATGAATAAGATACAGAATTTATAGCTTTTTAAAATATTTTCTTAAAATATGAGAGGCAATTAGTTCAGTCTCATTGTCATGGAGCCTTTCCACACTCTTATTCAGTAAAGAGTATCTTAAAAATGGTCTACCCTGCAGGCAGTCATTATCTTCTGACTGTCTCTTTTGGACTTGTGGTTAGTTCTGTTGGATTGAGAATGTACCAGTTACACTGCTGTTAATTTATTCTTCCTGTTTGGTTGGATCATAGACCAGCATCACTGGCGCCCTGCCAGGCAGAAGAAGAGCAACAATATCTGGCAACTAAAGAGATTTAAAATAATTGGTGGCAATATACCAGCTCCAAAATGACTGAAGGTCTGGCTCCTGTTCAGTTGTCAAATGAAATGTTATCTTAATTATAGGGTCTAGGCTCTTCTCTGAGCAAAATAGGATTTTTTTTTTTCTCCTTTTTCTTTACAGCTACTGAATCCCAACCGTTATAGGATTACCTTTTCATATCTTAATACTCCAGTCAACACAATCATAGAGAAGCTGTTGTTTGAGAAAAAGAACTACAGGAAGGATGATTTCCAGAGGTAAACAACATAATGAGCTCCAAGTCTGCAAGTAATACAGAGAATGCTCCCATGAACTGAGAATATTGGTGTTCTCTCCTCTCTGTGCATCATTTCAGTTTATATAATTGCCATATTTGTTAATTAAAGTCAGCCCTTAACAAAAAAAAAAGTAAAAATTGTATTTTGTGGCATCTCATGAATAAAATAGGACACTGTACTGACCGAGGTATTTCATTCCAATTTCCTCTATCACCAGTTTTGTATCACTGCCACCTTGCTGGTGTCTACAGACACACTCAAGATTCCCACCATGTACATATCAGAATCAGAGTAGATGGAAGGGAGGAATTTTCAAAGTGGTAATACATTCATGGGGGGATTTCAATCACAGACTTTCTGTGATGACTTTCACATATTTTTCTGCAGCTTAAACTGTAAGGACTTTGTAAAGGAAACGTATGCCATTCACTCAGCTTTTTTTCCTCTATGAAAAATCCTGCTTCCCATTACCAGGACTAGAGAGCTGTGGGGTTTGAGACACTTCTAGTGTTTATCTTTAGTTAGTCTGAAGATTTGGCATATCCCTCAAGATGGAGTATCTCCTACAGCAGTAACTCAAAACCATTATTAACGGGGGAAACACATTGCTACATGCAAATTATTTCAGTCTAACTTGTGTTAACAACATAAAAACACTTATATAATTAAGCTCTTCTGTGTTTCATAATGCAATTTTGTTTGGCATAGAATGAGAGAATATGGGCAAGATGGACTGAAATTAGCAAATCAGACTTCTCAATACAGAAGGGTTAAAGGGAGTTCCAGTCACAACAGGTAGTCAAAATCATTAATGAAAGTAGTAATAAAAAATACATTCTGTTATTTTATTCCATAAATCATGGATACTCACCAGAACTAAAAATCCCAAAGTATTGCCAAACCAGCTTCATGGAGACTAAGACCCAAACAACTTTAGTTTCTGCTTACAAATGGAAAAAGTACAAGAAAAAAAAGATTCTCTGAGACCAAATAGAACCTCTGTAATTGTATTATTGAATCAACAGCATAATACAAACAAAAGACATTTACAGATTAACTGTAAAGTCTGCTTTAGAAATGTCACCTTGATCTAAAGATTTCAGGTGATACAGAACTTTGGTAAATTGTTCATACAGTTGCTGTTAAAATTTGGTCCTTATTTCCTACTTGAATTTGTCCAGACATTTAATCTTTTATTGCTTTTACCTGGTGGATTAAAGAATCCCAAAAAAAACTTCTTGATTTGAGAAAATTAGGAATAGGTGGAAGATGATAATCAGAATACCTCAACTCAGCTTTCTTTTGGAACAGAATACATAGTGTGGAACTGCAAAAAATATTTATCCTTCCTTTGGAATGACAATTTGTTTGATCAGCACAAGAGACAAATTTGCAGTGATTTCCTATATGCTGTACAGCAGCACTAATTGTTCCAGTGATAATGAATCACCTATTCAGCCTAAACCCCTGTGCCACAGAAAATCTGAATAACAACATGCCCACTAATGCCCACATTGCACCATTTGGGCAATCCACATCTTCTCTTCATGATCCACTTCTTTCTAGCAGGCTTTGTGAAATGATTATTTCTTGGCTCTGTACCCATGAAAAGCATAATACACATGCTATTCAGGGTTACAGCAAATACATGTGTGATAAACATCAAGTTCAGTCTGGGACAGTTCACAAAAACTGGAGCAAAAACAACAGAAAAGGAAAATTAACAGTGAGGGAAAAAAGAAGTAGTAATAAAATTAGTTCCTTGTACACTGATGGTCTTCCCATGTACTTTGTCTAAGTTACATTTCTCTTGGCCTTCCCACATCTCAGAAAAGCCTTGACTTTTATAAAAATCATAGTGTTTTGATTAAAATAGCTACAACATCAATAGAGGATGACTTCTCCCTCATCTCAAAGCCTCTGACATACCGTTATGCATATATATACACATACATAAAGCTGATACTCCACTGAGCTCTGTAAAGTCATTTCATATAACACAAAATTATTTCTATGCCATTTTCTATCACAAAATGATCATCTATTATGTGTTGCACTGCCTTCTTGCAAAATGCTACATTTTTAGTATGTCCATAGGCAAATAGAAAGCAAATTACGTCACCTGAGGGCCAGTAGGCTCTGTGCTCCACTGCCAAAATTGTAAGCAGTCATGCACACTTATGAAATACATTTTTCCTGTTTCGCCCTTCTTGGGGGTAAAAAAATAAATTAACAAAAAATGCCAGCTTCTAGAGCCTGCAAAAATTGCTTTTTCAAACTTCAATTCGTGTTATCTTTTCAGTTCTTGGAATAAGGATCCCCTCTCACGCAGGGCAAGTACTGTCCAAGTACATCACATTGCACAGTAGCACGTAACCCCAAGAAATGAAAAGTAAATGTCATGTCACACCCCTACAAAAGACGTAGATCTTTTCTGGTGGTAAATCCAGATTAACAATTTAACAGCCTTATTCATAAAAAGAGAGGAACATTTAATACCTTTAGCACCTGAAAATACCATAAGAATACAATCCCTCCAAGAAAATGGCCTTCACTATGACACACAACGAGCCCTACGCAGTGACATTTATTGGCAGGCCTCCTCCTGCCTCCACACACGTGCCACAGCTCTTGTGAAAGCATCAGACCTGGTAAATAGGTCATGCCATGCCTTAGATCCTAAGGGACATACAGCATCCTCAGGGACCAGCCTGCAGACCCTGCACAGGTACAGCAGCAGCCAGATGTGCGGAGCTGACCTCGGGGAATCCACCCTCACCCACAAGCATTCCTTGTTCCAAGGCAGAACACAGCAGCTACCCCCCCAGAGCAGGTTAGCACCCAACCCTTCAATCTTTATTCGTACAAATCTTACACTGGACACATAGAAATGGAAGGAAAAAGCACACACACACACACACACACATATGGTAGGGGTCTGTTGTTTTATGAACCTTCTACAAGACTCCCTCCTCAGCAGCACCCACTGTGCTGTGGTTCCCTCCTCTTCTTGTTATGCAACATTTTCCATGATCTAATACATGAGAAAAGGAACACTAAACTTCAAAAGGGGAACTGTTTCAATCTGTATCTTAAAATCTTACTCTCATAGCTTATTAGTCATTACAAACAAAATATTACATTATCTTCACCAGAGTGCAGAATTTTACTGTGTGGAAATAACTCTGCTGGGTGCTGCACTTTATTTAGACTGAAACCCGAAATAACTTTGAGACAAGTACATTACAGCCCACTTAGTTCACCTTTTCCCAAAGAATTAGACTTCATTCCTAGATTCAAGACTCAAATTAGAATTTGTGCTTTCTTTGCTTAATGCTAAAATCAATAAAATAATCTGTGTCCAGAATGAGATTTATTAAAATGAAAAATAAGAAGCTTTCTACAGAAAATCTTTTACATGTTAACCCTAATAAAACTAAACAGATATCCAATCTAAATTACACCAGCAGGACTTGGGCAGACTACAGTTAAACTACAGCAAAATGGAATCTAGAAACCCAAAAATTAAAGGACTGAGGAAATACTGTTAAATACTTGTCTGCAGTAAAATGTGGCCAGAATTCATTCCTAGGTTATGTACCTATTCTGAACTCCACAGAGGAAAATCTGGTACAATGAGGTCAATAAAAGCCTTCACTCAAGTAAAACTTAATTTTGCAGATCAGAAATGGCAAGGGGAAACAGTAGCTTGCTGGAGAAAAAATTATACATTCTTTCAGTTGAAAGAGAAATTAGTTGTATGGAACATTTTGTTAAAAAAGAAAATTGTACTTTTTATCCTTAACTTCAGTTGAAATGCATTGCGTGTCCTCCCTTCATACTTGGAAGGAACCCCAATTGCTTTGAAGTTCATCAGCCTAATGAGGAAGTCCATATAGCTCAGGCAGCTGCTGCATACTTAGCAGCTCTTAAAAGGGAGAACCATTTATAAATGTAAAGGGATGGCTATTCAGATACAAATATAAATTCACTTTCTAGCTCTGCTGCTGACATGACTCACTGGACTCTGAGTGCTAGATTTTGATATAACATGGAAAGATACCACTGAAGTTATTTGTTTTGATTCACTGCAGCAATGAACATGATCTATCTACAGAAAAAACAAAGCCACAGCTTTCATCAAAGTTTTTCAGTCTTGGCATCAGATGTGTGCAATTACTGCACCATCTGAGTGCTTTAAGGACTTCAACCCAACTCTAGCAGCCTGAATAAAGGACAGCACTTTTTAAACTATCTACCAATGTTTTAATAACAAATAAGACATATTTGTTGTATTATATTTCTAGCCTTATACAGGATTTAATCTTCTATTGAATTTCATATGCTAGGACAAAGTCCCATGACTAAAAAATTAGTAAAAAGTGACATTTTCTATTGGTACTGAAGCACACTACATTTAATATCCACATCTGGGAAGCTTTGTAAACCAGTTACTCCCTTACACTCTAAATTTCATTTTCTAATCAAAAATTACAAGAAACACTTCTTTACACTCCTAGTAAAGTCATGAGATTGGATCACATGAGGGGAAGCAGAAATAAAACATCTGCATGCTGCACAATTCATGAAGCATTTTTTGCTGCCTGCATATTCACACATTTTCATTGCTTGGTTTTCCTGTGTTCCTAATTACACTGTAGATAAATTTCTTAAGAGAAAAAGAATTTGGAAGGAACAGACCTCTCAGAGACAAGGGCAACAATTAAGCTGGAAATGCCTGCTTTTTTTTCAGCATAATCTGAAGCATAATTATGCAAGTGATGTTGCTGCCATACCATTTCATTATCCGTGTGCCAGCATAGAGGGTTTCTATTCCTATTGGATGGAGGTACCCAAGTCAATCTAGGCTGTGCCAGCATGGAAAAATGTGAAGTTGCCCAGTAATTGTGAATGCAAACATAAATAACAGAAAATCTGGAATGGAGTATTTATGGATGCGCATGCTTCCTGAATACCCATGATTAGCTGGAGATAAAGAGTAGCAGAGCTACCCCAAAATGCATTTCCAGGGTCTCTTTCCGATAACTTCAGAGGCTGTTGTTTTTCTGCTTCCTACAGTGCACATAAAACTTAACTCCGAAGTTTGCAGACCATGAAAAAGGAATGCTAAAATAAGATACTGAAATCCAGAGTACTAAAGGGAAAAGAAGGGCATGTGAGAAAAAGTCACCCCCAAATCCAAAATAAGATTTTCACTAAAAATTAAAAATAAGTATTAAATATTTTCAAAATAACTTCAGCTTTGCTCCTTTGATCTGGAATGACTACTCTTAATACTACAATATAAAGCTTCTAAAATAGAATTACATGCTTCACAAATGAATGAGGGAGTGAATCCTAACTGCCTTGTATTTTTCTATGTGTTCAAACTGCTTTCTTATTTTTATGTGTAAGCATAGGTGCTTGCAACGTTGTTAAAAACATTAATGGATGCTGTCAAGCTGCAAAGTAAACTGTAGGAATTTTTAACAAATCTGTAGAACTTTTAAGTTTGCCTCATCCTCAATTTGCATGTTAAACATGTAATTAAAGTTACAGCATTCCACAGATGCCACCATGTCAAACAACTAGAGGAAATAAAAGGGGAGGAGAAAACAAGGAAATTTAATTTTACATACAGGGATAAATGGATGGCAAACAGGGCCATGAAAGCACATTAGCAGAGAGCAAAAGCACAGGGAATTAAAAGTAAAGAACACCATCTGGGTAGCCTGGATGGTGTGATGGTTCTGTCCCCTCTGTCCAGCTGGCAAGGGGCTGGGACATGGTACTGCTAGCACTGCTGGTGTATCTGAGAAGCTCAGCCAGCTCTGGGCTGCCCAGAAATCTTCGTGTCTGGCTGCAGCAGGAATGAGGGCACTGGCACTTTATGTGGCAAAAATGCAGTTTCTGTGATTCAGGATCACTTTCCTATCACTTCAATCAGCATCAGATCAAGCCCTGAAGTTAACTGGCTCAACAACATCCATCATTTTGAATTAACTTCTCTTTGGATTGGTCACTTCTTTTATGGACTAAATTCATCCAGGAGTAGATTGAAGGAAAACAAGAATGTTTTTTCATATTTTCTACTGCAAAGAAAAAGTCTCCAAGCTGTTCTTTGTGTCCATTAAGTTCAGAGTTGTCACAAGGAAATTAAAATACTGAGAGGAGAATTTATATTGGATTTTGCCACATTTTCTAACATTTTCTAATTAGGGCAGTGAACAGTGATACAAGTCACTAGGGACACTGTGATACTCATCATAGTATGTTTTCAATAACACATTGAAGAACTTAGAGAGAAAGCTTTAGATACAGTCCATTCTGACCCAGGAAAAGATGATGGAATTGTTGGAATAGCACAAGTTCTCAGAACAACTCCTGACTCAAATTCCCATGACTGTGACCCCCCCCCCGGGGTAAGAAAAAAAGTGGTGCATTTTTGGTGAGATGACTACATTTTCTGCAGCATAACACACAAAAATACCACCCCTTGATGGGTGTGATTTTCAGCAATTTTGCTTTAAGTTATAGTGCAGCTGTCTTCATCCTTCAGTAATACTTTTCTGTTCTGCTTCTTAATTATCTCTTAGAATAATTACCATGTCATGGCTTGCAGTCTTTCTTTAGTTGTAATCACTGGTAATTTGCCTGAGAAAAAGACAGCAAGTTCAAATTTTGCAGGAATCTGAGGGCTACGATGACCCTCCAGAGAAAACAGCAGCATAGGAGATAGAGGTCTTTTACCTGAAGTGAGTCTTAAACTTTAAAATTGGCCACATTTAAACTGTTAGCATTCTAAACATGATAATAGACTCCCAGAGAGTCCATGGCTTTGCCTGAGTGTTTTGCCAAGCCAGGATGGTGCTGTTGCTAACAGCTGCAAGGGCTGAAGTAGGTGATACTGTGTTCATAGAAAAGAACCTTTTGTATTTATTTTTCTGTACTGTCTTTGCACCCAGGCAGTAGGACATGATCACATCCCTGGGAATAAATAGGCAGAGCAGTGAGCCTCTGTACTCAACCTGTACTGACCAGGATCAAACCAGCTCATAAACAGGAGGAAATGTTTCTTTCCTGTGTAGTACATGACAGTTCACAGTTAGCTGAGAGTTCTTTCTCACACTGAAATATATACTGTAGAAATTGTACCATTCATCCATCACATTTCATATTGTTCAGCCCAATACAAATGTATATGCAACCTGAATATGCCAAAAAAATTCCTCCTGAAAAATAAGTAATTTCATTAAATATTCCTGCAATAGAATGTGCAGGTATAATTGAACCAGCAGCTTTTTCCAGAGAGAAATCAAGAACCATTGACAAATGTTATGTCAATTGATATGATCAAGAACTATATCTCCAATGATAATAGCATACAATTGTCACCATTTAAAAGTTATCTGGTGCCAAATGCTATTAAAATTCTTTTTAAAACCTCAATTGCATATTGATGTTAATATGCAAGATACGTTGGCACCCTTTAACAAACTTCCAGTTTGAGGTTGTCAAGAGTGTGAAAGATCAAACAGAGGTTAGAGCAAATTCCAGGCTGTCAAGAGATACCTGACAGAATAAAGAGCAAAATTCTGCAAACCATTTCAATTTGACATTGATGGTTTTTTATCTTGGAAAGGACCAACACATGCAAGATTTTTTCTGGGAGGTGCAACAGTAAGGTATTTAAGGCTAGATATAGAAAATGTAGTAGATATTCAGGTATTGTGCTACCAAATGGTATTTACAGACCCTTATAAATGCACAAACCATGAGCAAAATAAAATAAAAATAAGTGGATTGTGAAAAAAAAATACCAAATGGAAAGCTTCTAAACTAGACAAAAGCATGTGCTGAGATGAGGGGAAGTACTTAAGGGAAGGTATTGCTGCTTTTTGAGGCTGAGAATGCACAATTCCAATGCACAAGTTTCGTTATGCCACTGAATTTGCTTTAAAGAAAAACCTACAGAAAGGCATGGAGAACCCTCGCCATCGTAAGAATAATCTTACTTTGGCATTACAGGGAATAAACAAATAGTTTTTTTTTTATTAGATTAAAACAGCCAATGCCCCTTCACTTCCCTCAGTTTATCTGTTTTGATTTTTTTCATGTGATGTCATATCAAAAAATCTAACAGTGTAGGGCCAGAAGTAGCTCTATTTTCATATTTGATGGTCATTTCCTTCCTCAAAGTCATGATGTTGTTTCCATTATTTCACTATCTAGAGGTTGTATGAGGAACCAATGTCATCCTTAGCACTGAATAAATAATCTATTGAGAACTATTTAACACATTTCTTTTTCATCTATTTTTCATGTAAATCTCCATTGTTACTAATAATACAGAATATAATCCCTTTGTTTCAGTGCTCCACTGAAGCCACTGAAAGAAAACTGAAGTCTACAGTTCTCCAAGAACAAAGTCATTGTCTTAGTCCCGTTTTATGACTCCTGTGAGCCTGAGTGGGTGTTAAACCAAGCCTTGTAATATTAAAATGTCCACATGCTTATGAAAATTTAGTTGTCTATGTCACACTAGAATTTCTCTTAGTTGTCTGGTGCTAACTGACCGTGTTACTTTACCATAAGGAGTTTAACTATTACCTTCACGTTTGAAAAGCTGGTGGCTAGAATGAAGTTATGTCCTCCAGTTTTAAGCTTCCATTAAGAAAAAAATTTCCATCCCTACACTTAGAGTACAGAGAAAAGCTTGAAACACACCAACCATCTAGCACCTGAAATCCAAGATAAATTTCTACAAATTTAATGTTTTAAATTTCATTAGTTTGGGGTTTTTTTGTAAGCCTGATGCCTTCTGAATGCCTCAATTTGACATTGCCAAAATAAAAGTGTGCTTTGCATTTACCATGAGCAGCACTGTCCTTCATAGAGACCGTGCTCTTTATCTTGTAGTGCCTCAACAGGGCAGCTTGGTTTTAGCATGTGCATATTTTTCTTTAGATAAATCATTGAGCTCCCTAATGAGGGCTTTTCTCTCTGTGAAATGCAATAAGAAGCCAATATATGTTCCTGGACAGGTGCCCATCACAGAGACCTGCAAGGTGGCTCTTAGAGCTGCATCCATCTGCCAGAAGTAGCTTTATCTGGGATCAATAGCAATCCCAGTGTCCAGGTAATTAGTACCTAATCTGTATCTGTCACACCTTTTACCTCTGTCACTGACTGGAGACCTTGCCCTGCACTCAGGATGACATTTCCATGAGGATAAGCCTGAGACAATGCAAATGAAGCCCACGTAACTCCAGGATTTAAAAGCAAAGCTAAGCTGTGTGTACCTCTTTCGGATGGTTCCACAGCTTTACAGTAAAAACAAGAACACCCTAGAAATACCCAAGACGTGGTTTGAATTTGTAAGAAAAAAAAATGCCTTAGAAAATCGTCTTTGATTTTTGCATCACCACTGGCTGACAATGGAAAAGGGGTCAGTAGAGCTCAAAGCCTTATTTATTTTCCACAGAAATTATTTCGAAAGTTTGGTGCTGTCCGTAACTTTCCACTTGAAGTCTAAATGCTTCTAAGTTTTAAAACTCTCTCTTCCTTTGCTTGGAAATGTTTATCCTGCACTTATAACTTTCACTACTTACTCATTACCAGTGCCACTGGGCCAAATTGACACCTTATGAACAAACACTGGCTGCAAAATAACATAGTTACAACAGTACCAACTTTACTTTCAGTAAAGAAATTATCTTTATAACTCTCACCTACATAATACCCCATAACCAACAATCCCCATGTGCCTTCCCTACTGGGCAAGACTATTAATCTTATTTCAAAACAAAGTCACCCAGGGAAGATGGAACAAACCCCAGAGAAGGCATGTTCTGAGTGTATGCAATTGGATCTTTATCAAACCATTTCATCCTTTCACTGTGTTAGCTCAGAAAAGTTAAGCAGAAAATATCATCTCATACCTATCAGGCCACTGAACTCAAATGTCTTCCCTTTATTCTGCTTATAAATAGAAAGAGCTTTATACAGTAGAGATTTTAATTTTTTAAGCTTAAAACTGATTCTAGATTGTTACTTTAAGACAGCACAGTCAGCTCAAGATGTCATTGGCACCAAGCCACTCAGAGATATTCAAACCTCCCATGGACTGCTTTGGCACATGTACAGTACACAGTGTTTTTGTTCAATAAGTTCTTAGCACAAAAATGTAAAAATGAGGTGCTTCAGAGTATTATAATTTACAAAAAAGGTTCTAAGAAGCTAATTCAAATAACTTCAGGATTAGAAAATTTATCTCTCCCAATGCTGAAGTGGTGAAATGAGCAATAGCTCATAAAGTAATAGTAGTGTTGGAATCCATTCATTCCCTGATGACCTTGTGTTGGCATTGAACTTCAGCTGGCACTGAGATGCAGAAGAGAACCAACAGTGCTTACTGATGAAACACATAATGAATGCAACCTGCTTTCTGGAATATCTTGTACCTTGTGCAAATGCTCTGATTTTCTGATATCTCATAAATTCTCTTGCTCCTCTGCTAGTGGAAAAAGACTAATTTTTAATTATTTGAGCTGCTTTTTATATTGCCTTTATAGCATACTTAAAGTTTAAAAAATTATCATGATCCTGATATAAATTCCACAGCCATTAAGCTGTTAATAACCAAAAAACTAATTTAAAACTACAGAACTCATTTTGACCTGTAACACAGTGAACACTTATTACAATAGATAAAAAATTATGCCTTGAAAACTTCATCTGTTTTGTGGCTGAAATAGACTTATATTAAAAAAATTAATGCATTCAAACTAAAATTTAAGTGGCCCATTCTCATTTATTGCCTGAGGTAATTAGATTTTTTTTTTTAGAGTTCAATTACATTTTTAAAAATACTGTTTGTTTTCTTTCACTGATATAATGAAATGGGGATAAAGATCACGTAACTTTCGAGCCAGAGGGCTCTTTTAATGCTTGTAAGATGAAGAGCACACGGATGACAGAAAGAAAGAAAAGATGGCTTTTTGTACTGCCATGAAATATGCTGAATACATGACTAAGAAGTTGTTAAAAGGCAAAGAAAAATTGTTGAAACAAATTGGGTTTGAGGCTATGTGAGTATGTTTCACTAGGAACATCATTATTATTTTTAGAAATAGGAAAAATATCCTGAGCTTTGAAAACTAAGATAACAAATGCTATTGAACAGGAAGATATTCTTAATCTCTAAAGATTTTAATTGGTGTCCATTAATTCAATAGGGTCTATCAGGCTCTGTTTCCACATACTCAGCCAAATCTGGTTCACAATACAGTTCATTGTATCCAAGAGAATAACAGAAGGGACTAATTTTACTGGTTTTACCAAATTTGGGTTAACATGCTTGTACTGAATCAATTTACTGATTTGAAATGTTGTATCACTAAGATTTTACATAACCACACAGAACTTTTTGAGTTATGCAAAGGTAAGAAGTATTTCAAACTGGTTATTAGTTACTTAAGCAGTCCATGGACAGCAAAAGACAGTAGTCCTGCTCACAGTGTTTCTTGTTACCTATTTTCTATTTTTATTTGAATAGAGCACAGCTTTGTGAGCTGGACATAGATATAAACACTTTAAGCCTTCAGTATTGTGCTTATTTTATCTTAATGTCTGTTTAAAATTTAGTTGCTGGTCATGGTCTGTCATATAATCTACTAAGGAAACTAAGATTTAAAGCTAGATGCTGTTTTTAGCATGGAGCAGAGCTCTCAATTCTAATAAAGTCAAATGAAAATTTCCAAAATGAGAGAGGCAAAATGTCTTTAAAAAGGCACTAATGTAACTCCCACAATCTGAATAATTATCTGTTAAGGTAAATACATTTCCATAAAATATTTTTCTTTTAATGATGCCACTGAGAAATTAATAGTTTTATAATTTTGGTAATGTTCAGAGACAGCTGTGCCTGTGATCTTGCCCCTTTACGAACACTATCAATCAGCATAATTCCTGACACAAAAAAAAAAAAAAAATCAGGAGACAATTAAAATGTTTTGGGCCTTTCTAAAATATATTTGCAGAAAAATTCACTCCACAAACCCGCATGCATCTAAGAAAATCAGTGAGCGTTGTATGAAGTAAACACTACTCTAGAAGAGTCCAATCCCTTCTTGTCTGCTCTTGGTCATCAAGAAACATCTATTGGTATAATAACTCATATTATTACAATAACTAATTAGTAATTAACTCGGGCTGGCAAGACCTTTTAAGTAACAACAGTTGGCTTAGCTGCATTTATTGCTTCCCTTCTATATCACTTGTTGGCCTGCTTCAGAAGTGTTTTAAATAGAAACTAGAAAGACAATTAAATGCCATTTTGGATAGTCATGGAGGTGTTCTGAACATGTAATTAGGGTCCTGATTTATAATTTTTAGGATTGTGCAGGAAACTGGATCCCAGGGATTTTTTTTTATAGGCTTACTCACTCAAAAACACACTGCTATCATCACATCTGATCACCTCACCTATTTTGCTGAAAATCTAGAAAAATGAAAAAAATGAACCATTTCTCCAATTAAAAACTCAAGGGTTAAAAAGAAATTACCATCATCATCATTATATCTCAGACACTTTTTTTTCTTCTAGAAATCTGCTTCAAAAATTAGATAAAAACTCTTCGCTATTCCTAGCTTTTAATCTGCTTTGTCTGTGCTTGGGTTTTCTATGTCTCTCTCTGTGGCCAAGGGTTCAGCTTTTGAAAACTGTCCATCTGTTCCTGTGTTAATTCTGCTATGTTTATGCAAACTCCAAATGGTGTAGGTTTCCTTATGTGCACTTTTTCCCACGGAAACTTTTCATCAGAGCTGATTTAGGAGAGCCCAGTGATTACAGGGTATTAGACAGGGAGGTGGGTGCAGAAGCCTGGTGTAAGACAGCAGTCCATACAATGAACACAGCTTACAGTATGGAATCCATACCTCAACCTCAGAACCCTGTAATAATTTGTAAAACTAAACCTGCTCATTTATTCATATCCAAAATTCAGGAGGTACAAGCAATGTGAAGTAAATCACTTGCAATAAAAAAGCAAAGTCATCCTCATATACAACAGGAGAATATCCAACTTCCAGGTGACAGTATTCCTGTAATCTAACACAGTCCTCTCTAAAACAGAGGGGCTTTCCTATTTTATTCAATTCTATTTAGTGGGTTACAACGTAGCTCCAACTTCTGAAAAAAGCAGCAGATCTGTTGAGGATGAACAAGTTGTCAAGACTTTGTATCTGATCTTGTACCTGTAGTTAATTTGACATAGCTGCAAGATTAAAAGACAAACTGACAAACTGCTACCTACTGAAATTACTCATTATTGGTTAAGGTTTGACGTACTTGGCCAAAATATCCCCCGAACTCTGCATTTCAAAGTTGTTATAAAATGACAGAAGTTATAAGCAGCTATGGAGGTTAAGCCAACCTGATGACTGAACAAGATCGAGATTCTACTGCTATCAAGGAGCTGTCTCTGCTGCCAGGACCAGAGAGCAGATTTCCTTTCTAATGGACAATCCTGTTAATTTACTTGTAGAAAGAAAAGACTCCAGTAACTTGAGACAAGACACATACTGTTTAGATCAAATAAGGCGGGGAAAAAAGCTGTAATACAACCTCTACTGCAGCATGCATTTCCATTGTCAAAAAGATAAATAGATGTTCTCTGGAAGAGGAGAAACACTAGAAGCAGTATCACTCCCAAACACCTAGGTCTCTCTCATTGATAAAGCAAAGGTTATTTCCTACACAAAAATGAAGATCAGGGTCTGTTTTGAAGTGCAAACTCTTCCCGCTTCATAATCCTTCAAAGTACAAGGCAGAAAACAAGATTATATGAATTTCTTGCTTGATAGTCAACTTTCCTGCTGGTATTCCACATCTGGTCTATTTATTATTCAGTTGTATCCACACCTATCCCAGTAAGGTATAAAAAGATATTCAGAATTTCCTTGACTTCTTGGTAGGTGTAAGAATACAGGTAGCTGGTTTTAAATTGCAAGCCACTGATCAGAGCTTGTAGCATCATCTGGCCTGGAACATCATGTCATGGAAATATTTAAATTCCTCATTGTCCTTCAGAAACCTGTACCTATTCAAGTCACTTCTCCATTGACTATATTAGTGAAATCTAAAAAAATGTGGGCAGTACTTCTCTGCCACATTGTATTCTTTACACTCTGTATCAAAAAATAGGTGCAAATGATTTCTTTTTTTTTGCCCAACCTGAACATCCATTTATATTACTAATAAATTTGGTCTGTACCATTTTAATGTCAGAATCCTTTTTCTGTATGCACAACACCCCAGAGATAGACCATTTATTCCAATTTCTAATCTTAGTCAATATTTTCCAACCTAATGTAATTTCATGTGAACTAGAATGGAACTTGGATCCTTTTCTTATGATTTTCACAAAAATTCAAGATGCACACTGATTTCTGTCCCTCTCCCAACAGGACCAAAGTTGCCAATTCATTTATACAAGATGCTTTAGTTTTCAAGTCATGTTGGCCAAGTCAAAGTTTTTCACTTGCCGTTTAAATTCTTAGTTTAACACAAAATCTTTTGATGAAAACTGGAGCTTTTCACTTTTCAATGGTTGAACATAGCAAGATACACACTGCAAAGTCTAATAGTGGGATAATATCACTGAAAGAACACAATAAAACTTCCAGTTTACTTGTAAGAGTTAATGTTTCATTTAAATACTTAGTCCATTTGAAGATGTAGAAAGAGCATGATGTTAAAATGTTTATGATAATGTATTTTGCCTGATAACCCTGTTTATATTTGTTTACAGTTGAGCAGCACATTAGCAGTAAAGTAGAATAAACATCATAAAGTGATGGAAGACTTGAGTGCCTTAGCACAAATAAAGAAAAGGTTTCACACCACACTGAATTTATATTAAAATCTCTCAGTGATTTTGAGAAGAGCACACACACAATTAGAAAAGGCAGAATAGGTCCTAAATTAGCTCTGTGAATTCTATATGCCTTACTCTTCCTAATGCACTACACCAATAAACTGTTAGGATAATCACGCTGGTGCCAAGGCTCCCATTGTCTTTAATAAGCTTTCCCATTTACAAAGCAAGTGCAGCCTCGTGCAGGCAGGTAGAGGGTAAAAGCAGAATACTTAATGGAAAGTGTCAGTCCTGATGCAACAGAGCTATTTCTGAGGGTCCACCAGGAAAACCAGTCCTGTAATAGCCAAAACACAATAATTAACATCATCATCCAAAAGCCAACTGGCAGCAGAAGTTCAATAAGCTTTACCGCTTAATAAAAACCTCATTAGCTTGACTTGGCTTCTATTATGTTATTTTCACAATTCCTGTCTTAAGTCATTGTTCTTCCCTTGTCTTTTCTGGGTTACTCACAATTACAGTTCCACTTGAGACCCCAACAGAAATGAGGAAACCCTTGCATTTCAGGGACAATACATAGGTTTTTCTACTAATTCAGTCTTTGACTGAGAAAATTACTATATCATTTGTATGCAACATTGTGAATATCTCCAAAGAACCACAGCATTACTTATTCACAAACTAGACTGTTTGATCATTAGGGAATGTCAAAGTGATTTTGGGGGACTTACACTGCTGTGTCAAAAACCTGGTACCAAAATTTATCATAAAGTCTGGTTCAGTCTTGCAAGGAAAAAGTCAGAATAAGGTCACTGTCCCACCAGACCCAGCCTCAGCTCCCTGCCACAGTTTTGGCACCATCATACAGCTTTGTAGTGCAAAACAAAAGAACTGCATTCATAGTTGTTTCCTGAAAAGGAGCTTAATTCTTTCTAAAGCTAAAAACCAATTAGCTAACACCTACCACAGAGATGATTTTGGAGAGAAATCAATCAACACATTCAAATATAAAACAAAATTTGGGAACTTGATGATCAGGAATACACCATCAATCAGAAAGAAAATTGTCAGTGAAAAAATAAAAAGATACTTTTACTGCACACTGTCATATAATTTTGTTGGTCCTTTTTGTCTCTCATTTCTTAGATTCCTTCTGTACTTCTGATTTAGGAAGAAGTGTTACAGCTACGAATACACACCAAAAATCCATCTACAGACTGCTTTAAGCATTTGCTATGATTCAAAGGGAATTAAGAATACTTAAAAAGTCTGGTTTTGATTTCTTTATGTCTATAATGCTACACCAAGTCTTCACAGGTGATGATTCCATTGGAATAATTATCCTGCAATAGCGAGTTAAGTGAGATGAAATTTGTATTGGAGAAAGAATGCTGATATTAGCCAATATTTACTATAGCAAAATCACTTAAGCAACAGTTGTGACAAATTAGGTATAACTAATTCTATCTTCTCCCCTGATTTTAGATGCCATGAGACACAGCTGAATGCTGCCCAAAGAGATGTCAGTTGCCTTCCCAACAGCCTATGAGGTAACACGGTCTTCCCAAAGTTACCCAACGTTCACAGCACCCTTACATCCTCCCATATCATGGAAAACCTGATGGATACCCTGGAAGAGAGGCCTTTGCCTTAGTGTGGATTTTGTTTTCCATTTAGCAAATTTAATTCTAGGGTTTTGCTTTTTGGGAACTTTTCATTTGATCTTCAAAACATTGCAAAAGAATTTAAGAATGTACAAGCTCAATTGCAAACATCATGGAATTTTACCAACACTTCATTTTCCTCCCTCATGAAAGACAGAAGATACACAGAAATACAGATAACAAAGTACAGTTACAATGGAAATTCTTTTTTTTCCCACCACTTTCATAAGTGACTCAGAGTGATACTCCTTTCTGGGCATTTGGAAGCTTATGATTTAAAAGGGGATTTAACGTTAAAAAAGGCAGTTCTGGCAACTAAAATCAGACCAGGTCTAAGCTGTGAGTGGTAGCACTCTCAGGAGTTATTTGACTACAACTAAGGAAAAGACACTGAGAAAATCTAGTTGATAATACTAGCAATTACATGTAATTATAACACTGACTTTTTAGAAATAATCTTGCAGTTGCAGACCTTTATTCCATACAAACATAACTCATCAATGAACTAAACTGCACAGAAGTCCAAGAAGCAATATCAGAAAGGACAAAATAAAATAAAAATAAAAGGAAATAAAAGGAAATAAAATAAAAGGAAATAAAATAAAAGGAAATAAAAGGAAATAAAATAAAAGGAAATAAAATAAAATAAAATAAAATAAAATAAAATTAATATAATATAATATAATTAATATAATATAATAAAAATATTAAATTAAATTTTAAAAAAATAAGAAAATCTGTCTAATCCACATGATTTTGATGTTACCTGGAAGTTCAACATCCCCCAAACCACACCTTTCAATAAAAACATATTGTGGTTTTAGGGACACTGAGTGAATTATATCACTGAGGGCCAATTAGCAATTTGTTCTCCCCTTAATGCAGTCAACAATTTCCTTACTTTTGACAAAGAGAAGAGAATTTGAACAAAAAAAGGTGTCATATACCAAACTGCTCAGAAAGTGCACTGTTATTGACCTTAAATCACTCAAGCCTACCAGTCAAATCAGATCTAAAAATACATAAAAATTGTACTCTATCAGAAAAGTCATTCTGACTTCAGCCAGCTGATGGAAGCAGGTGTTGATATACGTGGTCAATGAATGCATTGAAAGGATTATGCTCAATATTCTCTGCTGATGCAGAGATTGCAGGATTTGAGAGTGAAGAAGGCAGAGCCAAAATTATTTAATTATTGATTTTCTATACATGGTTTAAATTTTCTGTATTATCAGCTAATATGGGGGAGATAGAAGCTCACACAATTGGCATGAGAGCATGAAATTACAATAGTAAAGTAAAAAGTTTCAGGATCAGATGTTTGAAAAGCAACTTGCTGCATAACAGCTTATTCTAGAATTTCAGTCATGATTTCAGGCTCAAGAAATGTTAAGGCCCTCTAAAAAAAGGGAGAATCTTAGAATGCTATAAGAAGTACACAAAGCTCAAAAAATGAGGGTCACAAAGACAATAAGAATAGTCTGTATTATCAAAAGCTTTGTAAAACATGAATTCAAGAATACAAATAACTCTGAATACCTAAGGGACCACCTGCTTCCAAAATGAAGCCTGTTTCATTGTGATGGAAAAATATTGAGAAAAATTCAAATAATAAAAATTTCATGATTAACAGTATTTTTTTTCAGAGCTCTGAGGATAACTTATGGAACATAGCAGCTTTTATTTTTAATTCAGTGCACTTCAGATCAGATCTTGGGCCCTAAAGCAGCAAAGAGAGACAGGAAAAAAATAAAAGAGTAAAAAAATTTGCACATAGCCAGCTCAATAATTCAACCATCAGAAAATGCCACTTGCTGTCTCCTCTGCCTCAGACGGGACACACAAACTTAGGGCTTCAGATCAGCTTGGCAGAAATTTCCTGCATCTGTGTTTAGTTCTATATTAAGATGATTAACACTGTGATACTCCTTATAATCCATATGCCATTTTCAACACATTCATGCTCTGTGCTCGTTGTTTCATTTCTTTGCATTTAATTTGTGGCCTTTGTCCATGTGAGCTGTCTACAGAAATGCAAAGACCTAAGGAGAAGTGAGAAACGCAGGCCTGGTGCAATCCAGACTCACACGAGCAATCACCAGGGCAACAGCATCTGCTTACATCCTTCAGTGTAGCAGTTTCCCTGGAATGAAGGGGGACAGCATAATTTATCTGACTCACAGGTATTTATATCTGCTCATTACCCACCAGAGTCTACATCCTGTTTTTACTATTTAAAATAATGGAGGTTAAAAAAAAAAAAACAAAAAAACAACAAAAAAACCCCACCCCACAAAATTGCACATTTTGGATTTAAGAAAATATCAAATGAAGTGGGATACATGAGAAAAACTACTTTCAAGTCCTTAGAAGCAATATTTTGTATTGTACATGGTGACTTCTACCCTGAGTGATTTAATGTGGTTTGAACTGTAACTATGAACTCCTAAGATGAACAAAAACACTGACTTGCAGATTACCTGTAGACATAGTTAATGATTTCCAAAAATCCATGTCACTGAGTTCAGCAACTTTCAGACTATTAAGTACACATTCAAGTAAATTTTTTCTTTAAACTATAGTCTGTGAGCTAATGTTTGTCTTTTGCTCTTCATCATCATTTTGGACAGTTCTAAACACAGCTCAGACACTAATACATCCTTCATATCCCTTAAACAATTAGTTACCCACCCTCTGCTGTCACTTTTTTTTACTGTATGAAAGCATCTTGTTTGACAATTATTTTCATAATAATAATTATTTTATTGGCAATGTCATTTTTTTTTTTCACAGTCTCCTAATTTCTTTTGCAAAAGTCTCTCAAGAAAGAATTGCACAAGTATCAAACCAATAATTGGGGTTTTTTGGAAACATTTAATTTGTTAGTTAGTTTCAGTATTTCTTAACATTATTCCTTCTGATTCAGGTCATCACACTGCTGCTCTCTGCTGTCGGTAAGAAGAATCCGCATGAAATTATTACAGATATGGCATTCATTTTAGGCTCTATAAAACACGTATATACACTACAAATTTTTCATTTCTAATTTTGCTTTCTTACAAAAATCAAATCTAGATTTAACTGGCAAGAAAATCCACATAATTGTAAACAGCATGAGTTAAACATGAGAAGAATCAGAAGGCTTTGCAAAGCAGTTGCACTCACCCTTGAATTTTGTACAAACCATGAAATATATGTCCTTGTTTAGTTCCACCTTTAGTCCCTGATTCTTTATCTCTGTTTTACCATGATCTGATAAAAAATTCATTCAACAAATACTTTTCAGTATGTAATGAATGGATAATTAAGTCCAAATTTTCACACTGCAGGTGATCTCTGCAGGGGCTAACTTCAAAATTGTACAGGGAATATAGCTGTCACTTAACAGTAGTTTGCATATTTTCCATCATGACAAGGCAGAAAATGAAACTTTTAAGAACAGGAAATCCCTAAACAGCTTGGAGATTTAACAACAGAAGATGGAAAACACCAACATTCTTGCATGACTTTTAAAATGGATGATTTGAAGTCATTAGAATGAATACACATCCAGGGCAGGAATTCTCCTAAAGTGAAAAATCTTTCACAGTAAGATTTTATATTGAGCTGGGCGTTCCTACCTATAGTTTAGGAAGAAATGCTGTACAAGAAAGAGAAAACACTTCTTGTCAGCTGATGGCACAATCCCTGATAAATGTAATTGTCTGAATATATGTATCAGGTACAGGTCCAAAACCCTTACACATGCAGCAACATTTGTGAGAACATAGGTTTAGCCTATAATAAGAAAAATGATGCAAGTGAAAACTTGACATTTTACAGAAGGTGGGCTTAGGTGTTCCCTATTCCTATGGCTTTATTCTCCTGAGATTCAGTTTATGCTGCCCCTTTTCCTCTGCCCATCATTTATCATTTTGCTTGTGTGGTACCACCCATGGCCTCCTGAATAAAACCCTTCAGAATCCTGAAAATCTGCAGTTATGCCTAATTATATGTGCAACACCAAACAGAAGCACAGCTACAACAGAAGTTGTGAATCTATTTTTGCATGGGTATATCAGAGTTATTCTGATTTAAAATTTGGCTGAAAACACAGTGAGCCTATTTAGATTTTGGCCTCTTGCTCCAAAAATCCCTTCATCCATTTTATTTGGGATGCTTCTTCTGTTCCAGTTCCTGATACAATGGGGAAAAGGGCCTCTATAAATGCCTGAGAAAATACCAACAAAAACAACTCACAAATACAATTTTTTCTGCATTCTGAGTTAACAATAGCAGCTGGATTGTCCCCAACACATAGATGGGATTAGTCAGTCTTCCAGGTGCTCATGGCTACAAGCAATAAACAATACTGTCTTAATTACGATTTAACATAAATTAGGATTAGCACACCCAGGAAGGCTTAGTGGGTTATCAGCAGTGTGCATTTTACCTAAGCTAGCATTTTGTGTGCTCTCAGTTATACCATCTGTTTATCTCCTCACATAGGTTGACTCTGACAAAAGGATTTCATGACAGGTAAGGCAGGATTTCTCAAACTCTGTACAGAGTATAAACCTAAAGGCATTACCACCCAAGCAGCCAGGTACTTCATCCAGCACATGGGATTTATTTTTAATTAAATTGTTTATTTTCAATTTAAATGCCTAAAAAAAGCCATAACATACTTAAAAGAAAATGTTCCCCAAGCAGTGGTCAATACCTGTGACTATTTCACAGAAGCAGTCTGTTCTCATTTAGTTTTTATGCAACATTCTTATGAAACCTGGACTATTTTCACACAAGATAGTCACAGCATGTACTTATTCAAAGTACTGTATTCATAAGCAAAACATTAAGGAAATTAAAAAAGGCCTTTTCTAGTGTTCTTAAACTCATAAGTGACTAACATAAAACACAAGTATGTTTCTGCAATAATTGCTTGAAATTTTTCTTTTTTTTTTTTCCTTTTGCTTGTTTTTGAATCTTAATTCACTGAACTTTTATTGTGGAAAACTATTTTGATAGGTCTTAAAATATAAACTCTCACCAATCCAGAGAAAAGACATGCACAACATCCAAGTCCCCACAGTGGTGAAGGACATGAAATCCAAGAATTTCAACTCATCCCTAATTCTGACCAAAGACTCACCTTTGGGTCACCAAAAAACAAGCATTCCCCTCACTAAGATTAGAAATTTGCTTTTCAGTTTCCCCATTCTTGCCAGATTCAGCCAAAATATGATGAATGGCTTTGGCAGAGTTGTCATCACCAGGATGTCAACATTTTCACATGAATATCAGCAACTCCAGCTCTCCTACAACCCAGAACAACAGAGGAGAACAGAAAGCCATGGAGAAGTCAGACCACACATTGCAATTCTCCATTAGGACTTGCACATAAGATCTTGCACATAAGATCACAAAAACCCACACATGCAAGGTTGCAATTAAAAGTCAAGACAAAGTTTTTAACTCCAGAGATGTTTTATACAAATAAATCATATTTTAGAGTTCCTTCAGACATTGATAAATCTTCTAGGAAATTTCCAAGAAATAATTTGATGCCTGCAGAGTACTCCCCATGACAATACTCTAAAAAATCCATTAAATTTATTGTGAGATAATTCTTCCATATTAGAAAACCAGGACAAATGTGTTGTGAAATCTCTGTGAAAAGAAATCATAAATAATAAAAATCAATACCTAATTCTGGTAAGGCTGGAAAATTCGTGGTTAAACCCCAGATGGCAACTGAGCCCTGCACGGCCTCTCACTCACTTTACCCTGGTAGGTTGGGGAGTGAATAAAAGAAAACACATGGGTTGAGATAAAGGCAGTTTAACAGGTAAAGCAAACCAAGGAATTCATTCCCCACTTCCCAGGGCAGGCAGGTGCTGAGCATCCCCAGGACAGCAAGGCCCCATCACCTGTAATGGTGACTTGGGAAGCCAAACACCATCACTCCAAACGTCCCCCCTTCCTCCTCCTCCCCCGCTTTATATGCTGAGCGTGGTGCCAAATGGTCTGGGATATCCCCTGGGTCAGCTGGGGTCAGCTGTCCTGGCTGTGTCCCCTCCCAGCTCCCTGTGCCCCCCCAGCCTCCCTCTGGTGGGGTGGGTGAGGAGCAGGAAAGGCCTTGGCTCTGGGTAAGCACTGCTCAGTGTTAACAAAACCAGCCCTGAATTATCAACAGAAATCCAAAACATAGGCCTATACCAGCTGCTATGAAGAAAATTTACTCTATCCCAGCCAAAACCAGCACAAATATTATTTTAAAAAGGTATTATCAGCATAATCAATAAACTTCAAAGGTAGTTTTCTGATTAAAAAAAAAAAAAACCAAACAAAGAGAATAGAAGTGGTTTTAAAAAAGGAACTTCAGGTGGTGTGGAGGTGAGGTCCTGGCAGCTTTGGACCCTTGCCTTCCATCATGAATTCTATCCAAGAAAAAACTATGTTCCAGGTACCCCATTTTTATAAAATGGTGCCGTACAACTATAAAAAAAATGTTTGCCAGAAGATTTAGCATGCAAGGAGTACTCATCCAGGGCTTAAAATATGTCTGCCTTCCAGCTATTCTCCCCGCTGTCAGTGTGCCATACAGTTCCTATTGTACCAACCCCTGATCCAGTGTTAAGCACTTGATTTTTGAGATGCTGCTGGTACACTTGGGCCTACATGGATGCAGTGGGGATTTCAGTGCTCGCTCTCTCTCTCCATCACCTGACCTAAGAGGTTTATGAAAGAGGATGACAGCAGAGCAGGAAGAATAAAGAAAGCAACAGACAACCAGGTCTGTCTGAGAGATGAGGAGTCCAGCAACGCCATGTGCACAACATGTACAGGAAGGGTTGGTTTCCCTTGTTATTTAAGACCAAATATAACTTAAGTAACTAAAGAGGAAACTACTGAATTGCTTCTGCCAGATGTAATGAATTAATAGTTTGCTCTTTCCCCTTTGGATTGAGAATTAATTCTTGGCCTATATTGGCATTTCTCTCACTGGAAAATTTAATTTGCGTCATTAAAGCCCTGAGTCTATTACATTTGCAACTGACACAGATGGGCACCAGAAAAAAACTCTGTATAATTTTGGTAAATTTGTTAATATTGATGATTCTAAGTATTATTCAAAATTCTAATTAAACACCAATAAGCTGCTTTAGCTGAAGAAAACCTTACATTAACACCAACAGAGACAAAAATGTATTTCACTGATAATAAATCTGACTTCTCACTTAGATTTTGATTAAGTTTAAGCACATTTAACATCAGAGGAATTAACTGCTTTGCTGAATATAGATCCTCTCTCTTAATCCATTGGTTCCATGGTAGCATTATGACTGATCTTATAGAGCAGGGAACAAATATCTACCACTCTCCAGACCCACTGCCTGTGACAACACCAGCAGTCAATTACTCAAAAAAAATTATGTATAAATTGATACACTTGGATTTGACACTAAATTTCATCTTAATTTATATTAATAGTAAAAATGTGAGCATTCCCATAAAAATATGCTCATTACCTTAAATTACTGTGAGAACAAAAAACTGTAGTAGTATTATTCTGTTAATACTGTCACACAGCTCTGGTAGAAATCCCTGCTTAACAATTTCACCAAAATGAATATTTTTCTGCATCCCTTTATATAAATTTCAAAAGAATGACTATAAAAAGATACACAAATATCAGGTAGAGCACGCATGATACATTTTGGGTACCTTGCACCAAATATAAAAATGTCTAGATGCAAGACAGATTCCCTAAAGAATTAACAGGCTGACATGAAGATAAGCAATCTACATGAAAAGCTGGAGTGGTTTTAAGCATGAGTAGGTGATATGAGGCTATCCAACATTTAATACAAGGCCACATTCTTATTTACACCTGAAAAGAACCAATTAAATTAATGTCCTGGAAACAACCACTTGTAATAGCCCACTGTAAATCTTTATGCATTCTTGCCTTTATTTTAAAGACTTTTCCTCTTTGTTCTTTCCAATGTCATCACAGTAATTTATGCCTTCCCTCTCACAATTCAGATATTGGCTGCATCCTCAGGACAGATAGAGGCATGATACTGAATAGTTAAACTTATAATTTGAAATTATCATAACTTCCATGCCCTTAAGAAAATTTGCTCTGGAATAACATGAGGGAGTTGCTCTTTTCCCCTTCCCCAAAAATTTTCCCTTCCATGTGGCTGTTGAAAGACTGAAACAAAAACATGCAGAGCATCACATGCCAAATATCTACCACAAATCCTCCTTAAAACAAAAGACTTGATGCAATAAGAACATGCATCACTTAACATGGGGAAAAAAAAAAAAAAGGTTTAATCCCTTGAGAACTGCTATCATTCTAAACTTACAGTTTAACTTTCTGGTTTGTTCACATTTATAGTAACCTTAGCCACTCAAGAATAAAATCTTCAGTTTAAAGGAATGCCATCAATTTGAAAGCAACTCAGGGTATTTTACCTAATATCAAAGAACAGAACTACAAAATTATTATTACTGAAAGTGGTTGCAGTTTTCTGTGATTTTTCAGTTCTTTAATCTGCAAATGTGGCTATACTCTGCAATGGTATTGTGGCTAATAAAAATTAACTTTTCTCTACCATTTCTTGGGGAGTTTACTAGCAGTAAGTGCTAAAAGCAAGGAAAGAAAGCTGCATGTACAGGGATATTATCTGCAGTGATGATTCTGAATTTCCATAGAATTATTGTCTTCTCAAACAAGGAACAGACTTCCAGAATGCTCATAACAATACTGGCATAAAACACTGAACTGGTGGGACTCCCTGGTACTTCCTGGAAGACTCAGGTCAGTCACCTGTTATTGCAATCAAACTCAACAAACAGCACTTATTACCAAATCAAGATCTATCATACCACCAAACAAAAAAAAAAAAAAAAAAAAAAGGGTTTCTGAATGCATTGCTCCACAAAGTCTCAGTCTCCACATGGTTTTTGTTATTGTTATTCTCCTCAAATCCTCCAAAAATGCACAGTGTATTGTAGTAATGATGTACAGTAACAGCAAAACTGAAAAACAGCATTACAAAAATAAGATATAAAAACTGTCTTCCTACTCTGACCACCTTAAAAAGAGAAACATACGTTTGAGAAATTATCTCCATTTTCTGACTGCAATGTGCAGGGGCGACCGTCAGTGACAGCACAGAGCAGCCAGGGACTCCGTGCTGAGTTTTGGCCTCCATGATGTCACAGAGTGGTTCCATGAAATCACAGAAAGATCCTTCCAGGGCAACCGTTCATGAGATCACGCAGTAACCACCCACAGACCCGGCCCAGCAGTGCCCCTGGCAGCCACCATCAGGCGTGGAGCACAGCCCACCAGCACAGGATGCGCAGCAGCTCCCGCTGGGGCAGATCCCTGCAGCTCTCCCAGGATGGATGCTGCGGTGCTTAAAAAGAAGGGCTACAGCCTCGGTGACACCCTTGGAGAAGGCTCCTACGGCAAAGTGAAAGCTGCCTACAGCCACCGCCTGAAACGCAAAGTGGCCATCAAGATCATCGACAAGAAGAAAATTTCTCAGAATGTCCTGGAAAAATTTCTCCCCAGGGAACTGGAGGCTTTGATGAACCTGCACCACCCCTCAATCATCGACACCTATGAGATTTTTGAGACGTCAGCTGGGAAAGTGTACATCGTGATGGAGCTGGGGGAGAAGGGAAGCCTCCTGAACTACCTCACCAGCCAGGGTCCGATGGACGAGAGCGTCGCCCGCGTCAAGTTCCAGCAGTTGGCCTCCGCCATCAAGCATTGCCATGACTTGGACTTCGCCCACAGGGACCTGAAATGTGACAATATCCTTCTCGACAACGATCTTAACTTCAAGCTCTCAGACTTCGGCTTTTCAAAACCCTTGACTCGGGATGGAAATGGAAAAACCATTCTCAGCAGCACCTTCTGCGGGTCTCTTGCGTACTCAGCCCCTGAACTGCTTGAGCACATTCCTTGTGACCCCAGGATTTCTGACATGTGGAGCCTGGGCATTATCCTATATGCAATGCTCTATGCTTCACAGCCATTTGATAGTTCCAATGTCAGGGAAATGCTCCAGGTTCAGAAACAACAGAAGATTCCCTTCGTCAAGTCAAAAAACCTCTCTGCAGAGTGCAAGAACCTCATTGTCCACTTGCTCCACCCTGATGTGTCTCAGAGGCTGTGCATAGATAAAGTTTTGAGGCATCCCTGGTTGCAGACTCCAAAACCCATGCACTGTTCCAGTCCACGACCTGCAGGAGGGGGTGATCTCAAAGCCTGTGGGAAGAAAAGCCTGAGCAAAAACAAACAGCAAAAAACTGGGATGGCAAATCCCATCGTACGCAAGTGTAAGGAGTGGAGGAGGAAATCGAATGCTCTTAAGGATAGTAGCCTTTAACAAGCCCACAGCGTTGGCCTAACCTGTGAACAGCATTAGTTTAAATTCATATTAAAGAGAACCTGTCTAAAATTCTGGGTCACTGTTGTGTCCCTGCTTCTGCACAGTGCGCCTGAATGAAGAGTTATAAGATTGCCAAAGTCAGGCCTGTGAAAGACAGGGGGAAACAACGAGGGAGGAAAGTTTCAGAACATATAAACAAACTGCAGAGGAGCACTTTGTGTGTAATACTTGAAGGAGGAATGTATTTCAAACATGACAATGCAATTTTTTTTTTTTATATCTGAACATCAGACCTGGTGCACTTTATAACAACTTATAACTATTTCAGTACTCTTGGATCTGCCTAGATGTACTGCTTAGGAATCAAAATTTAGCTGATTTTCTCTTTTGAGTCTTTTAACAAAAAAATGTGCAATGTAAACCATTTCCTTATACGTAAAAATTAACAGGGTTACAAATTAGTTGTACCATAACTCAGGTTTTAAGTCAAAAGGAATGGGGGAAGAGTTTTCACTAATTAGCAAGGGAAATTTTAAAAAATACAAATCCAAACATCAGCTGCCTTTTAACTGAAATTTATTGGCTGAGGAAAAGACACCCATTAATAACAGATTTCTTTTTTTCTGTAAGAAGAAATATTACATTAGACATTAGAAACAAAACATCTACCTTCAATGCTATGGTTGTTTAGCCTATAACTTAAAAAATAATGTTAATTATTTTATTTGCATTACAGTCCTGCAAGGTAGTCCTAATCAAGGATCATTTTAAAAGCCTACAAAATAAGAAGTCTCCTATCACAATGGTCTAATGCATTCACCTCTAGGTCCCATAGGATTGACTCAACTGGATAAGTCATGCTAGCACACATTTACAGTCCAGCCACTTCCTTCAGAAAAACATCAAAAAATGTCATGTGGGTAAAATCTGATCGCAGTGGAGACTTTGGGAGCTTTATTATCCAACTCTTTGGTACTCAAATAAATGCCTGTCACTAAAAGTAAAGCAAAACACATGTAATTTCATGGGTCTGCTTGACCAGAGACATCTGACCACTTATCCATCTACAAGGGTATCTATCCAGCACCTGAGAATGCCAGGCACACAAATGACAACCTATTCATAATTTAGTATTGCTTAGAAAGGGTCAGGTTACTATGTTTAACTCTTGGTAAAGCAGAGACAAAGCAAAGATGAAGCGATACTGAAAAGTAGCAAAGTGTCAAAAAGGACTCTATCACACAATTTGACAAGACAAAAATTATATTTACCCATTATTTCATCCATTACTCTTTATAGAAAATATGCTGTTCCCATCAAAATATTATGCTAAAATATCAAATATAAAATACTGCTATTGACAAAGCCATCAAATAAAAAAACACTGACCATAATTAAAAGCTATTTTTTCCATTTACTAAGTGTGGGCAACTAAATCTATTCTGGGGAAGAAAACTTTTTGCTTAATAAAGTGAGAGATTATTGTTGATGCTAAGAAATCAAATGCACTCTGGAATAATTACAAACCTTACTCTGAATAGCCTTCTGCCTCAGAGAGTGAATTAAAAGATGGATTGTACAAACATCCATTCAGCAGAGCTCTTACTATCCTAAATAATCCAAGGAGAGACTAAGCCAGATCCAGCTCTAATTAACACTCATTGCTAGTGGCAGGAGAACATTAACAAGATACATTTCCACTGCCACGCATTTAGAAGCCACAGCCATTGAAAAGGAGACTTGGACAAACAAAATGGAGCTTATGAATTCTTTCAGAGAGCAATTCAGTAGGAAACTTAAAAATATAGCTTATTATTATATTGTTTTCATTGATTTAACCTGGGACCAAAACACAGTAGTAAGAAGAAGCTGAAGCCATGGAAGATATTTTCTAATTCTATCTTTGCCACTTACATGAAGTCTGCATTACCAGACACCTGATACAAGAGACAACAGGATAGGAAATTATCACATGGGATGTACCACAGAGGATGTGGCTCCTCGTCCTAGTGTACTGGCAGCTCCTTAGACAGGATCATGAGCCTCCACACTGTGATGCATATTCATGGCCAGACTACTGCTAAAGCTCAGGCAGTTCAGGCACATTCTTATTTCCAGTTGTGTATCTGTGGCCAAAATATGTCTAAGTGCACAGTCAAAATCAAAAGGCAGGACAGCTCCCTTACCCAGAGGCCTTCCCAGCTGAATTTATTACAGATGTGAGCTACTCTCTTGTGTAAACTCTATAAAAGAAATACCTGAAATGCATCTAAGGAGGGTGTATTTCGCAGATCTGGTTTACTTGGGAATTCGGTTTCATTCCAATCCTTTCAGTAAGACAGGGCTTGTCATTTAAAACAAACATAAACGAGTCCTAAAAATCTTTTAGAGAAAGAGGACCTATGAACTGTATTGGTGAATATAACAACAAAACAAACTAAGCACAATAAAAATACAATTTCTATTGAATGCAGTAAATGGGATAAAATGTGTCCTGCTATAACTCTGTCAAAATGACAGTGGGTTTACTTTAATCAAAGATCAGAGAATCATATATTTGCTAAGGCTGGAAAAGACTTTTAAGATCTCTGAGCCGAACCATTAAATCAACACTGCCAGGTCCACCACTAACCATGTCCCCAGGCACCTCATCCATGCATTTTCTGAAAACTTCCAGGGATAGTGATTCTACCATTTCTTTGGGCAGCCCATTCCAAAGCTTGAGCACCCTTTCAGTGAAGAAATTTTTCCTGATATCCAGTCTAAACCTTCACTGGCACAACCTCCTTCTTGTCCCATTGCTCGTTACCTAAGGGAAGACCAACCCTCCCCTGACTACAGCCTCCTTTCAGGAACTTGTAGAGGGTTTCGATGTCCCCACAAGCCTCCTTTTCTCCAGGCTAAACAACCCCAGTTAACTCAGCTTCTATTTCCTCTGAGTTCAAGAGGAATCAATGCCATGTACCTAGTATTGGTGAATGAAAATGGAGGTTGTTGCAATAACTAATGTTTCAGATAAAAATTTAATTTGCACTTTCCTCTACATATTACAAGTGATTGAGTTTTAGAATCATCTTTTCCTTAGCCAGAAGTGTCCACACTTTCCTTTCTTATATTGTTGGCACTTAAAATTAATGGTTTTTATCTAACAGATACAGCAGTCATAATAAATGTTTAAGATAACTATTTAAATTTTGGCTATATTAACATTACAATGTAAAGAATCCTAATTTTGCCTCAATAAATCAAAGATTAAATTCACTCAGACATTTTATCTTGCTTGCCCTTAGAATAGTTATAGAATTTCACTTTATATATGAGTAATATGTCTTCATTTTATGAGCTTTGTTCATTTCCATAGATTTAGTTTGAAAATAAAATTATTTCTAGTACTTACTGGAAAGCTACTAATGAAACTATTGAATTAATTTTTTTGCCTATATCTAAAAATCACTTGAACTCATTTGGAGGGGTGGGATTCTTAAATGAGAACCTGTCTCAATTTATGCTCGTTGCTATGGCACTCAGAGCCATAGGAACCATCATGGACATTCCATTAAAAAATAAGGTTCAGAAAGTCACAATTTGTCAAAAATTCTCAGTACTATCCCTTGAAATACCATGCATAATATTTAGTGACGTATATTCCAAGACTCAACTTCACAATGAAATTTCGTAAGATTTCTTTCTGATTCCTGCAAGAGTTTTTAGTTCAATGAGATGAATTGTTTTGCTCACACAGATTCTGTTTCCAAAATAAACCCTCTAAACAGAATCACAATGACCTCTGCAGCGCCTTTAGAAGGGCTTCAAACCACAAGACTCCTGTGGATAACTTTGGTGGTGGTACAAAGAGGCTTGATTTGGTGGAATTGCAGAGCATTTGCAGGCAGAGACCCACACCAATTTGACCAAGAACACAGTGTCCAGGACAGCACATCCATATCCTGGGATATCATTGCATCTTCCCTAGACAGGCTTTATGTTTAATTTGCTGGTTGTGTGACGTGTGCTGTCCCCCTCCCTGCCCTAAAAACCAGCGGGGCTCTGGCGCCTGCATCCTGGGGACTCTGGGGACAGATGGCTTCAGGGCAGCCAAGGGCTGTCTGGAACAGTGACCCAGACGTCTTGCCACTATGCAAATATCACCATCAGTCAATCATTTTATTATAAATAGCGGACAGCCGAAGGCCCACTGAGCTCTCCCACATGGCAGTGGCTGCACTCCAGGAGCTCCCCTTGAGTAGGGACAACTCTCAAGGTTACCCCTCAAGGCTGAAAAATTCCTTGCCACAACAGATCCTCAGTAAGTGATCAATAGCTTACTAATGTTTGAAATCTTAGCTAAGTGATACAAAGGATTGACTTTGCACAGAAACTCCTTTGGACAGAAACCATTGATCAAGTCTGAGCCTAGGACTGGATCCAGCTGCAGTCTGAGAAGGAGTTTAGAAAGCAAGGGGTCCTTCCTGAAGCTCACGACTCAATGAGAGGGTCTTCCTGACAGATTTCTGTGACCTTGTCCTTTGGGCAGTAAATGGTCAAGTGTACCTTGTTAAACCACTCTCACATTTACCATTTAAAATTGTTTCCTCTCTGTTTTATGTCAAGGTTTACTGCTGCTTCTCTCTCAAGTGGAGTGCATCACTCCATTCATGACAAGGTGCAGTGGGTAGAGGGAACAGGTGAAAGGGGTTAACAGAGCAGCACTGAGGGGAATAAACATTGGAGGGAATAAACATTTGCTGATTCTCCTAACACAGAAAAGGTAATAGTTGTGCCACTTGACAGCTTGTAAACGGATGAATGACTGCCTTTAATACTGGTGATATTTACTGCCTCAGAAACCTATTTCCTTTGACCTGAACAGAAATGGTCACAGTCATTAGAGCTACATAAATACAGCACTCAAATCTTCCTGAGCACACAACAGTCCTACCAAAAATACCAAGATTATTCATAACACCAGACACAACCAGAACAAAAATTAATTTTTCAGAACTCGAATGTTGAAAATTGTTCATGACAAATTTTAATGCACCTGAATCAAAGTTGATTCAAGTCATTTGGAGTCCTTGGTACTGGTATTTGCATCAGCACTTAAACCTTCATCTTCTTTACAAAGATAATTCATATCATGCTAAGTTTTACCCAAGCAATTTCTGCAAAATGACAATATCTAGACACATTAGGTACTTAGTTTACTAGACTGTGTTAGACACCTAAGATTAGCATTAGTCCCAAGCACATTGCAGCATTTAATGCGTTTATCTCACAGTATCCTTGTAAAGAAGAGGAATAACATTATCTCAGCTTTACAAAGTGAAACTGAAACACAGAGTGAATGTGGTACTTTTAAAAGTATTAAGTACTCAGATCCTATAAGCGCTGAGTGCCTGATTAGGGTTTAAAATCTGAACATATGTGTTATACAGACTCAGCCACTGAGAAACACAATCTGTGACAAAAGTGATCTCAATCAGGAGCATTAAAATCATGACCTACAATGAACTACTACTGCTGCCTGTCTGTTTTTTCTGTCTCTGAGGAGGTCTAACTAAAAAAAGAGAAAACAAAACAAAACACCACAAAAAACCCAAACCAAAAAAAACTTCACCAATTTCAAACCTCCCATTCCATGTCTAGTTGACTCCATGTCTGATGACTACAGTATCTCTTTCTTACACTCATCAAGCTATTCAAAAGTTGCCAAAAATCTACTTCAAGTCACTCCTGCGTAGCATTACATAAAATTCTAAATATTCCAACAAACACAAACCTAAAAAATGAGCTGAATTTTCTTCATGCTTTAATCATTAACTTTTACTGTACAAGGTAAAAGTAAATAAAATGGAACAGCTTTGCTTGCTCTGCAGCATCAACTTGTTCGAATAGTTTATCCCTACCAGTCCTGCTCAACATCAGCAATCAGCCTTGAGATGTCTTTTTCTTTAAAATACAGTTTAACACTGAATCTTCAATCCAGCAAAGTACCTGTCAGGATATATTCACCTGCAGTTTAAGAAAATTGTGTGGGTTAATCAGAGAGAAATCTCTGCTTTTCTGATGCAGAGCTGTGAGCTTTAGATTATCTTAAAGCATGGGCAATCCACCAAGGAACTACATATTCAGAGAGTTTTTAATGAGTATGTATACATTAATCTTTTTATGATTTTCCTTAAAGGAAAATATTACATCAAAGCAAAGCTATTTTGGCCTATTACAGAAATTATTTCTTCTGTATACTTCAGTGCATTTCAGAAACAGGTTTTCTTAGTAATAAATATTTACTACAAGGAGGAAGAAATGTTTTTTCATTATTTTCCAAAGAAGTTAAAGAAAAAAGGCCAAAATCTTATCTTGATTTTGTTAGACTATTGTGTTTTTAAATAAGCTGTGATATTTAAAAAAAAAAAAAATAAAACCACTTAGAGCAAAATAATATTTTCTAGGACTAGCTTCTTTCATATCTAGCCACAAGACCATGTGTACAAAAAGAATTAGGAGTGTCTGAATCTCATGCTAACGTCACATTACTGCTAGTTCTGACATAGTCCACAACTCCAAGATTGTTCCTACAGTATTGTCTCCTTTGTCTTCTTATTCCTTTACATCCTTCCAAAGCATACCTTGCATTTCTGGGAAATATTACAGAATTTATGAATAGTTGTTCAATAGCAGGTTGAATACACCATATTGCTGACTGTTAAAAGAAAGGTTTAGGAACGGTCCACAGTATGTTCTAGTCTTGTGTCTAGCATTCTTTCCTTTTCATGCCCAGATGGGACTCCCATTATCCTCCTTTTTCAGTTCTATGATTCACCACCAAAGACTTCCCTCGTGCCTTTATCGTAGCAGGTGTTCCATCCCTTAAATGTATTCGTACGGAAACCTATGAGGAAAAATACTGAACTAAAAAACTAAACAGAATGGAATGTAAATTAAAACATTTTAAGTCTATGTTTTAGTGTATTGACGACAGATATTAATATTATTACACTGAACCATAGCAGAGGTCTCAAAACTTGATATGGTTGAAAAATAGCATAAATTTATTACATTCATGAGTGAAGGTGCCTCAAGCAACCTGTAAAAAATAAAATCCAAGCTAAATAAAATTTGGTTGTAGTGGTTTCTTGTCTTGAGGAGAAGGTCCACTCTAATTAGGCTGCCTTCTGTGAGACCACTGTTTTATCTTCCTACATGCTGTAAACTTCACATCCTGTCATTACTGCCAGTAATTTCTGTAGAAACCACCACTAATGAATGTGAAAAACAGAGCAAAGTAATCCAAAAAACTGAAGTGGGAATCAGTAGGAATCTAGTAAGAAATTTCTGGGTATTCCTGTAAAAATTCAAAACTACTTTTTCCCCATTAATTTGTTTCTACAGTTCCTAGGGTTCTTTTTTTTTCCAGTCAAGACATAAATCTCCCATAAGAAAAGAAAGCAAAAAACAACAGAACAAAAACACACTGGCATTTCTAATGCTACATTTAATTTGGCTAGTTAATCTGGATTGATCCTAATTTCATATGTAACAGCTGTCTGATTTTCTTCTCCCTTATTTCAGCTAAAGGATGTCAAAGCACATTTTCTACATAAGCAACAGCAGTTTTGGCCTCTGCTTACGTGCTCTGTTGAAGCAGTAGCCCCAAAAGGGGCTAGGCATTGTATGTACTGCTTATCATCTCATAATTCAAAATATTGAAAAATGAGAATTTGAACTACTTTGAAGTAATGCAAAGCAACTTCTTGGTTGCCCAAAATTAGCACCTTGCATAGCAACACTTTTCGGGTTAGCTTTTGAAAGGGAAACAGACACACAAAGAGAGCCTAACCTCAGTCTTTACTAAAATCACCACAGTCAAGGCTAGTGAACCTCTGTCAACAGAGACTTCCCCAGAAATTGTAGCCAATTAAATTCTTTCTAGAAGTTCATGAAGTATGAGGGTGTAGAATTTCATTAAGTGGGTGTACACTGCTCACACCTACCCTAAAATAAACCCTTCCTCTCCTGCCAATCCCAGTTGAAAAGGTGGGGAAAAAGTGCTTTGGAGCTAACATTTCCCTTGAGTATGTTTCAGCGATGCAATAGCAAGTTGGAGCCACATTCTCCTGCTGGGCTCCCAGGTCTGATACTCCACAGGCTACTGCTCAGGATGCACCTCCCCCTCTTTCCAGCCCACACCACATCCACATCTAAGATCTAGGTACATGAAGGTGCACAGACTTATGTGGTGCTCAACTACAAACACATTCTGATCTTCTGTAGAATCTCTCGACATTTATTTGCAACATAAAAAATTGAATTGTTCTGGATTTTAACCTGCGGGTTTTGCTCAAAATTGATGCTAAACTTAAGAGTAATTAAATATGACACAAGGTGGTGTCAGGTTGGATTAGCTTTAACAAACTACTGTATCAACAAAGAGGAAAGTAAGGAAAAGATTGGATTATCTAGCCACAAATATTCCTTCTCTTCTTTAGTGAAATTGCTAGAGACAAGGAATTGTGTCACAGCAACCGCAAATGCCAAAATACACTTTCAGATAATCCTGCAAAATCTGCTCGTGAAGCCGTCCGTCAGTGTTTGGAAATATTATCAACCCCATGTTCTCTCAGTAAATAGTCCAAGTGAAGTCACCTCTATTTTCAGACCAAGGGCTGGATGTTCATGTAACTTTTGCTGTTTTGCTTTAAATGCAGAAATTGGCACTTGAGATGAAGTCACAAAAACACGAATTAAAGTTTACACTACAACAGCCAGCAACTGTCATTTTCTTTAAACTCCAAGAGTGTAACATTTTGCTTGCAGCATTGGGCAGAATTTCCCACTAATTTTAGTAAAATCATACATGCATTAATTACACATAAGCAATCCATACAACATTACCACTTGCAAGTGAACATGTATTTGGAGTTCACATTTAAAAAAAAATTGCTAGAATCAGCTCAGCTCCATGGATTAAAAAAAAAGAATAAGCATATTATGTTTTTTTTACACCACAAATCTGTCTGGCATGGAAGCCAAAACAATTGCTGGATGAATAAAAGCTATGTAAGAAATATAAGGGCTTTTCATGTCACTAAGACAGTAAAATAGTACTAAGACGGAGGAGTTTCAGCAATAAGAAATTATATGGCTCATGACAGTCACCTCTGGTTTGTTATCCTCTAGTTATGTTTTACATTTGAGGGGAATCACAAAAAACCTTGGAAAGATTAGAGCTCTGCACACTGACCCAAAGTCCAGCGCAGTTTTTCATGGTCACTTCTTCTATCTAATGTGTGCAACTAGAAAAACCACAAGGAAAAAAGAAGACCAAACCCATAATGAAGTGCAACATTCATAAGCATTCTGAAGTAAACTAGCACACTGCAAAATAATCATTAATAAAAGTACATTTAAGTTTTATTTACAAAGTGATTGTTTTAGAAACAGAGTGCCTGAGCAACGCTGAACTGCTGTACTGTGGCAAGAATTGGTACAGCAGAAATTATATCCCAAAGGAGATGTCTTTGTTCCTCCTGTTTAAGTCCTTACTTTTGGTCTGTTCTGCAAAGTTTCACTAGATGGATGGTGTCACTGTTTACCTTCCCACAGTTCAGAAAAGGCACTCACTGTCTGAATGGGAAGCTTTTCCTCAAATCCAAAATAAACTCATGGAGTAAAACACTATCATGAAAGCTTTAATGTACCATAAATATGAACGCAGTACACAAATAATGTTTTAAATACAAGGGTAAGAAAATCTGCTTCAATAAGCTGAACACTTCAGAACTCACAAAAAAAATCTTTCCCAAACATTAAGGGCTGCCATCCCAGTACCTGTTGAATGTTTGCCAGGAAACAAACTTTCCATTCAGCTATAAACTACTACAGATCTAGAAATACTCAGAGACATGTTCCTGGAAAGTAGAAATCCCCAGCAAGTCAGTCACAGGCACTATTGAGTTTCCCATTATTTGCTCATGGAGGTACAATTTTTCTCAGTTAAGCTGATGTTCCAGTTCACAGCTAAGGCAAAAGAAAACTGCTGGTAAACATGCAATTCAAATATACTGAGATACTGTTTCTACCAAGAACAAGTACCCCTCACAAAGCATATTAATATTCTTTTGTATGGTTTAAAAGCCAGAGAGAATGTCAGTTATCTGAACAACTCACAGGCTGTCTAGTGGAAAAGTGGATATTTTCTTTTTTGAAGCCTTTAAACCATCATAACTGTACACATTAAAAATCCAAACAAGATAATTTTAAAAGTTCAAAAACAATTCAAAATACCACTCTTCTTCAGCAATTACTTTTGAGAGCTGAAGCAGGAAGAAAAAGGTAATTATCTTCATCACTTTCGCAGCTCTGAGTTTTCCTGGTGTCAGTAGGGGCAGAATCACCTCCTTGGACCTGCTGCCAAGGCTGCTTTTGTTGCAGGTCAGGGCACTTTTGGCTTTCTGGGCTGCAAGGGCACATTGTCAGGTCAAGATGAGCTTTCCCTCCCTCAACACCCTTAAGTCCTTCTTCGCGGGGCTGCTCCCAATCCATTCTTTGCCCAGCCTGTGTTTGTGATTGGGCTTGCTCTGACCTGGGTACAGGACCTTGCACTTGGCCTTGTTGAATTTTATGAGGTTCCCATGAGCCCACATCTCCAGCCCACCAAGGTCCTTCTGGAATGGAACCCCTTCCCTCCAGCACATCAGTCACCCCACACACCTCAGTGCTGTCAAACTTGCTGGGGGTGCCCCCAATCCCACTGTCCATGTCCCTGTTCAGCAGTGCCCCTCCCAACACTGACCGCTGAGGACGCCTCCTGTCACTGCTCCCCACTTGGACAGGGAGCCACTGACTGCAACCCTGAGTGGGACCAGCCAGCAAGACAAGTTCAATTTTAAAGATCTATTACACTTACAAAATTGGGACTTATCAATGCAAAGTAAACCCAAAGCAATTTGGCAACGTTGCAGTTTGCTATAAAGAGGCCGTTGAGTGAATAAGCAGCTATTTCAAGGGTAACACTTGAAAATGTGCCAGAGCAACAGATTTATTGATTTAGAATGATAAAAAGGCCATATTTAGACAAAGGATAGATCCAAACCACTCTAAAATCATAAAAAGTGTTCTGCTTGGCTTCAGCGGGCTCTGCTTAAGGACATAGTTAAAAATAATACAAGGTTATTCATTGCAGGACCACGTAAGACCAAGAAGTTAAACACCACCACTGCCTTTTAAAAGGACAGATGTGGTATGACTAATATTGACTTTTCTAGTCTGCATGTTTAGTGAAAGATTAGTATAATCTGCCACTTATTTTGATACTGAAATTAGAAAGATTATATGAAATCATTTTGTCCTGAAGCCACATAAGATAGATAGGGGAGAGAAATCTCTTCAAAGATGACCCAGCTTTTCACCCATCCTTAACCCTTAAAGACAGGCACCTTCTCTATGGAGTGAGAAAGGAAATCAATTCTATTTGACCTGAAAATAGCAAGGATTACTGAAGAACTTGTGTTAGTCTTTCTCAGGATTTTTATCAGAAGATATTACTGATATTGATTTTTGAGAGCCCCACCACCTGAAGACTTGCAGTCAGACAAAAATCTGATTCGCAGAAAATAGTGCCACTCACAGTCTGCATGCACACACAAGAGTATGTAACATTAAATTCTTTACAAGACAAAAAAATCTCTTAAGTTTCTGTTTCCTTAATCTTATTATCCAAGTACTAATTGTATTTTATCTGAAATAAAATTGGGTCAATGGGGATCATTATCTTTGTTATACCTTTAATGAAGGGCTTCACAATATAATTTGACACTCTAGTTCAGACCAATAAAACTTCTTGTGTGGTGACAATTACCGAAGACATTTAATAATTCCACAATAGCCCGATTTACTGACAGCACCTTAAGGAGAAGTCACACAACTAGATCTGTTTTCATTTATGCCTTGCAGTCAGAAAAGCCCAAGTATCAAAATGAAAGAAATTAAAATTAAATATTACTCATTTTGAACAAAAACATTTCAAAGATTAAAAATTAGATGTCACCTTGGACTTTTACAGTAATTCATATTTTTCTCCATTTTCTCTTTAAAAGCTACATGTTATTCTATTAGATTTTTATTGATATTCAATCATTCTTGTAATAATTTGAGTGCATCTGGTTTTTCTGTTTTATTTCTACCCTAGAGCTTGAGTCATAGAGAATTTCTCAGAAATCATAAATATGCATTTCCAAGTTGGTACAGGACTCAGATCTCAAGGACATAAACAAGATGGTTTGTTTTTCAAGCTTCCTTCCACTCTGTCACTAGAAGTAAAAGCAGTATCATTTTGCCTCTTGAGGTAAATAAGGTCTTTCTGCTGCCACAAAACATTGATAGAATGGAGACAGGACAGAGCTGTAGATCTGCAGGGAGGGAAACCAAGTACAGCAGTATGAAAGGACACTTGAGTTATCTGTCAGATGTGGTCCTAAATTCTTCCATGGTACAGTTTACTTCCTTAGCTGTCTCTAAGAGGCATCCATTACTTAGCCAGATCATCCCAGTGTTGATTATCAGACAAGAACAGAACCAAGCTGCATAACAGATGTGAGAAGAAGGGTTTACAGATAATTGTGCCATAATTAAAACTATGTTAATTAGAGGGATTATGGTACCATTTTCCTGCTGTGGTTACTTTTTCTCTTATTACCTAGAAAATTTTGATCACAAGGCCAAAGCAGGAAGGTTATTTATTACTTTTACCTTCCCATCAGTGTTCTTTGAAAATTACACCAATTTGGTAGAGTTTCAACATTCTATTACTCAGTCCAAGACCTGGAGACTGACAAAACATCTGGCCAAAGTGGAAAAAAGAATCATTGTTGTTATCAGCGAGTTCTTTAGATTTCAAAGCAAAGCCTAAAGCACAGAATATGCTGGCTTAATGACAAACACAGTGGTCCTAACACACTCAATGTGTAAATGTAGTGTCACTTTTGTAGCAGTCTAACCCCCTGAATGTTGAATTCTTTCCTTTTTCATGGGAACAGAGCTGTTTTGTGTATGGTTTTAGCTGATCTCAACTATTTTCCCTACTGAAACACTCATATTTCCTAATCAATAAAACTCAGAGCAAGATCTCAGGGCTAATTCTACTGTCACATGGTGTTACAAAAGAGATGCTTTGCCCATGGATGATAAGACTCAGAATTACATAAAGATGAAGCAGCTAAATCACTCTGCTTTGTAAATTACAGCTGATGGTTTACTACTCTCAATGAAGTAGGAATCCTTATAAGTGAAATAGCCCAAACGAATGTATTGCTACACTCAGTGGGGAAATGGATGCAAGCCCTCTATCCTGAAGAATAGCTAATTTAAATATGTTAGAATCTCAAACTCTGATTCTCCTCCCACTCTCAGTAATTTTGCTCTGGTGCAGCCAATGGATTTCCAAGAGGTCACCACCAATTTTCACCAGCATCAGGATTATCTGATCACTTTAGAGTGAACTGATAGTGTGGGGAAAGAAAGCCAACAAGTCCAGACAGTCAGTGAATGGATATTTAAAAACAAGACACTGTAAAATGAAAAAGTATGTGCTAAAGAATGGGATTCTAAAGTACATCTATGAAAACAAAAGCAGCATGAAACTGGAAATATGCATCAAAGCACGGTGGGCAATTCAAAACAGTCATAATGAAGGTAGCATAGCTGTGAAGGATAACCAGTTTATCCAAACTTAGAAAACCTTTAACATGCCTTTGCAGGGTCAGTACATTACACAGAGTTACCTGAATCCATTCAGAACTGACAAAGATGTCAAAGCAATGCACTTTTACGTTGCTGGTAACAATAAGTCTGAATGAAAAGACTCTACAAACCCCCAATTTTTATTAAGCTATAACTGACAGAAACTCCCACTGTTAAAAGAAGACTGTGATCCTTTTAAGAAGTTTAGAAATTACCTTGGTCTCCAAAAGTACAGTCTTTGAGGCCAGCTATCATGTGTTTCCGTGAAAGGTTCTACATTAACCTTTTACTCATACATAAAAATTGATTAACAAACCAGAACGCTAAACCACATGAACAATAAATAAAACAAAATGTCAAACACTGGCTTTTGACTTTATTTCATAATTACTTTTGCACATTAGGAACATTGCCTGTGATATGGGATGCAAGCCAGAGGAGGTAGACAGAAAAATAGCAGAGCAAGAACAAGGCTTAAATACACAACATGCCCTTCTTCAGTGCCTTACCAACAAAAGTGTTCTGCACCAAGGAACCTCTCTCATACTGGAACCTTTGGTGTTATATTCCTGCATTCAGCTTTTTTCTCTGAAGTTCAGAATAAATCACTTTGTTAAAACAATATTTAGGCACAGTTGAGCAGTTCAAGGTACATTTCCCAGGTCAGATTCTTCATTATTTTTCCTTTCTTAATTCCTTTCATAAGCTGCCATTCTTGCTGGTTCCTAAAGAATTACTAATGCAGCATTTAAGGGTTCAAATGAAATTAACTTTTCTCTCCAATCTCTGACTGCCTCATTATTATTCTGCAATCAGGAACCTCATGTTCTTTGTCCATTTCAGATACAACCATTCATTTCCCCCATTTCCTATCACTGTCAGAGGCTATTCCAACTCCATTTCTGTCTTTGATTATATTTCTGATGTTCAGCTCTTGGTACATACGGTGTTACATGAATGTTTATATTTTTACTACTTACACTGCATTGAGTACAACATAATTTTGCTTTTAAAATTCATAAACTGCTTTTGAACCAGTGAGTAATAAAGTGTGCTCAGTTACCTAGAGGTTATTTATTTCACTCCTGCATGAGCCTTCTCAGCTTTTGCTCATACAATATTCAACTACTCCAACCAAAGAGTATGTGAATATATACAAAGAAAAAATTTTAGCTGGTATTGAAAAAGTAAGGATGCCAATTTTGTAGGATTGTACAAAAGGCTACGTAGACAGTTCAACATATTCACTGCACAACAGAAACAACTTCAAACTGATTTAATTCCCCTACAGAAAACATACTAAAATTTATTTCTTGATAAATATGTTACCTTAGAATAGTAACATTGGGGGTAAAGCTTGACAACAACTAAAAATGAGAGGTTGCATATTATAGTAACTATTTTTCAGATTAAAGATTCTCCTTTTTATGTTCAATGCTACAAAAGTCTTTATTAGAAATGCACGTACACTTAAATACCCTTGAAAAAGGCCTTCAGTTTCCCATGCCTGCTTTACTTTTTCAGGTTTAAAAGTGTGAAAAACTGTATCAAGAATTACAGTAATCCAGTGTTGCAGAGGCATTGTCCATTAAAATTTCAAAACTTCAAAATCAACCCAGCAAACAAAAATAAAAGAAGAAAATTTTCTAAACGTGCATCTGACTCATTCCTTCCTGTCTCCTCTCATTCAATACCAACACTGCTTCTGGACTACATGATCTTGTACTGCTGTAAGATGTGAGGAATGGAAAATTGGTTTAAAATAAGTCAATAGGGAGGCAGAGAAAAATTTGACATTTTTGGGTGTGCAGATGGCACTGCATCTTTAAGAATATTGTATAAGATTACATGAAATACTAGAAGATTAAGGATGTCATGTTTAAAATCCAGCACTATATTTTTAAATATTTACTGTGTTTTAATTACATATTTTAAAAACCGAAGAGTATAATCAAATATAATTCTATACAGAGTTTTACACATATGTATAATTAACATATATATTAAGAGTTTCTTTTTAGAATACAAAAATTGAAGGCCTGATCAGTAACCAGCAAGTGCTAATTACACACTGAATTTATATTTGTCAGAACATTTTGAAAAGCACCTGATTTTCAAAGCACTAAAAATTGAAAGCACAGGCAGACTTTCAAGTAATACATCCAGTATCAGTTGCATTTTTGTGAGTGGCAATAATTTTGAACACACTTCTTCATGGGTGTATTTGTGTATGTGCATGTGATACTGAAATATAAGTGAAATTGGAATTTCTCTGGTCTATACTTTTTTTGCCTTAGAAGAAGCAAATATTTTTTAAGTTTAAAATTGTCACAGTAGGTCTGAATAAAAATGTGCAGTCTTGGTAAATGTTTAGACTGTAATAGAATTCTCAGATTTGATACATACAGAGGACTGTGACATCATGATTTCGCCACATACAAAACATTTTCCACCATTGCAGAGCACCTCAATATTTCTGCCCATTTATAAGAGCAAACAGTTCCACTTCAGCAAAGGCTCAATATGCAGAAAAGCCAAAAGACTCAAAGCTCTCTCTTTCTCACGCTCTTCCCTACTCTAACTTGTGCTCCTCTCCCCCTGGGGTCACAGGTCCTGACAAAGGACCTGCTGCAACACGGGCTGCCCTTCAAATCACAGCCTCCTCTGGGCATCCCCCTGCTCTGCCTGGGCTCCTCCCTGGGCTGCAGCCGGATCTCTGCTCCCCACGGACCCCCATGGGCTGCAGGGGAATCTCTGCTCGGGCACCTGCAGCACCTCCTGCCCCTCCTGCACTGACCTGGCTGTCTGCAGGGCTGTTCCTCTCACACATTCTCTCTCCTCTCTTCCAGCTGCTGTTGCACAGCAGTTTTTTTCCCTTTCTAAAACCTGTCATGCCAGAGGCACTGCCACTGTCCCTGCTGGGCTCAGCCTTGGCCGGTGGCAGTCCATCCTGGAGCTGAATGGTGCTGGCTCTGCCAGACATGGGGGCAGCTTCTGGCAGCTTCTCACAGAAGCCAGCCATGCAGCACCACTCACTGCCAAAAACTGCCCCCACAAACTCAATACACCTTCCTTTTCCCACATGGATAATAAATTCTCTGCTTATTTTTCATCTGAATACTGTGCTAGTACTGGAACATTTTAATACAATCTCAGAGACTGATTATAGAGATTGGAAAAATCTTGACTCTTGTAAATCAGCACAATTGCAGTGCTGTCAACCCTTTCACTACCTGATGAACCCTATCAAAATTAGCCTGTAGTCCATCATAATACAATTTATTATCCAGGCTGGGAACACTTGCTGAGAAGAGAAGGACATGCCTATACTACACTATTTTAGGTGACATTACTCCACTAGAGACAAATTGTTCTCCATTGCTCCTTAGTGAAAAATGCTGTAGTTCACTAAGCACCAGGAGTCTGTTTTACCCACCCCAAAACACAAGTTCTTGTCATTACCACAGACAACTCTTCCAGTAAGAAAACCTTCCTGGGAACTCTGAAGTTCTACAACAAGTGATCTTATACATTAAACATGCATTGTGTAACTCATGTTTTCCATATAATCCTAGACTAAGTATTATCAGTAAAAATAACGTGCTTACTCTTTTGATCCACTTCAATGACTTTGTTACAGAGGTAAATGGCATCTCATAGGAAAGCCTAAGCAGAGTGTTTTGTGAGATTTCTACACCCAGCCCTTTTAATATTCCTTTCCCAGCTTTTCCAGCAGGTAGGTAGGCTCCTGCCTTTTGTACAATTTAAAGTAGGCCAGAAACACAAGTCACTTTCACCTAGCCAATACTCATATAGGCCTGTGCACAACATTTTATGTAGCCTGGAACCAGTACAAATGGCACGAGAAAAATTAAAAGAAGGAATGTATAAAATGCAGTCATTTGTGTCTCACTGCACAAGTTACAGATATTTTGTACTCCAGCCTCTTTGGAACAAATTCCATTTGAGCATATTGAAAGGACCCTGGATATAATTGTCATGTATATGATGGTCTCTGCCTTGCAAACACTGACTGGGGACTTAGCAGGACAAAGTATGCAAACTGAACCAGTTCATATGTGTTTAATAGCACTGGGATATCCATGGCTGGGAGTGGAATCAAACAGAACAGCACCACAAAATAGGGAAATGTGGGGAGTGTGCTAAATGTACCTTTTTGTAAATGTTGAACGCCAGCATTTGCAAACATGTGAAAAGATGCACAACTTCCCTGGACAATGTAGCCTGTTTGATATGACTTAGTAAGAAAGCTACACAAGAAGTTTTGGTACCTTTCTTAAAGCCTAAGTAACAACACAATGAATAGGAACATTCAGACTTTTCCCAAACAGTCTTCAGCCTTGCTTTCTCTGAATTTGCAACATATGAATCAGCTCTCACTAGCCAAAGCTTGAAACCAGTATTCATGTGCACCTCCTTTGAGGTAGGTCACCTGTCTCCAGCACTGTAATTAATAATTGGTAATTCATGACGGACTCTAGACATTACAATGGTACAAAAAGAAAAGCTTCACAACACCCTTAAGGTTCTACTCCTGACTAAGTGATTATTCTCTGGTAAGATATTGCCAAATTCAATAACTGCTTTGAATTTCACATGATGCAGTTTTGCAATACTGTATTTTGCACCATCTTTGGTCACATAGCTGCAGGCTGAAAAATTCTGCAATTCAAGTCCTAAACCTTTTGAAGTTTTACTCCTAAATTTTCTTGGTAACTTCTGATTTTAAGATGAAAGTGCCAACATTTAAAGTTGCAAGCTTTCCATTTTGTCACTGCCCATCTGGGAATAGACAAGAGCACAGTAATGCCACACCAGGATAATTTTCCAAATACTTCAAATCAGAAACCCTCCTGAAAGTGACATTGCCTGTTTGTTTCCTTCTCCAGCTATAAAACAACCACGCTGTCTATACCAAGCCTTTAGAAAAACTGTTCATCAGTGTGAGATTCCTTTCATCACCTGACATAAGCACAGTTCTTTATTAGAGAGTAAATTAAAGAGAAAATTGTGATTTACCCCATTAATCTGCAAGTGCAATGAAAATTGTTCACCTTTTCCAAGATTAAATTCAGTATCTTCTGTAGTTCCCTAGCTCTGTAAAAGTAGTCTAAAGGAATTGGCATGCTACTGCACTTGCACTGTATTAATTATAAATCAAAGCACTTCCCCAGTATCTTCCACTTTAGAAGCTCATGTTCCACCAGCAGTGGTTTCCCTGTATGCAAGACATTCTGGGAATAAGAACTATCAAACTGCAGAAACCTCAGCTGCTGGTATAATGGTGATTTTTACCTACTTCTTTTGTTGCTCTTCTGCAATCACTTTCTAATGATTTAAAAATCTTCTGGCTTTGTTTGACAGAAAGGCAGAGCTGCTGCTGTATTTGATCACCAGCCTGCCTCTGGCAGGCAGCCAATAAAAGGTTTCTTTACAAGGACTGGTAAAATTTTGTTTCCTTTTATGACTAACAAAACTATGAAACAAGTTTCTTAACTAGGCCAACTTAGTGCTAATTTGTTTAACACTTTGATTCCTTGCAACCCTTAAACCTGTGGTGTAGAATGATGAGCATTAAGCTCACTCTAGGCTCATTTCAGAGACTGAAATAGCCAAAAATGCATTTTCTATTTGATTCATCACTGGCCTGCACATTACACACTCTGTCTCATGGAGGCACAATGGTTGTTGAACTCTACAGTTATGTGTGTTTGGGGCAATGAACATCCTTAATTTCATATTTGTGACAAACTAAGGTTGGGGTTCTTTAATCTCCTCAGTGGTGTGTGGCTCTTCAACACATTAAGAACTTTAATTGCAATTATCCCAATGCCTTCTCTGGTTACAATCCCATCATTAACACAGAATTATACTGAATATTTCTAATATAATGAGGCTATAAAAATCACCAGGATTCTATATCATGGAAAAAAATTTTTCTGGACCTGATCTGCTTTGTAGATTATAAAATGAAGCATAATACTCAATACTGCACTGAATTCTAGACACATGAGTATAATTGCCAACATTTTTTGTTATATATATAATATTAAAGACTTTTTAATGCTAACAATACAGGGTGTCAATAAATTGCAAAACTTAGTTTTGCACTAAAATTTTGAATGTATGCTTCATTTAATTCTGGGTTGCTGGTGAAGTGGTCCAGGTGGTGGGTTTTAATTTCAGATGCTTTTCTCTGTATATTGAGCTCCGTCCACCCATCAGTTTATTATTGGTCATAATGACTTTTTTTTAAGGCAATGAATTCCCACTTCGAATTTAAATTCCAGATGTGGAGTGTCCTTCTCTGGAGATATTCAAAACCTGCCTGCATGTAATCCTGTGCAACGTGCTCTGGGTGACCCTGCTTTAGCAGGAGGATTGAACCATATTATCCCCAGAGGCCCAAAGTAGATACATTTGAAGTAATAGCCATCCCTGAAAGCCAAATTGTCACCATCAGATTTTAAAACTCATATTCCACTGATATATCAGAACAAAGCCTAAACTTGCTTTCTGCCTGAATATTGAAAGTAAGAATAAAATATAAAATACTTTTCAGATAATTTTGAGTGAAAAGCTTTGAGAAAAAATTCTCTCCAAATGGGTATTGGTCACACTGCATCATTTTTATGGTGTTTGTGTATGATAATTGATCAGAAAGTTATCACATTTGGCCAAACAAAACCATTTTCAGAAAATGAAACCACAAATTAATTTAAATAAAAGCAAATACAGCAAGTAGTTAGAGTAGTTATAGTAAAGTGTCAATGTGTAGAATTTGCTGCAGCATCCTTTATTAACATTGCAAATACCTAAGTATTTAAAAGTAAATCTTCTAAATGTATTACCAGGTAGACTGCATAATGAGATCCCAGAAAGGACATAAGGAATTTTCTGTTCTTTTAGATTTCCTGCCATGTCAAAACCAAGTGTACCATGCCTTCCCTTGCTTTCAGTAGAGTACACTTTAGATAAAGAGACACCATTTAGCACAGAGCCCATGGTGAGGTCCTCCTTCCACCTCAGTAAGTCAACATGCCCCTTGTGTCTCTGAAAGCCTTTATGAATTCATGTCTCAGACATCAGCTATTTTAGTTTTTAGAAGGATTCCCCCTGTGGAGATTTAGACCAGAAATAGGAACCTCCTTAGAGCAGAGAACAGAACACGTCTTGTTTCTGGAAATTATAGTTTCCACATAATGCAGCACTGGTAATAACCCCTGTGTGTGAAGGGTGGAGTGACCCCCCCAGGCAGCAGCTCTCCTCTCTCCTGCTCTGAGGTTCTGGGCAGCCTTGCTCAGAGCCAGTCCTGTGTCTGCAACCTGATAAACACACAGCTACAAGTAGTTTTAATCCTGCACCTCAAAGTGACAGTATCGTGGGTTCATCATCAAATCACTTTGATTTCCTTACACTACATCTGACTTAAGCCTTCATTAATTCTAAGAAAATCAGTAGGTGATTAAAGCAATTAGCACATTTTGATTTTTCACAACTCTGTAGCTACTTTTAAGCTACATGTGATCTTTCTATCATTAACTTGGCATTTTGTTGCAACTGAAATATAATCTAAGCCTCAATAATCACAGCCACATGATTGCAAGCAATCAGAAATCAGGTGAGTTATGACAAAAAATTATGATTTACACAAGATTCACCCACTCTATTACCATGCTCTTTACTAGGAATGGGTATTGATATCCAGAGTAGAATACTGGGGTTTACATTGTAAAGTTACTTATTCTTAAAGCACCTATCTAATCTGATTATTTATAACACTGCTGCTAAGTAAGTTTATTTTACTTGTATAGTTAAGCCTCGTATTTTGGAGTAGAAGGTTACAAGCTAGAAAAACCTGGCTGAAAAAGGTAAAATTTGCCCTAAAACAAAACCACCCTTCCTATTCTATCCATTAATTGTCATTAGATATGCTTCCCTAATGATTCACTAAAACAAATTCTATGGATTTTTTTCTCCTCACTGCAGATGGAGAGAGATCTCTGCCACAATTCTCTGAAGCAATACATTTACATATGTAGGAACTCTCATTAATTTTCATTTTCAAGATTCAAGACAAACTGACATTTTTCTCTTCACTAGTTAAGTAAATTCTTTTCACAGTATTTCAAAGGCTGTTTTTAGCCCATGTTTTTTCAGCACATTAAAGGTTTTCTAGTGGTTGAGGCTGACAAGCATTAGTATCCAGACATTTACATTGCAATCAAGCTATTCATGACAAAAAGTTTCAAATCAAACCTCAGAAGCTGTGACAGTGTATTTTTTAATCACTAAACCAGACTTACACAATCAGACCTAAAAAGATAAGGAGGAAAAAATCAGAGCATTTATGATTTGAACTTAGACTAAAAAACAATGCAAATAAAGACCAGGCTTAGTATATCCAGCATCTGACAGGACACCCAAAAGCATCTGCCAAAGTTGAGTCTTTATTATATTAATTACCTTGGGTAGAAGTTATATGTCTGTTAAAAGACCTGAGAGAACCAACATTGTTTTGTCTTTTATTGTTCCGAGAGCTTCTCTGTACTCTATTCCCTTATGTGCTCAGGCATCTATCACAGACCTCAGCCTTCTCCAATAAATTTAGAAGTACTGCTGACCACAATTTGACTGTGATAGTTTTTCTAAATCAAAAGGCCATACTTTGAGTGAAATATGAATACAGAATTCCTGGTCACTCCTTCCCCAAATAAAAACTGAATCTCCAAGCTTTTCTCTTTAACCAAAAGAGGTTTTAATTTAAAACCTTGGAGACAGTAAGGAATACTTAAATCCAGCCTCTTTTCCTGATTTCCTCTGGGATTGAAGGCAGGCTGTGTAATCCAGCTGCTCTAATTAGCACAGCAAACTGCAGTTTTGCTTATAAGAAGAAACAAATTAAAACTTTATTCTTCCGTTTCTCAGTAAACTGTATTCCCCAAATAAAATAAATTCTCAGAAGAGTTGTAAGAGTTATTTCACATAACTTTAGTTTGACAAAGACAGGAAAAATGGTTCCACCTTTTCATAATTTACCAGCTTGATTTTTCATTGATACTAATTTTCTGTTAATTTCAATCAAACACTCATGCAAACATATGATAAATTGCACTCCTAACTGAAGGTCTAAAAGAAATTTCACACACATGAAAATATTTCCATTTAGAAAAATAAGAGTAACCATATAATGTGTACTTCTCAAGCCCATTCAGCTCAGAGCACACTGCTGGTGTTTTCTTTGAGATTCTTGACATACAGCAATGCTTTTAATGAATCTAAATTTGGAAGTACACCTCACAACTCCAGAGGTTGGAGTGGTTTTAAAAATTACACTATAACTTACTCTGTACACAATAGTTTCTATTTAACTAATTCAAAGTCAAACCATATTAATTTTGAAATGCAAAATAAACTTATTACTATTCATACAGCTTTTGACACTGTGGTGTGTTGACCCTGGCTGGACTCCAAATGCCCACCTAAAGCTGTTCTATCACTCCCCTCCTCAGCTGCACAGGGAAGACAAATAAAGAAAGGCTTGTGGACCAAAAAATGGTCACAGAGATCATCACCAATCACCATCACAGGTAAAATGGACTCAGCTTGGGGAAATTAGTTTAATTTCTTAACAGTCAAATTTTAAAAAGACCTTCCCTCCTCCCTCCCTGCTTCCTGGGCTCAACTTCACTCCTGATTTCTCTGCCTCCTCCCCTCCAGAGGCACAGCAGGACAGGGAATGGGGGCTGTGGTCAGTTCCTCACACACTGCTCCTGACACTCCTTTCTCCAAAGGGAGAGGACTCCTCACACTCTTCCCCCTGCTCCAGGGTGGGTCCCTTCCACAGGAGAGAGTCCTTCAGGAGAGTCCTTCAGGAGCAGACTGCTCCGGTGTGGGCTTGCAGGTGGATATCTGTTCCACGGTGGGTACCCACGGGCTGCAGGGATGGTTCCCCCTCCCGGGGAATCTCTGCTCCAGCACCTGGAGCACCTCCTTCCCCTCCTGCACTGGCCGGTGTTTGCACAGCTCTTCCTCTCATTTGTTCTCACTCCTCTCTCTGGCTGCAGGTGTTTGTGCACGGGAAATTTTCCCCTCCCTAAACACATTGTCCCGCATCGGCTGAGCTCAGCCTCGGCCAATGGCAGTGGGAACAGGTCTGTGGGAACCAGGTGCCACGGGCTGTGTCACACATGGGGGAAGCTTCTGGAAGCCACCCCTGTATCCCCCCCCGCTACCAAAATCTTGCCACACAAATCCAGTACAAACTCTTCTTATAGTCACATACCCATGCACATTTCTGAAGATAAAAGAAAATGTTACCTTTAGAGGAGATGCAAAAGGCAGAGACTTCAGCCTCAAAGATACATTCACCTGGTGGTGCTGGATAACAACCACCACGAAAAGAGATTTAAAAGACACTTTTCTACAGTACTGGAAGAATAGGGGCTCACAATACCTCTCTCTCACACTCTTTGTGTGTGCATATATACGCACACACACAAAAATACACACATTTACATCCACAATGAGGTGGGGTGGGAGAATAATTTCCCATTCTCTTCTGAGCAAGGAGAATGAAAGTATTCTGACAATATAATTTGAAAATAAGAATCGTCTTTTTCAAATCAAATGCAAGTAAAAGACTTTTTCATCAGTCATCTAGAAATAGCTGTTAAATAAACCCTACAAGTGAAAGACACATTAAACATTCAGCTGAATGGCAAGTTATGCCCTGACAAAACCAAGAGTCACAGTGAATTTATAGATCCAGTTTTCCTCTACCTTCTTTCTTGAAATAAAATGTCAGGTTTTGATTATATATCAAAAAATAAAATAAAAAGAAAAACCTCTGTCAATACAAGATAAAGAAATTCTGAATATGCCAGCCTGAAGCAAGATACCTCACAGGCTTCTTGACAGTGCCTAATGGGTAAGAACGTCCAGCTGTTGGTTGTCACCTGCACCAACACCTTTCCTCCTTTCTCTGTTGTACCTGTTATTCTTTATCTTCTACTGATAGTAAAAGCTAGATCAAATAAAGGATTGAGGGCCTTAGAAGACAAATTCTCTAATACTTACAATTTCTGTCCCATAGCACCCAAAAGGGCTGGCAGAGCCCCAGGCCAGGTCCTTGCATGCAGTCCTGGAAAGCATCTGTGGTACATGAATTCAGCCCAGCCAGGGAGATGGACACAAAGTCACTTCAGACTCAGCTGTCCACAGCATTCACATGACCAGGTCCTGTGTTTAAGAGTTGCATGTTCTCACACCTCACACTGAGAACTGGAGTCTTTCAGATGGGCAAACCTGAACTCTCTGGGTGCATTTCCAGGAGGCCCAGCGGGACCCATGGGCTGCCCCTGTCCTTGCACCAGCCCAAATGCCAAGGTGCTCACACACGCTCTGGTTTCGTGGCTGGCATCAGCCAGCTGGCCCCAGCAGGCAGGACATCTCTGAAGCACAGAGGACTGGCTTGGCTAGGGATAGAGTGGTCCACAGGGCTGCAGAAAAACTCCCACTTAGCACCATCACCAAAGGGATTGAAGGCTGAGCCACCCTGTGCTTAGAAGTGGGTCGGGAAAGAACCTACCAAGCACAACAAAAAAAGAGAGAGCTGCCTGCAGCATCTTCCTCTACCTGACCCTTTTCCAAACTTTCATCACTACCACTGAGTGCAGTGCCAGCCATTTATCAGCCAGAAATTGGGAAGAAACATTCCCCATGTTTCCCACTGGAGCCAAGAGCAGGCCCTTTAAGCCTGAACACTGGGTATAAGAAGCTGGGAGGAACACGACTTAAGTTAGCATTTCTACTCTCAGGGCCATTTCCCAGCTAAAATTGCATTAAATTTCACACTAAATCTAGAGCCTGAGACTTCCATGTCCTAGAAACCATAAGTTTGAGTGATATTCTGACTGATCTGGAATACCTTTATTCCAACAGTGACTGAAATTTATTATCAGAATGGATATTTTATTAGATTTTTAGGTGCTGCCACATTAATGCACGCCAGGAGGGAAGCCCATATAATTAAAATTCTATGAATATAAAATTAGTAGAAACTTAATTATGAAGCACTTCGTGAACAGAAGAAAACAAATAACACAGAAAAACAGTGTGAACATCCTGACAGGAAAACAGTACTCTATTTAACATCCATTATTTTATTAATGATATAACATGGCAAACATCAGTCTCCCAAGTAGTTTGATTTAGACTGACCTAATAAATTATTTGTCAGTGAAGGCAGAAGATTGTTTCTTAATTCATAAGCAGTTCCACAGGTATTTATAGAATAACCCCACTGAGATCAGTGGAAGCAAGAGCAAACTTAGCTGACTATATCATCTTTACTGCAAGAAATACACATCCTGTATTACAAAGGCATGATGAAGATGGGAGAAACCTTACATCAGTTAGAAAGATTTCCAAACAGGTGTTTAAAAAAATATCAGCCAAAAACAAAGATTCTTCTGGACCACTAAGAAGGAATAAAAAAAAGATAAAAATGACAATCTGGGAAAGATTAACAACATTTGACCATCATTTAACCATCATTTAATCACCAGTTACAGCTGACCAGTAAACAAGTGTTTGTGTAAGGAAAAGAAGTAGGAATTGAGGTGGTAACTATCTCCTAAACTCCACTCCTACAATAAAGTTAAACACTATGAAATTAATATCAAATATATAGATTTGTGATTCTCCTCACTTAAATACTTTGTTGATGCTTTCACTACACATTCTTCTAATAAAAATGGATGTTATTAATGAGTGAAATAATTCAATTCTTCTGTTTATCCTAAACTAATACAAAATATCACCCTCATTTGGACATCACATCAAATTAAAGCAGCATACCAGAAATTCCAAGCCTCACTGCATCCTTTTTAAATCTTTTCTCTCTGTTCTCTCTCCCTCTACTCAATAGGAAAATGAATGAGAAAATATGGCCTACATCATCATTCATTTTCAGCTGACCAATTCTGATATTTTTGGCTACTAAAGTCTGGCCCAAACCCCACCAAAATCAATAGTAATCTGTCCAGCCACATGCACTGGCACTTTACATATCGACAGTTTCCTTCAGCAGTGGTTAAACTCTTTATACATGAGATACTGGAAAACCACAGCCTTAACTCTCATCATTTGTGAAATTTTCTGCTCTTAAATGCACTTGTTCTGCTGATAAGATTTATTTGTTGAGATCTTATTACACAGTAGCTAATGGAGTACTAGAAATGGCAACTTTGTCATTTCCTTGTTGATTTTCCCTCTTTCAGCTCTCAAGCAAGTGCTTCTCAGCATGCTGAATTTCCCTATTTGGAAAGTCAATTACCATCTACTTACTCCTGATGTTAAAGCACTAAGAGTGTAGAAAGGGAGGGGGAAAGAACAACAATTTTGGTGTTTTCCTTTGTTATAAAACATCTTGATAAAAAATCTGAACTGAATTTCTAGTCCGTACAGGCAGGATTTATTGTATATCCCTCATTTCCTTCATACATAGCAAGATTCATTAGTCACAACACTGGTATCTAACTGTGCTGCTAGAGTGCTATGTGTGTATGCATTCCCACTGCAGACAGTTAAAATGAGGACTAGCACAAATCATTCTAGAACATCTATTTTTCCCTTTCAATTCCTGACCCTACATAGCCATACAATTTCTCTTGAAAACCTGCATTTGCTGTGCAATTTTGAAAATAATAATGCCAAGACAAATGTAACTCAAGGTACTTTTAATCTAAATGCCAGCACTAAGTGTTTTATCAATTGTTATAAATAACTTTCAGGAGCAGGAATAGAGTTTTAAGTTTTAGGAGTACTGAAAATTAGACAAAACAACATATTTTATCTATAGGCTTAAAGTAAGTTTAATGCCTATGGAAAAATGTGAGATACAAATAATATATTTTTAGCATCAGAAACAAGATAGGAAAGTATTTCTTGTTCCATGGGAAAAGAAAAACTATGCTAATGCAAAGAGAAAAATGCTTATCTTAGAAAGGCTCTATATTTTTTGCCTACATAATTAAACTGTTACATTAATTATTAGAAATGTTCAGGTCTCAAACTAAGCATATTTCATAACAAATTTAATTACTTATGTCATGGAAATTGCTGGTTACCCACATATCCAAACCCTCTGTGTTCTCCTGTTTTATCACTGTTTTGTTTATTTAGAGAAGTGAAGAAAATATTCAGGATTGCACAAATGCATCATCCCTCCCTCCCTCCCCAGGTTTTCACTTATCTGTAAAATGATTAAACATAACAGCCACACAAGTCTAACTGACCATGCTCTAATCTTGCAATTGTCAGCCTGAACAAAACCTTTCAAACTTTCTTCTGCTCCAAGAAAAGGTGGAAGAGCACCCAGTTTTGAGCAAACTAAGAAATTCGGGGATCTCTTACACATGCAGGTGCCAAATGATAGGTTTGGGAGGCCAACCACCGCAGGCTCCCCGTTTTGAAGCTTTGGCTGGCAGAGACCAAACTGTGCTTGCGTGGTATAAAAAATGCATCATCTATTACAATATTTACAAAGGATTTCCTGACACGGGGCTCTATTTTCCCTTCCATAAAGCAGATGCTGCTGCCTGAAAGCTGAGGCAAGTAACAGGAAAAAAACCACTGCCATCGAAACCAACCCAACACCTGAGCAAATTGGCAAACAGACTGCAAAGCTCTGACAATCTTCATTGAAAATTCCCTGCCTCTTGAATGGTAAAGATTATTTCTAACCTTTGATAAAAAGCTTTTCTGAGGCAGCATGATCACACTGTTGCTTCTTATGGGCAGCTGATACAAATTATCATCAAGAAACTATTTAAGAGGCATCACACCACTTTCTCTATTGAAAAACATGACCTCTGATGACAAGTAACTGTAATTACATATTTTAGCCTGATTTCAGGGCTGAACAAAAGAGAAACTTATGATAAACTCCCACACTGCCAAACAAGCTATACAATATATCATTAGTGAAAGTAAAACTGGTAGAGTTCAAACAGGGCAAAGTCTTTGGAAAGAGTGCTGAGCTTTCCAAACAGTAGCAGCTTGTGTTCTTTGTGCCTTGTGTCTAATCAGTAATTTGTGGGCTTGGTGTTTTCCTGACAGCTGGTATATGGACACAAGATCAAAAACTGTAGGTGTAAACAACATAAGATTTGTTAGAAATGAGATTCCAGCAAAACTACCTCTGCAAAAGGAAAACTAAAAGCTTATATTGCAGTTTCTGCTTGGAAGGCAAATCCTGCTGAATCTGCATGAACTCATTAAAATCCATACTATAGAATATAGATTTATCCCTCATAGGGCATTCTTTACATATTTCCAAATTAAACACCCTCTTCCAAGTGTACAAAGAACCCCTGTCATCAAATTTCCTTTTGTGCTCCTTGGAAATTAGATTGAGAAATTTCTGTAGTTCCACACTTGGCCTTATGCTCTCCAGTTAAACAGCTCTGCTGTTTCTTGTTGAAGTTTTCATCAGTCTTTACATTATGAAATAACTGAGAGAACAAGAGCAGAGAGGCAGATAGAGAAAAAAAACCCACAAAGCAAAACCAGAGGAATATAGCAGACCATACCCAAGGTCTGAATGTAGTTAGAAGCATGGAACACAACAGCAACAGAAGAAAGCAATAATTATGTCCAGTCCACAGAATCTCCAGGAAAGGTCTTGAAAAGTTACACATCTTCTGTTGAATAAACACAGTAGTTAGGTGGCAGCTACAAAGTTTAGAACTGGGGAACAGGAGCCAGTTTAGATTGCTTTGATGATTTTCCTCATTGCAAAATGTCAGCAGAGCTGTTTTTAACAAAATATCTGGCAATGTACTCCCCCACCTGAGCTCATGGATTGCAATAAAATAATCACAGTTAATCCACCCAGTACTATTCCTGTAATAGCATTTTGTTTCAGTCTTTTAGAAGGAAAGTTCAGATGTTGCCACACTTCCTCCGCCAACCCCTCCGCAACTTTCTGAACCAATATCAGTAACAGTTCTTCATCTCAACTTTTTCCTTGATTCTATAAACACTGCAAACACTCAAAAAATTGTAAGACTTTCTGTCTCTCTGTTGGTAACTCCTCAGAATCTCAGTCTCACTGTTCTGTATTTTCCTGTAGTATTGGGCTCTGTGTGTTTTCAAGTTTTTGCAAGCATTAACCTCATCAGGAGAAAAATAATTCTTTAAACCTGAAAAACCAGAAGAGCACTTCTGCTTGTCTCATACCACTCAAATTCTCATCGTCTGTGAGCACAAGAGGACAGACAGCTGATAGCAGCTGGCAAGTCAGCCAGGCAGACAGCTCATGCAGTGCTGAACACAGCAGTCATATATAATGCTCAGTTCATCTCAAGCCTTGCCCAACAATGAACTTTTCCCAAGTTTTTCACACAATGTAAGTGTACAAGTAGTTTATACTTTTGTTTCTTGAGGTTTGGATTTTAAGAATGTGAGAAGTCCTACATCTGCAGGAGGCACATGTGGACTGCAGACATATGAATTACATGTACATAGTATATATACACATATATTTTCAATAAGAAAGTGCAAAAGAAAGATTATTCCTCAAATCGATAATAACCATAACCTGGTCCTACACTGAATCTGAGCAATACAGGTTTGCTCATAACTGTTCAGGGAGATTAATTTTAGAGATACATCATTGCTAATGTAACTGAATTTTCAATCTTTCAATATGCATTACTATAAACATTATCAGCAATAAATTTAGTATTATAACAAAGGCTTTCATGTCTAAAATATCTAATTAAATTTTGGCTTATAACCAAAAACTTGTGCTGTCTTAATATCTTGTCCCTATGTTTTATGGAACAAGATGATTCTAAGAGTTTGGTGCTAAATACTATAAACATCACGTAGAAACCATTTCTTTTACAAATAATACCAGCTAATACAATATATTTTTTTGAATCTTCAATTACAACATTGAAAATGAATGATTGCAATAGTAATATGGATTTTTCCCTGCCCTGTTAGATATTGGTACAACTACTCCTTGATGAAACAATGCTTAATATTATTGATATCAAATTATAATAAAGTTTCCCAAGTACTGAGCAGATACATGGAATTAGTAGAACAGAGCAACCCTGACCATGGCATTCATCATTTTAATCAGCCTTTTACTGCTGTATTTTATGAATCTATATTTCTCCATTTAGTTCTTCTTTATTTAGAATTTCTAATCTCCATAAACATTTCTCAATAGGCTGAAGAGAAAACCTAATTCATTTACTTGTTTAAGGATCTTCCCATTCACTTGCATCTGAAATCCAGAATCCTGTTTGCTCTTGTAACCTTTAAATCACATTTCTCCCACACCACAGAATCCGACAGATATCATTCTCGACTCAAGATGAAAGCAGAGATGTGTAAAGCACAGATGAAATATTTTGACAGGTCTGTCCCTAAAAGACTGCATGGTATCCATTTCGCTGGAGCCAGCACTGTTAGGGTACCAAACACTAAGCTGCAGCCATGCTTTCCATAAAAGTGTTTTGGAGCTAGCACAGAGTCTGGTGGATTTAAAAAACAAGCACTCATCTGATTCTGCCTGGCACCTGCACATTCCCCCACTGAGAATTCAGCCCAGCTCTGGATTGGAAGGGCACAGTTTCACAAGTTAGAAGTCAGTTCTTCCAGCACTGATAGGGAAACGTGCTCATTACAACACCTGCCAATTTTCTTTATCCTTCTTTGCCACTGAAGCTGCTGTTGCCCCTAAAGCCAGATTTTCAGTCATAAATAAGAAATACAGATTCTATAACTAATATCTGTATTCAGGCTTGTCACATCCACATGCCCTATAACGAAACACTGCAAAAAGGCCATGAAAAGGTTACCAGAAATCAGAGATGTACACAGAGCTCTGCACCTTTACTTGGCACCAATCCTTCTTAAATGATCCTCTTTTGCTTCTTTTCTATTCTATTTCTATTTTGGGTATTTTGGGCTGCAAATGCCTAAATAAAGCTTTTGGGTTTAATGCTACCCCCATCCAATACCTATCAAGAGAATACCTGTGATTTACTGGAGAATATTTATGTGAATTCTAAACTGCTAATTATTAACATGAGCAGAAGAAAAGAATACACTAGACAAACATGTCAGAAATTACTAAGGAAGACATTAATAAGGCAATTTATTCTGCCTTATGGCTGAAGAACAGAACAGCAGACCTCAAAATCTGTTCTCTGCCACCCTGTAACATTTTCCATGTTTAAAAAAAAGAGCTCTTTTATAGAATTTATTCTGTGCACTGGGTATTCCATACAGGGGACCTATTTCTCTGAGCCTCCAAATCAAAAAATTATTCTTAAAGATGTCAGTCCAATGGTGCTACTTGTGATGAAACAAAACTCCAATTAATGCCTAATATCCAAGTTTAACTCCACTCCTAAGCATTACAAGAACTAACCATTCTTTTTAAGTGAGTCCCTGGATGAATGAAGATTATTTTAAACATTTACAGCACACAGCTATGCATCTTATAGCTGAATTCATGATTGTGAGTAATTGGTAAAATAATACAACACTGGAGTTGAAAGTAATTCAGGGCACCTCATCAGTCCAACCCAAACCTTTTTATAAACAGGTAATTAGGAAATTGTTCTATAACATCTTAATTAATAATTAGGATATTATTTGACCACAAGCATTCCTTATGAGCCCACAACACATTTTCTTTACAACTTAAAAGTATCATTAAATCTTACTGAGAAACAAATCACAATTTGATTTAGAGTTTGATTAAGCATTTAACTACTGAGCTGCAAAACAGAAAAAATACTCAGTCTTCAAAAAAATAAGACCACACAACATTACGGAAGAAGAAGAAAAAAGTAGAAGAGCAAAGAATATTTTTCACACACAAATGGCAACAGGGAAAATTTTATAGCTTTTTCTGTGTTTTACTACAACCATTTGGCTCATGAAATCCATAGAGCTACATGCTTGGAAATCACACATTAATAGGAAGGCCTGAAAACACGTCCTTATCTATAGAAATGTGGCTGTCGTCTCCACCATTTCTAGATATCCAGCGACTGTGACACAGCTCAGAGCACTTCCTTCAGTGATGGAAACAGCCAATCAATACTCAATCAATACTCATGCCTGAGAAAATAAAAGCCAAGAAAATACCCTGAGGCATATTTCATCAAAGCTTGTATTATTCCCTCCACTTTTAAATAAGAACATTTATTCGAAGAAAAACTTCTACATAAAACACGCTGAATTTTCAGGCCATGCTCCACATTTCTTTTGAATTAAAAAAAACCTTACATTTCTCTAAGGAATACACAAACTGGTTTTTTTCCCCCACTCAATACTTTACTGGCTCTCAGTCTCATCTCTCCTTCACCCAGCACACATGTTTAATTTCTGAAACTAAGAGTTTGTCTTTGTGAAGTTCTTCAGGAAAGTATAATTAGATAATACATAATTACATTTATATAATTTTATATAATTAGATTTCTGACAACTCGTTTATGGGATAATATGGCCCTCACACTGCAGAATCAATGCAGCTCACAAATTAGTAGTGGATTTCATCTTTGCAATGCCTCTGCAAAGCATTATATACAGGAGAAGCTGAAGGAAAGTGTCACTTAAATTACTTGCTGCAGCAGCACAGGAAGTCTGTAATTGATCCACAAATGTAATTGGAATCCTGAGTCAATGTTCACTGTCCAAACCTCAAATAAGTATTTCTTTCACAGTACATAAAACAGAAGAGAACTTGGCCATTGGACCCACTTGCCTCTGTATCAAACATGAAATGCATCACAATCTAGCTCCTCACCAGTAGGACAATTCCTACAAGTTTATTTCCCACTAAGTTTGCCTCACTCTAGATATAATAACGAATAAAAATAGCAATTGTTTTGGACAACTGCTATTTATCAGTGAAATCTTTACAGTTTTAAAGAATCAGAGATCTCTTTAATGATTTAACACCAAATGAGTTGCCATCAACATTAGCTGAATTATTGCTGCTTTATAATTACTTCTGGTTTGATCAAAATTTCCATTTAGATACATCAAGGAGGCCTGAATCCACTAAATCCTTATCAAAATTTTCTGATATCACTAGTTAATTAACATATATAATCTATTTCCTTCAAGCATCCTGAAGTTGAGTCTATGTATAAAGATTTTTTCTCCTTTTGACTGTCAATTGAAAACTCTCAATAAAGATGTCAGAACAGAAAGAACATCAGCTAAAAAACACAACTCACTCTGACAAATTACTAAGCTTACTACAAAAAGAGGTAAGAAATAATAAAAGTTATTTTACAGGAAAGACAGATTATCCTTAGCCCTTTTTAAGACACTCATAAGTCTTCAGCAGACCTAAATGAACAAAAAAAAAAAGGATACATAATATAATATATCCAGCGATAGCTCAGAATTCTTTTAAAGCCGTTCTGAGTAGTTTCTTTAAAAATCAAAGCTCCTCAAACTGAGGAGCTCAAACTTCTGGAAGAAGGATAGGTATAACAACCAAGGAAAATGTGAAAGACTTTAACTTTTAAAAGGTCACCTCACCACATAAAAAACTGAATATTCCTTTAGCATGTCCCTTTGAGAGAAGCAGAAACTGTTGACATCAAAACTGAAGACAGTGTTGATTAGACAGGTTTTCTTGCACAGTTTGGACTAGCAGATATTTACAAAACCTTGGCAGAAATAAGATGGCAAAAGTGCTTGGACAACTTCTAACATATTACTGTCTATTGAAAAGGAAAGCTGAAGTGTCATAGTCTTGATCAAACCATTTTCATCAAACTTTGAGTGCTGGTAAGCTGGTTTATTCAACAGTGACTAATTATCCTTGGGGGCTTCCGGTTCTAGAGCACAAGAAATGTTTTCATATGCTTAGAAAACACAGAATAGCCCTTACGCTGTACACAAAGCACTTCACCTTCCCAATTACAAATGTTTTTATATATAAAAGGATGGAGCTTAAGGCTATGCAGTTGCCTCCTGCTTGATATCCCTTGTTAATTAGGTACCAGACTGACATCCCTGGAATATTTCCTGATCATGTGCTAATATTTGGCTCTTTGGCCTCAATGTCACTCTGAAATAAATGCAGTTTGAAGACTGCCAGCAAGCTGCAGTGTGGATTTCCTACCTGTAAACTCTGCTTTAGCAGAATTTTTGTTAGCTCTGGCTTCCAAGTATATTTTATAATGTATGACAAACTGGTGTCAATGTTGGTTCCTAGTTAAAAAAAAACAGGATTTGGGTTTTTTTCTATGGTACTTAAGTACAGATACGTATAAAAATGGATCAAATCCACTTTCACACTTTGTTTTTCCTACATTAGAAAGGAAAACCATTGGTCTCCATGTAAAATGAAACTGGTTATGGTCCTTGCCCACCTCTCTCTCAATTCTATTTTATGCTCAATTTTCATTCCAAAGGATGCCCATAAAATGGCTACTCACTGCTTAGGTCACTAACATGTAAAAAAAGCCCCATAGGGCTGATACTTCCTGGGGCTGCATTTGAATTTTCATGGGTACATAACTGGCTGATCTTGAATAATTGAAAAATATCTCTTTTTTTCCTGTCTGATCACCTCAGCTTAATTCAGTAATTTTTAAGTGCAGGGCTGTCAAGGTTTTTCAGTCTGGTGATGGATTGCTGGGGTGGATTTTGGAGGGAGGGTTATTTTTTTTTTCCCCCTAATAGTTCTTACAATTATCCAATTTTGCCTGCATCATGCTCCAATCTTTTGCCTAATTAAGAAGAATAGCTTTGACTTCTAGACCACTAATTCCAGCTTGGGAAGCTCCAGCAGTAGCCTCAGTCACAGCAGTCAAATCACATTGCCACCTCTTCAGACCTTCCTCATTGATCTGAATCACATTCCTGCAGCAATACCTTTACAGGTGGAATCTCTTTAGTGTTAGGTTGATGTATTTGCTGTAACTGAAAGGCTCATTTCTGTGTGCCAGGGACATCAAGCATGAAGATAAAATTCCAGGAACAAACAGCACTCCTGCAGTAAGCACAAAGATGCACTGAAGAACTTGGGATCTCTCAACAAACAAAAAAAAGCTGCAATCAGCAATCAGAAATTGAGACAGAGTTTGATCATTGTTTTTATGGACCATTTAGATGGCACCATGGAAACTGAATTTCATTTATCATATGCCCAGTGCATCAGCAAATGGTCACAATGAGATAAAAAATCATGGATTTGAATTGTTTATCCACTCTGACCCCTTCCTGTCTCGAAATTGGCCCTCGAAATTGCCATTTCTTAAAAGTGTTTTTGCTAAACAAATCCCTCGCTTGTCACAAGATCTCTTTCCACGTGACAATGAGTGTTATTCAGACAGACACAAATTAATGTTATTGCCTTGACAGAGTGTGTGAAAAGAGCACAGAGAACATGATACGACATTGTCAGTGATGCAACAACCTTCCACTGCAAAAATAAGCAGCAAATAAGTGTTTGCAGGTGGCCAGACAATGTGATCCTGCAAAGGCACACTCGAACCCCTTTACCATCCGTGTGGTTCAGGTGCACTCACATCACATCGACTCACAGAGTTTGTGCAACCTTAAACACTTCCAGCACCTCAGAACAAAAGTTCAGCTCAGTTTCAGGGAAATAGGCAGGAGAGATTAAAGAGATGAAAGCTATTCAAATCAATCCATAGTTTTAACCAAGCTCTTTAATAAAATAGAGAGTATTTTAAAACACTAAGAAAGATAAAAAGAACTTTACTTTCTATGCATATCATAGAAACATTGTTTGATTTTAACAAATTATACGTGGACATTTCCAAGCTTTAATTACAAGATTTTACCAGGTTCTTAAGCTGAGGGAGGGCATTTGCATAAATACCAACATGAAGACCCAAGTTTTACATTTCCCAGCTATAGTTACTTATCATTCCTCAAAAAGGATGTTTCTTAATTTTGAAAATAGTCTGCTAGTTAAACTAACATCTAATTTATCAAAGCTCTTTTTTTCTTAAATGGAAAATTAGTCTCCCTTTTTAAAATGTTCAAAAATTAACATTTTTTCCATCTCTTTTACTCAAGCATGAGCATTCTGCTCGGAGTCCAAAAAAACCCCAAAAAATAGAAAGCACTGAACTAAAAACAGAGAAAAAAAAAAAAGTGAAAGAAAATGGGAACAGAAATAAAAAGCAAATAACTTTATTCTATTGTCATCTCACCTACACATTAAAAAAGAACAAAATCAGATTTCCTACTATGCTAGAAATGTGAGGGTGTTGAACCGAGGAGAGGTTTTGGGAAATCTGTGGAAGAAACAGGAACAATACTCCCTAAAAGACAAGAACTACCAAGCAGGAACAGCTTTTGCGGCCTCTCTTCTCTAATTCAAAGATGGGAAGTTTGCTTCCTAAGGACCCCCCATGAGACAAGAGAAATATAAACGGTAGCAGGCAGAATTTTGCAGCTCTAAAAGAGGAGAATATGCAGTAGAGCCAAAATTAAAAGAAGATCAAAGAAACCAAATTATTTATGCCATATTTGTGCATAATGGGGTCATATAGAAAATGCTTTTTCTTTTCCCATTGTTTGGGAGCTGCTGTGACCGTCAGAATATTTGAGTGCTATCCATGTAAAAATGCAACAACAATTAGCTGAATGCTTTCCTGTGTCACTCAGTACAATACCTGGAACGTACAAAATGTGCTTTAGCACATTTCCTTCTATTTAACTATTATATCTGGCATATTTAGAAATTACAGAAGGATTATGAAGCAAATAATGTCCCTGTGCTCCTTTTTCTTCAAAAGCATCTTGTTTCCAAAAGGGGCCTGATTATTTACAGCACTTAGTTTCTCATTACTGGTAGTTAATGGATCAGGAATTGAAGAACTTCACCTGACCAGCTCATTATGTTACACTGTTTAAAAGTCTGGGAGAGTTTCAGACTAAAACAGACACAACAGGCAACAACAACAACCACCACAACAACAAAAAAGCATATTCAGAGCAACAACCACGTGTACTTCATGTCATTTCCTTAACAACACTCGATCAAAGAAGAAAGAACAAAGGTAAAATAAAACAGAAGAAAAAAGCAAAAACCCCTCAGAGCTACAGAGTGGTTTTTATTTAAATGAAAATGCACATCAAATATTTGCTTTAGTTGTGTTTTCTCTGTTCATAGTTTGATCATCACGTCTCATGACTTTTCACGGTAGTAAACAATCACTGTCCCATAGGAAGCAATAATTTACAGGGTATTTTGACATTTAAGATATAACAGTTAAAGTTCCCAAGAGGCATAATTAGAGCAAAAAAAGCACTAAAGTGAATAACCAGACAGCATTTGTGCATTGATATTTGGAGAAATAAAGTCCTAACCACAAGGGTATAACCAGTCTTGAGAAGTATTAAACAGAAAATCCCAGACAAATCAGACAAACTCTTAACAGAAATTGGGTCTTATGGTTGGGAATACATAACTTAACCTAGACCCCAGATAAAATGATCAAATTTCCTCATGACATACAGGAAGATAAATAATTTACTAAAAAAATGACTTTATGAATTAATGAACATATTGTTGGGAAAGAAAACTCATTGACATTAGGAGGAGAATACAATACAGACATGGGATAAATGTTGAGAAGACAAAGAGCTGGACTCACCAGTTCAAAAGTTCACCTCTAAGTCCTGTGAACTCACCTGATGCAACAACTGATGTCAACTTTGCCAACACATGATTACACTTCCATCTCTTGAAGCTGCTCTACTGCATACAGAGCATATGGGTACCTGGCCTAAGGAAAAAAAAAGCAAAAATAAAATAAAAAACAAAGTTTGACTGAAGATTCTCTAACTGAAATTATTTTATGAGTCAGTAAAAGGTCAGTCTTGTTGTGATTAATTAGGATCATGATACAATTACCCTTACAGGCTCAGACCATCTGTTCGTAAGAGTCCTCACAGCTATTCTGAAGTAACACTCTTCAATCCTTATATTTATCACTAGTCTGGGTCTAATTCTAGAGGATTCTCTCTCCCTCTAATTCACAGCAGAGCACTCCAGCACAGTCCACGGTGGGGTTTGCCAAAGGGGGGACCTCAAGGGGAGCTCAGAGCCCCACCAGGAGCCCACGGTTCCCAGGGCAGCAGGGGAAGAGACCCAGCCTGGACAGGAGCAGCGGCAGCCAAGATCCCACACACGGCTCTGGGGCTGACCCTGCTGAGGAGCAGCTGAGGGAGCTGGGGGCATTTATCCTGGAGAAAAAGAGGCTCAGGGGGGACCTTGTCACTCTCTACAGCTCCTTGAAAGGAGGTTGTAGCCAGGTGGGTGTCAGGCTCTTGTCCCAAACAATAGGAGCTGAAGAAATATCCTTAAGTTGTGCCAGGGGAGGTTCAGGTTGGATATTAGAAAACATTCCTTCACTGAAAAGGCTGTCAAGCATTGGAACAGGCTGTCTAAGGAAGTGGCTGAGTCACTAACCCTGGAGATATTTAAAAGATGTGTAGATGTGGTGTTTGGGGTTTCGTGGTGGAGTTGGCAGTGCTGGTTAACAGCTGGACTCCATCTGAAAAGTCTTTTCCAGCTTGAACAGTTCTCTGAAATATTAAGTACATAGGCAAATTAAAATGTCACCAGCATATTAAAAGACTGAATAAAACACAAAAAGAAAATTAAAACTGTAGTTCACTTGGTCAAATTACACAGCAAAACAAAAGTGCACAACAGCTATAAATAAAGCTACAAAATTATTCATCAGCACAGCTGAGTTACACATACCATTTTTCTGCAGTCTGAGATTCTCTATATTTTTTGAAGTTTGTCAAAGATGTTTAAAAGATCCTTTTTCATATGTAATGTTGTGTGCTAATATGATAATATATTTTTGCTAAACCAAGATTAAATGAAACGATTGATGATACTGAACACTTATAAGTCTGTTTTGATGAATCATTATGTAGTTTCCCAAGACAGCTTTATTTATAATACATGCCAGTTATGCCAGGTTTTTTTAATATTGATTCCTTCTACTGGGTATGACAAGCAAGGAGAAGCAAGTGGTTTCAGTGAGATTCATTTACCACAGGAGATTTCTGTTGTGATGGATATAATGTTATTTAAAAAAAATCATTAAGGGGTGGGTTTTATTCTTAAGTATTGTACAATAAGCTATTAACTCACTGCAACAGCTTTATAAAAAAATTCTTGTTTACTTTCTTACAATATATACAATTCAAATTCATCTAGGCTGGGGATAAGTCTTTGGGCTGTTGTCACATTTGAAGAATATTCTTTAAAGATACCCACTTCTTTTTCCCTATTCTCATGTCTCTTTGATCTTACGTTGCTAAATTTGTCATTTTACAGTCTCTGAATTTCCACATTTCTGCTGTGAAAACAACTCACACTAAAAGTGAGCTTAACTATTTGATGCATCTTTCAAACAGACTACCCATGCCTAATGTTATCATCAAATTTAACATGATTCTTATGCTCCAAAATTTTTCCTTTTCCCTCTCCAAGGAAAGCTAAAGGTTAACACCTAAGATTTTTTCACATTGGAAATCCACATGGGTGAAAGAGTTGCACACCTACAACATATCTCCTTTTATAAGGATTAAAAAGGAGAAAATACTAATTTCAAGTTTTCTATAGCAAAAGCTGTCAACTGATACTGCACAGTATTGTCACAGAGGGTATTTCTACCTTCCCAATCTTCCTCCAGTTATTTCAATAGATATGCTCAGTACAGCCAACGTCATCAGTGAGCATTTAATTCATTTCCAGTGTATGAACATCAAGCATTTTGGATACAGGAGAGGAAACTAAAACTACACAGAGGAGCAGCTGCTGTGGTCATCAGGGTGTATCAGCTTTCTTCACCTGAATTTAAGAACCTGCAACACATCAGTTTGCCTAAGAGCAGCTAGAAAAGCTTTTATTTCATCTAAACTTTTCAAACAGAATTAATGTTGTACTGAAAGAGCCTTTCTTCCTCCCCCCACAGGACATGAACACTGGTTGCTTGTAGACCAAGACTTAATGACTTCTAAATACTTTCAGATACTGAGTACATTTCAAGGGAATGGTTTAACACTGTTTTCATCTTGGAATCTGTACCACAGAAGTATAGGGAAATTAAATTTTGCAGCTACACAGATTATTTGTGTTAGTTACGGAAAATTCTGACAAAATAAAGTAGCACCTCAATTACATAAAAATAATTTTCAAAATGAGAAAGACCTTGTCCCACTACTTTCTCCATCTTTTGCAGAACTTCCTGAGCTTCATAAGGGACAATACTAAGAAGCAATACAATGTGCTGCCTAGAGTGACTTTGCAGAGTTGTGCTGTCCAACCCCTGAGGACCTGAGCACAGCAGTTGTTTCAGCAGCTTGGATTTAATATGCCTGGTTTTTGGATGCCAAAGTGAAAATCGTGTACAACCAAGGTTGGATTTGAACCACTACTGAAAAGCATTTGGAAATCATCAGAAACTGTACCAGACAGACCCAAAACTGCTCCAGTGTTCCACCAATATTATCAAAAACCTCCTGCTCAGCATTGCTCCATTTCCCATTCCCACCCCAGCACTGCACATTGTCACACAGCGAGCACAGCTGCAGTGAACCAGGAACCACACCACTGCAGGACCAGCAGCCACCACCTCACTGATGGTCTTCTCCTGGAGTATGTTCTTTTTCCTTTAATAGCTGCTATTTTGGAGTTCTAATCTGGTAAGACCTACCTAGTATAAAAGGGTTTTTTCAATTATTTTGTCTCAAATAAATTGTTGAGTCCATAAAACAACACTGAACTTCATTCTCCTGAAGGGGATCCAGTCTCATACCTGTGTCAGGTACAATTTTCACTGCAAACTGCTGGAGCCATTCTTCCATCTTAGCTTCTCTGTCTTTCCTTCAGAATGATGTTGCCAAACAAAGGCCAGGCATGTGAGATGCAAGTATCCTATTTTTTTTTTTTGGTCAGCTTGTATAAGAACTTTTAAATTTTAGTTAACTTTTCAATTGTACACAGCAACAATCAAAAAGAAGTACAAGGGCAGGATATTTCATTTTCAACACTGATATTTTAATATCATACTCCTCTTGGTGAATGGTCATGCTGGTCAAAAAAAATTAAGATATCACAGAGGTTGGGAGGATTATTTTTTGAAGGTTATTTTCCCCTTTCCGCAATGTACAACCATTCTAAATCTAGACAGCTAAAAGCAATTTTATTTGACTAAATGCAGAAGCTGTAAACTCAAGCTGCAGTGGCTGTGTCACTGCTTCCTGTGTTGTAATTTCTTTTCCATGTAGACAGATGGAAGGTTTATCTTATTGCCACTTACTATTCAAATAAAATAAAGCACAGGGGAAGACATGTTGTCCCTTCCAGAGTGAAGAAAACCGAGGTCAAAGATAAAATAGCACATATATGGTAAGTTCTGAATACCCAGACTAAGTGCAAGCCAGAAACAATCATTTACATTCAGGACTGCAACATGAATTTGTTGACTTCAGCTACAGCTACTTATTTTATGCAGTGATAACACAGCAATCTCCATATTTTGGTTTCGAAGCGACTGGAAATCATAACGTTATCTCTGTTTTTCCCTGGAAATGCATTCTCTTGGACTGTGACATCCCTGCTGAAAGGCTGACCCCAGAGCTCCTCGGCAGCGTTGTGCTCTCTATCTCCAGAGGAAACCTGTGCCCAGCCCTGCCCTCAGCCACCTGCCCTGCCAGAGCTGCACAGACCTCACACAGACCTCACACTGCCAGCTTGGCAGCACCTGCTCAGCCTCATCCAGCCTCCAGCTCTGCAGTACTTCTCCCTCCCTATCATCCAAACCCTCCTTTTCCCCTAAAGCCTCTAAGTGAAACGTGCAATTCAATGACTCTTGCCTTTCCAGCTCTTATTGGCTCTTGAAAAATTCTTCAATTCCACTCCCCCCTTCCTCCCCTGTCCTACACGGAATACTGTGAGTTAGTCTGCCAATAGTCTGGAAGGAAAATCCCCAGAGAAATCAAACTCAACCTCCCAAGGCCCTTCTGGACTCCTCTAGTTCCTTCCTCTTCCACCAGGCCAATCCATTTTCCCACCTTACCCCCTCTTTTCTGTACGTAATGCAGGCAGTTACTTCATCCATCCCAGCTTATGCCCTCGTAGCTTCAAGAGTAAACCCCTCCCTGATGCAATCTTCAGAAAGTTTGATGTTTACAAGCAGATTTTCACTCTCTTGCCACCAAAAAGTTTACACATACCTATTAAGATCAGAAATTGTCTCCTGGACCTGCAGCTGGATGGGTGCAAGCACTGCCTGGTGGTAGTACAAGGTCCATTATCCCCAATGCCCCACATGAAGAGGTTTGTATGCTTGGAGAAGATTTTTTAGTTAAAAGAGCTTTTTCCAAGAAGAAAATAGATAAAAACACAAATCTAAATTCCACATTGAAAGGCATATACATATGCTCTTTAATACTAAAGAAAAGCAGCAGGGTTTTGAGTGATGACGTAGTCATTGAAGAGAAGACATTAATACATACGCACCTCTAAACTTCTCTGATACGACCAGTGTTCATAAAATCCAGTTTAATTTTAAAAATCCCACACTCCTATGAAATTCTATACAAAAAATAATATTTGTCTGTTCCAAAGAGTTTGGAAGCCATAAGTACTTGTTCTGTTTATGTAAATCATGAATGTGAATCCACATTTCTAACACTTCTGAACTTTAAGAAGGATAAACATCCAGATTTCAAAGGAAAAGCTCGGATCTTGGGATGAATTTGGAGCTTAGTTTCCATTTCCATGGATTTCAAGAACATGAAATTTTGGGAATTAAGCACAGGCCTTTAGATAATAATCTTGATTAAGCTCTGTAAAGGATATATGAAGCAAGAAAGTATGACAGCTGCATCCCTGTTTGCTTTATGAAACAAGAAAAGTGTTACCAGCAAAGGATACATAAGATTCAGTGTTACATAAGCAAATAAAAATGTGTATGTGTGTCAGTCAGCTGTCAACATATACCCACATTAAGAACACAGGAAGAGAGGAGCAGCATCACATAATAAAACCTCTATAATCCTTCACATTTCATTCCATGGCCCAATGATTATGGGACTGGAGTGACTCAGAATGAAGAGATTAAAGCCTATTCTTGCTTTTACATCAGTCTGCTGAGTAATCTTTGGCAAACCATTTGACTTTTCTATGTGTCAGCATCCCAACTTGACAAATTGCTGTAACAACACTGAATTCCTTTATAAATCACCTTGACACCCAGTGATGAAGGCAAGCCTTATTGCAAAAAAAAAAAAAAAATTAAACCGTTCTGAGCCATTTAGCAATGTGTTTAATATGACTCATAAATGTATAAGAGTTTGATTTTTTTCAGCTTAGAAAGGAATGAGCTTAGAAGTTCAAATGCATATTCTTTCTTTACAAGTCAGATATTCTATCTCTGCAGTTGTTCCAACCCTTCCAGGACATAAGACAATTGCCAAAAGACCTTCCAGGTTTTTTTTCCAATGATGATATCTGAAAAATATTTCTAAAATATTCTCATATAATATGTTTCAGAAACCTCTCCTTAGTCTAAACTATATAACTTCCACAAAATAATTGAGGGTGGGGAACTAACTATGGATCACTACCTATTTATGATTTCTTTTCTCTTTCATTTTAATTCAGAAAGATTAGGCCATTTTTCCAACATTTCATTTATAGTAGGGTATTATAAATTTTTTGACAAATTTTTTACTTTACGTGGAAATAACTTCACCTGAGAATCATCTGATATGATTTTTAAATTCTCTTTTAGAGGCTACACATAACTTCTAAAGAAAATGGAATGTTGGAAACCCACATTTACCTCAATTCTATCACACAGACCCCACCAAATATCTCATCTCTGCTCCTAGAAATGCCCATCTCGTTTTAAGGAACTGGATTGCAGAAGACCCTCTCTTCCCTTCCAAAAATAACCTTGACATGATTATTATAAAAACATTCCTTTTCTCTCTGACAATGTTTTTAGGTTCTCCACTGAGGGTTAAACAGCCTCTAAATCATAACCCTCCAACTGCTTTCATCTGCAGACCACATTAAAACATATGTTTCTCACAAGATTTTACATCCTTATTAAGCACTCCTGGTTAACAGGAAAGCTTTTTAAGCTTGGATAAGCCTTTCAAAGAATCTAGCTCAATTTTTGAAGAAACTGATCAACAGAACAGAGGAAAAATTTTCAGGATGAAAGAAAAGGCTCAAGAGACCACTAGGTATTTGCATTTGCTGAGAAATGCTGGATTAACTTTGATAAAAATATTGGAGACAAGGGAAGATAAGTACAAATTTTACCACATCTCACACATTAAGACAAAATCAGGGTATCTTTAAATAGGCTCAGTGTTTCATTAAATTCTAAAAGTATGGTGACTGCAGCTTCCCAGTTAGACATGGAATATGAAATAAAAATCTTCACACACACATCAGTGACTTTTTGAGGCTATAATTGCATGAGTCTGCATGAAATTGTCTTGTGCTGAGCACAGGTCCAAAAAGGCTTAGACCTTTTACAAGGTTCTCATTTTCCTTGTTTATACAGAATAGAGGCACAATTATCAGCAAAACAAAAAGCAGCAAGGTCCCACTGTCTTTTCCACCAGAAATACCAAGCTTTGCAGAAATAATTTGCAAAACTTATGTTGAGCAGCTTTCAGATTCTCAGAAGTTTTACCACACATACATTCAGAGAACATTAGGTGCAAGAAAATACAACTAAACTTTAAATAATGCTGCCACATTTCCACCTAGATCATTGACTAAAGAAACTCTGCTGAGCAGCTGGCAGGCTTCTCCACTTACATAGCATGCAATATTTTAAGTAAGCAGTACCTGGAATTTACTGCTGGAGCTCTTAAATAGAGTTTATTCCAATAACACTCCAAACTTATTTAAAATACTATAAAATTGCGCTTTCTATTTTGTTTTCTGTAGTTGGCAGCTTTAGATTAGTTTTATAAGAAAATTATCATAAGGGCTTCATATATTTCAGCTTTTATTTTATATATATTTTTAATCTATACATCTGTAACTAGATATGGATATACATGTCAACTTGAATGAATGAAAAAGAGAAATTATTTTGTGAAGTACTCTGCATGACAGAAGTTACATTCAAATGAATTTGTATTCCAATAAATAATTTTGACTGCACACAAAATTATGATAAATATAATGGTTGAATTCACCAGGCAACCACCAATTACCCACATCTAAAGCATTCGTTGCTAGATATTTATAGAGATGTATCCCCACAAAAGCAAAATAAATCTTTATACCAAAACACACAGATGCTACAGCACAGACTTTAGTTTGATGAAAAGTGATTAGTAGAAAGTGATTTTTGTTTTTATATCTATTTTTAAAAGAGGAGAGTTAATGGATATAACTTCGATCTAACAGCAAAAATTCTACCAATTCTGTATCCTGACCTAACTTGGAAACATAAGTATGCAGGTTTATTTATAAAAAGATAGATATGTATTCATTTATTCTTATTTCTAAAGTCACACCTACCTCCCAGGCCAGATAAGTAGAAATCCTAATGCAGTGTCCGGACTAAACAGGCTAAATTTTTTAATGTACTTTATGAAGCACAAATTTACGTTTTGAGAGGAAAAAAAGTGCTGGACTGGCAGTGGCAATAATATTTAGAGATACTTCTGCTTGTGCAGGTATGCTTAAGAACAACAGCATGGATGTGAAGACAGAGAAATAAGCAATTAAAGAGAAAGAAGAGTGCAAAGTTGTTATAGTAGAATTAAGGCTTTCAAACTAGCACAAAATACTCACAAAGAAAAAAAGATTAAAAGATACTGCCTACATTTCCAAGCACTTCTAAAAGTAGGCTTTGATGTGAAAAATGACTGCATCCCCACAATGACTTTGAGAGGAAATGGACGAATTCCTCTTTTAAAATCATATATTAAGAATAAAGCAATGACAAGAACTTCATCAAACCAGTTGCAAGGGCTTCCATGACCATGTAGAAAGATAAAAAACAGTGGGAAATTTGTGAAGGCCAAATCCAAATTTTTCAAAATCTATGCTTCTTTTTTTTTTTAATACAAATTCCTCTCTGGGCTATGTAGGTAATACTTCTGCTGCACCTTAAAACTCCACAAGCTGCTGCACAGCACACACATTAAAAGACTGAAAATGAGGACTGTGACAGCAAAAGTGTTTATTAATCGAAGGAGTTATGGCTAACATTTACTTAAAACACAGTAAATGTTTAAATACTAAAGTAAGTTTTTAACAGTCTTTGAGGTGGGGTTTTTACTGGTTGTTATTTGGCTTGTTAGGGGACTTTGTTAATTATGGGTTTTGGTTTTTAACAATAATCAAAACAATCCCAAATCCCAGAAGAATGAACTCATTCTTTTAATGCCTCCTCCCTGCCCAAGCTAATTTAGCACAACATCCAAAGAAGAATTTCCTTTATTTAGGATGTCTATTTGTTCTGGGGTTTGGTGGTTTCAGGTTTTTTTAAGGAAACATGATACTGTTCTTCTTTTTAAATCAAGATGAATTGTGCAAGGAAATACAAAAAGGACATTCTTCTCCCTCACGTTCATAGCAACCAGACAGCAACATCAAAAATATAAGGTTTTCTTTTTTATTTACTGAAAGTAAGAAAAAAATAATAAAGGAACTTTGACCATGTCAAATCTAGTGCAGACATTTCTAACTGTTTGAAAACTATAGACAACAGCAGAACAAAAGACTGTCTGAAGATGCAAGGAAAGCATTTCCAAAAAGTTTCATCCCTCTTCTATCTAGGAAGGTAGGAGTAAAAAAAGAAGAGCATTTGTTTTCTTTCAATACTCTATTCCCAAGGATGAAAAGTTCATATCCAGGAACATATATAATTGATAAAACTAATACCAAAAAAAGAAAACATCTGAATTTCCTTCAACAAAATATATTATTGTTCAAACCAGTGGGGAAAGCAAAGACTGAAAATCTTTTCCAGTGCCTTACACCTTAGTGAAGCTAAGGCTTTGCTTCAGATCTCATCTGGTACTAAGTGTAAATTAAAAAAAAAGTTCTCAGCAACAACCTGTGTGCTCATAGAAGACAGTCGTGCTCCTCAGTCAGATCAAACTGGCCCCAAACTTTGCTGTCACACATTTATCAACAGTCTGGCTGCAGGAGTTGGATGCACCATTGCAAGGTTGCTGATGACACCACACTGGGAGGTGCTGTTGGCTCTCTCAAGGGCCTGTGTGGAGCAGCTGAGGACTTTGGGCCTGTGTGCAAAGGGATAAAGCTGTCAGAGAGCATCCACAGGAGGCTACAAAGATGGTGCTGGGTCTGCAGGAGAAGCCCTGTGAGGAGCGGCTGGGGGCACTTGGTCTGTTCAGCCTGGAGAAAAGAACAGAGGGGAGACCCCAGAGCGGTCTGCAACTTCCTCCTGAGGGGAAAAGGAGGGGCAGGCACTGATCTCTTCACTCTCATGACCAGTGACAGCACCTAAGGGAATGTCCTGAAGCTGGGGCAGGAGATGTTTAGGTTGGGTATTAGGAAAAAGTTCTTTGCACAGATGGTGGGTGGACACTGGGCAGTGGTCAGTGCCCTGGGCAGTGGTCATGGTCCCAAGCCTGACAGGGCAAGGAGTGTTTGGACAAAGCTCTCAGGCACGTGGTGAGATTTTATGAGTGGTCCTTAGAGGGCAAGAAGTTGGGCTGCCATGATCTTTGTGGATCCCTTACAACTCAGGATATTGTGTAAGCAACAGGTAAATGTTGGTATTTGGTCTTCTAGCTTAAAATACACTGATAAACTTCTAAATGAAGGAATTATCTGTATGGAATAAATTCATTACTATTACCAAGTGTCAATACTCAACTGTAAGCAACATTGCAGGGCTTCATTTTCTCTTACACCTAGCCACAGAGTGGAGGTAACATGAAAAATTCACCTTAAAAACAGAGAAACAAAATTCTAGTTACAGCTCAGCATTTGTATCAAACACTATTCTTTGAAAATTGATAGATATTGAAGGCAACATACCTGAAATGACTAAGATCAAGGGTTAAAGCTCCAAATAATTTTCTAACCACTTCTGTTCCGTAATCTAAATATGACAACAATTAAAATGGCACATATGTTGTCTTTTCATTTGAAGGGAAATAAAATCCATTTTAAAAAAGCCCTGACATTTTAAATTTACTGGTGATGCACAGAAAACACAAAAGAGTAATCCATATGTCAGAATTTATAAAAAGGTGGGAATAGTTATGGGGGAAAATACTGATATTTTCCAAATTTACTGCATTTCCTGGTTGCCCAGCAACTTGAAATCACCTTGTGACTGTTCAAGACTCCAGATTAGATGCAGCAAGATACTTGGAAAGCCTGAGCTTAAAGCACTTAATTAGGAAGCCTCTCCCTCTCAGAAATCATTCAGAAATACAGAATCATCCTTATTCAATTCCTGGGGAAAACAACAGGGACATTTCAGGCCAAATAGGTTCTAAATAGGAATTCCGGTTCTAAATAGAACTTGCAGTGAGACACAAACCTACAAACTATATGTAATCCTGAATTTCTGTGGGGATTAGATACAGAGCCAAAAGCAAAGATTCTGTTGGGTACCTACAGTAGGTAGGGCACCAGCAAATGCTCTTTTAGAGATCACAATCATGCTCAGAGGAAAAAAGAGTTGATGATCACTGTACCTCCTGCAAACCCATCTTGCTGAAGGAAAGTGTGTGAAGAGAATATAAAATATAGGTATTATTAAAAACATTCTGTCAGAAGAGGGCTTCTGTTGGAAGTTGGTATGATTTGTGCATAGAAAACACGCAAGCATTCAAAGAAATAATCCTCCTAGTTTAAACCTGAAACATAGGTCTTGTTTTATACTTCTCCTGATGTCACACTGATGGTAAAACAGGTGTTTATTCTTAACTGTATGATGGAAAACACCTCAGCCTTTGTGTGTAAAGGCTGTTTTCTGGGCAAGTCCATAAGGAATATGTTAATCACTAACAATCACATTTCGAAGTTGTTGTAATAGAAATGCAAGTACAGAACACATTTCCCATCATTTTGACAAGTTCAGCACTTTGGATTAATTTAAAGATCTAAGCCAAGTTTCATGTTAATATAGCAACTGATTAAACCCTTGGTTTGAACATGAGGAGTTCTTCCAAAATTGCTGCTTTTCTCTATTTTCATAATATGAAAGGAGAATGAAGGCTTTCTGCTCTCTACAAGCATGGGAACAGTGGTAAATTGAACAGAATAACTAAGAGAAAAAAATCCTTATGCTAAATAATTGTAAGTCAGACCACCTCATAAGTGACCAAACAAAAAACATCCCAGTAGTCTTGTCAACTTTGGAGATCAAAAACATTTTATCTCATGGGGAAAACACTCCTTCCACACCACAGCAAGAGCAGATGAGCACAGCATGTTGGTATTTCTGCAGCCTGGGGTTACTGGTCATCAGAAGCAGGAACACCTCGTGCTCATTGACTGTGTAGTTTTCCTGTATTTCACAGTGAATTCAGGATGTTACTCAGTAAGAATGGATTTCAGACAGCCATATCAATTTTCACAGCTCTGCTTAGTATCCACCAACTTACTGGCTTCAGCTAGAAAATTCTGCACTTCTATTACACCTCATTGCAACGAGAAAGCTACCAGCTGTTTTAAGAATAAATATCACTTGTGACTCTCTCTCTCTCATTCCCTCTCTCAGACACATACCATGGCTTGAGGTTTAAAAATAGAGCAGACAAAACCTCCCATGGCATTTTGTGTCATTTAATTTTCATCTTCATCTGATTTGGAAGGCCTCACAGTAAACAGCAGCAACTGAAAACAGCAGATGCTTCTATTTGGGTTTTGTTTAGGTAAGTGTTTCAACAGAACAAGTCCACTGTAACCATTACTTTTGACATCTCTGAGACCTGGACTGCCCTGTAAGTTAGCCTGCCTAACAAGATAGCTTAATTACACATATTTGACTAAGCATACTTACATAAGCATCCAATTATAGCTTAAAACAACACTCAACATGCATAGCCATCTGTCATTGAATGTATCTGTTGTTAAGGCATAATGGTGTGCTCAGCTTTTTCCTTTCCAAACATATGAAATATTTTTTGCAGCTACAGTAAAGAGAAAATGGCAAAGCAACCATTTGGAGTGCAATAATGCATTACCTTGACAATTGAAAACAAATTTACAGGACAATCTGCCAATATTCTCCAAATATCTCCTCAAATCAATGTGATTTTCTTTTACTAAAAATTACAGATAATACTAGAACTAGCACTCGCCAACATAGAAGCAAAACTGGCTTGAAATTCTCCTACCTTTTCTTTTCAAAATATTGTTCAATGTCATTTTCTTTCTAGGATAAACTATCAGCATTTCTGCCACCGAAAGATAAAATGACATTTAAATGTGTCTCAGGAGAATAGGAGTCAATCAGCACAGGAAAAGATAAATGCAAGATGAGATATATTTAGAAAGTGCTGTAATGACACACTGTTTTGCAGTGGGAGGCATTAAAAACCCTACTATTAGTCACTCCTGACTGCAGAACTATGATACTGCTTTTACCAGTCAGACACAGTACCAGCTGCAATTACCCAAGGAACCTAATGTTAAGTTGCCAATGACAACCACAGTACACATACCCCAAGACTCAACCATCATTAGCATAAATATCCATATAATCTATGCCTAAAACTGATATATTTTATTTTTAAAAAATTATTTCTCTCTTCAAGACACTTTTCCCTCCCTTAGTAAAGTGCTCCTTGGTCTACAAAGTAGAAAGATGTGTAATAATTAACATTTTTGTGATATCTGCAAGAAAACGAAAGTCCTTTTTACCTAATGATTATTTTAATATCTGTAAATTCGAAGAGATTTCAGTCTAGAAATGGCAAATCATAGAATCACAGAATGGTTTGGGTTGGAAGGGACCTTAAAGATCATCTAGTCCCAACCTCCTGCCAAGGAGGGGGGACACCTTCCACTAGACCAGGTGGCTCAAAGTCCCAAGCAACCTGGCCTTGAACACTTCTAGGGATGGGAAGCCCAGAACCTTTCTGGGCAAACTGTTCCAGTCCCTCACCCCTCTCAAAGGGAAGAATTTCTTCCTAATTTCTAATCTAAACCTGCCTTTTTCCAGTTTAAAGCCATGGCCCCATGTGCTATCACTCATGTCCTTGCCAAAAGTCCCTCAGGACTCTTGGAGTCCCTTTAGACACAGGAAGGGGCTCTAAGGTCATCCCAGACCCCCCTCCATCCATCAAGTCCACGTCTCTCCAGTTTAGAGACAAGGATGTTGAGCAGGACAGTGTCAGGTGCTTTGCACAAGCCCAGGCAGATGGTGCCAGTGACTCTTCCATTATGCACCAGTGCTGTAAGCTCATCATAAAAGGCCACCAAATTTGTCAGGCACAATTCGGCCTTAGTGAAGCCGTGTCGGCTGTCACTAAACAACTCCTCATTTCCTATGTGCCTTCTCAGCTTCCAGGAGGATCTACTCCATCATTTTGCCAGGCACAGAGGGGAGACCGACTGGCCTGTAATTCCCTGAGTCTTCCTTTTTCTCCCTTTTTCAAAGTGGGAGTTGCATTTCCCCTTTCCTCTGGGTACCTCTTGCTGGCATTGGATTCAAACTGGTAGGAGAGAGGTGGGTTGAGATTCCCCTTCACAGGCAACTTTAGTTTAAAGCCCTCATTACCAGCTTGTCTAGTCTACGAGAAAAGATTCTTTTTCTCTTCTCTTGGCAGATGGACCCAACCAGCCCCCAGTAGATCCCTTTTACTCTCGAGGGGAACTGTTCTTATTGTAGCTTTAAGTTTGAGGAAATATAAGCAGAAGTGGAAAACAGAAACTGAGGGAAAAAACAACTACTAACAAAAGAAAAAAGTTTCTGAAACAATCAGAATGGAGAAATAGTAGAAATAAAAACCGCTACTTCATTTTCAATAAATGTTTACATAAAAGTCTGCTTTCCCTCTCATTATGCTGCGTAACAAATGAGGGTCCATTATTTGTCCCCTGAATAAATGATGGTAATAGGATGAAAACCTATTTTACTGAAGCAGATCTCCATATGCTTGCAGCATGCAAGACAGATTCATGCAAAGCTGCCTTCTAAACCTGCACAGCCCTGTGTGGATAGCACAGCATCCCTTAACGAGGCTGGGAGACTTGGATCAAACTGAACGTGCCAGACTGGAGCTCATTACAGCAAGCACAGAGACTTTGAAGAAACACTAGGAATTACTATTAAACTGCTTAAGTCCAACTGTGAACACTGATTTTTAAAAATTCCTGTTTGTGGGTAAGAACAAAGTGCTAAAATGCTGTAGAATACTTTAACACATTCAAATTTTATTACCTAAATAACAAGCAGCCTCAATTTACAGTCCTTCCCATCATTTGACCATATGAAAGAGTTACCATAACAATAAGCTAAGGTTTAAATTAACATTACACTGCTATAACTCCTCTGAAACAAACAGCTACCTTGTAAAAGGGAGCAGCAACAGGACACACAAGGAGAGTCAGTATAAAGTAGTGGCAACCAACTCATGTTGCAAATCAGCTTCTACCTGTACAAAAGGTGATGACAGAATAGGACCAAAGGTGGAAAAACCCTGGCCACCACAAGTCAAAGGGATTTTTTTTTCTGATTTGGCACTAAACCAAAACTTAATGACATGAGGATTGACAGATAAAGCAAATAGTCAAGTGAAATGTTTATATTAATCCCTTTTAATCATTTTAAAGCAAATCAAACACACCTCTAAAACTGTTTCAGAGTAGAAGAAAAAACAAAAAACAATTTTTGAATGGCTTCACTTAAATCTCTTGCTATCTCAGGAATATCTTAGGACACTGAGGTTTTGGGGCTTGGGGTGCCTCTTTCAATCATTCCACTAAAGTTTTTAATAAGGCACAATAAAAACTCTCCTGGTTATGAGGCACACGCACAAAACCTACCTGAATTCTAAGCTAATTATCTACTACACAATTACCTGTAAACAAAGTATTTATTTAATTATATATGATCCTTCCAGTTGTACACTCTCCACTTCTTGGAATGAACCTGCACTAATCTCAAACTTGGTGTGGAAAGTCTGCTTAGATGCCCAGAACATTCTCTTTAAAACCAAACCATTAAAATTTTCTAGTTAATTTTCTAACCAATCTTTAAGTTAATTTTCTAGAACTTCAGAGGTCAATCTTCAGTATTTATAACAGCAAATAGTTAACAACTGATTTGGGTTTGTTAATTAAAACCTGTAGCCTTGTTCTCAGGGTTTCTAAGGCCAATAACCACTTTCTCTCTAGCACATCCAATAAAAGTGTACAGAAAAAAAAAATCCCAGTTGTATGCTAGGTTTCTCCTCTTTCAATACCCAACAAGAAAAATTTGCCTTCTTTTAATTAGGAACTCATTTACTCTAATGGTTTGTATTTGTATCTCAGACAACTAATAAATAACACTTCTAACAACTTTCAAACACTGAAACGCAAGAACCTCTTTGCTCCAGTGCACAAGAGTATCTTTACTGCTTTGTAGAATATTTGTTCTCAACAGCAAAAAAAAAAAAAAAAAATCTTGCAAAAACTTCACAGTTTATTTAAGAATTTTAATTTACAAAGCCCTTTATCAGGAATTTTATCTTAAGCTAGTTCTGCACATTTTTGGCTTGTCAGAAAGTTGTATCTTCTCATAAATCTTAATTTTATGAGGACAAAGTTTCCTTGGATTCTGAGAAGTGCACTTAACCTTGTTGAATTCCATACAACTGGCATCTTGTTCAATAAGTTTATGTAACGTACATCTAAAAATAAACATTGAGCCCAGCTTTTATAGACATTTATATACACACACCCCTACATATACATATATTCATACTGGTCATTTTAGGAAATTTGGTCCAGGGCAGCCATGATTTTCATTCAAAATATGTTTTCTACCATGAAACTGTAACATCTACCAAAAAAATCTGATTATTCAGGGAAATCACAATCATCACCTATTGGAAATACATTATGTAGATAGATATTTGCTGTAGCGCTAAGTGTTTGGGTTTTTTTTTAAATATTAAAGGCAAAAATAATCAGGAGTGGCACAAAATTGTTGAAAGGAAAGCTTAGAAAGTCCAGCTGTGGATGGAACTGGGTTAGCAGTGAGCCCAGGCTGTCCCAGCCTGTGATCCTGCCTGCAGCTCCTGCTCTGCACAGCCCTGGAGCAGAGGCAGGTCTGTGGAAGCACAGAGGGCACATGGACAGGGATGGACCCCAAAGCTCCCTTTGCCTCCTCCTCATCCCAGCAACCACCACTCCCTCTCTTGATCCTCACTCAACCCTGGTGTGAGATATCCTCAATCTCTGAATTTAATGAGGTATATGTCAACTCATCTGTCTCTGTCCCTGTCTTGACATCATCACTTCTGTGGTCTTCTTAAGTCCACCTGAGAAGCCAAACTGTGCTCCAAAGAGCTCAAGTTCCAAAATGCTTTTAAGAAGATGAAGTGGAGGGAAAAAATAGGAAAACTTAGCAGCAACGCTACTACCAGCAAAATCTGTATTAGACTGGCTCCCCACCTAAAAGGTACACTTAACACCACTTTTTTTTACACAATATGAAGCACTGGCACTCATGGAAATTTTCCCCCAGCTGGCAATACACTGTTGGGGAAAATTAACTAAAATTCCAGGGAGGTCTAGCACCACTCCCTTTTAAAGGCAGTACTAACCTCATGTCGAAGCCAGGCTTCTATTTTGCCATTTTCTTATCACCACCCCAAAATGCAAATAGAATGTTTTATACTCATTCAATGGCAGTCATGTCTGCCAAGGATTTGCATTTACAACAAGATGCTAGAGATCAAGTGAAACACCCACAGCATCCCTGGATTTGGCAGCGGCATATTCTCATATTCCCTTGACAACATTAAACATTGACATCAAAAAGAACTAGATCAAGAACTGAACCATGAATGAACTCTCATCTGATATGGCCTACAGCAAGAAATCTGCACTCTGTACACAACACTTGAACATGAATTTCATTGTTCCAGCCCAGACTGTAGCAGACAAGGCTATGGAAATGTTTCAGCTGGCAGGGCACAGCTCTGACTGATATCCCTGTACCTACAGAGATTCTTCAGCTCCAATAGTTTTGGTCAAGTCTGAGGCCTCCCTTTACAGCTCAAAAGGCAGCACTCACCTAGATTCATTTTCTCACAATCATTAAAACAAAAGAGTTAAACAATTCTGCTTCCAACCAGCTAGAATTCCCCAGGAATACATCAATCCTTCCTTTTAAATGCTTCAGTGCACCAGAAGAATTATTTGAGAAATAACAAAAAACTGAGTTGTTACCCACTTGCATGCCACAATCCAGGAGATCCTGGCCAATGTTATGTTCTTTAGTTCATTTTTGTTCTTTGCTAAGAAGTTTTCATAAAAAGAGCTGCTCTAAGAATGTTCTTCAAATCAAAATTTTATTGCAAAAGAAAGTGAAAATTATTTCATAAAGTCAGTTTACAGGAATATGGCCATTTTCACAGTGAGAAAAGAGAGGCATAAAAACTCACCCTTCAAATCACATCACAGCTCTTAGAAAAGCTCAAGAATAAAACCTCTAATTTTTCTACATTTTAGTGAAGCACCTTATTTTACATTAATGTTGCCTCTGTAGGTTGTTTCATATTTGATCCTTTGTTAAAAGAAAAACTATGGGTTAAATATAAATACTCTTTTTTTCTTTAACAAGCTTTTCTATTTGAATCAATTGCTACAAAGTGTTCTAAGACTTTCTCCCTTCAGCAAAGAAAAATGTTTGTTTCTCCTTCCAACACCTCTGTAAAATCAGAGGGAGTTGTGACACATTCCCTGTTTGTCAAAGGAAGGGGAGGAAAAGAAGACAACAAACTTTTTTTATATAGATACTTAAGCATTAATACATAAATTAAAAAAAAATAAGGAAAATTTATTAGTGAACCACAGTAGACAATTTCTTTTCCACTCTAGTTACATACTGAAGCCCATTAAAATAACTTACACCAGGCAGCATGGTAGAGGAGATGCTTTGGATTCTGTGTGCCACTGGACTCAAATTTTCAAAGGCATTCAAGACCATATGTCTGAAATTTAATAAAAGCCTTCAATCTCTTTGAAACCTAATTTTAATTCAAGATAGTCCCTTCAAAGGGCAGGACCCTTCCAAAAATGTGTAGGAAACTGCCCACAGGGGAACAGGAAGAATCATTAGATAAGGAATACCTTCTGGCATGCAAGGAAAGACACGAAGAATGAAGAATACTCTGCTCTAAAATTCTGTAAGTGGGGTGATGAACTGACCTTCATGGTCAGATGCAGTGCATTTATTTATGCAGCAGGGAGGTTTAAAATTAAGCACCTAATAATGCACTAGAAAGGAATTCAATAGCTTGCTTATGAAGCTTAGGGAAGCTCATCCCAGGTTTCTTGAAAAACAAAAAAAGCAAAACAAAAATGAACAAAAGAAAAGCCCAAACATTTTAGACAAAGGTTTAACGACCTTAAAAAAAAAAAAAAAGAAAACAAAAAAACCACCCAAAACAAAACAAAAGCATACCATGACCAGTCTTAAAGTGCAGGACTGGGTAAGACTTTTCATTGCTCACATCACTCTTCTTTCCCCTGCCACACTCAAACCCCATCTCTTCTGTTGCATTTGCCAGTTGATCTGGCAGAGGATGAACTTTCTAAAGAGCCTCTGCTAGCCCTCAGTGACTCCAGGTGTGCAGGTTCAATAGGAGGCACTAAAAACAAAAGCCAGGAGCCACCCGTGGCAGTGCCACCACAGAGCCTGCAGCACCCTCGGGCTGTTCTCGACCACTCAGTCACCTCTGTGCTCTCTCTGCTCCCAAACCCTGCAGGCAAAATGCTTTAGCAGCAGTCCCTGCCTGTAAAATACTTTAATTAAGCTTTGAGGATTTTTTTTGTGCTCTTATTTGTTGCCATTTTGTTTTTCACAGAAATAGATTGGCTTTTTTGGGAGGAAGAGTTTCACTTCTATCCTCATCTTAAAGTTTCTTGGGAGTTACATTTTCTCATTTAATGATTCAACAGCGATAAGGGAAGCATACATGATGCAAATTTGTTAAATATTCAGCATATTTTATTAACCAAATCACAATCTGCAGGCTGGAAAGCTTCTGTATGATAATACCCTATTGAATGACCTTTCAGATTTATTCTCTAGAAACCATGCATTAGACTTAATAACCAAACTGTTCCAGTATCATTTATTCTGACCAAAAGACTGATTTTGACTCCACAGGAGAAAACTTTTCCTGATAATTAGTTCTCCTTGGTTGTAGTCCACAAGAAAGGACAAATTCCACCTTGTTTAAGATGCCCCTTGATAACACATAAAGCCAACAGAGGAAGCATGCATAATTTTCTATTTTTCCTTAAGATATGCATATGTTTTTCTCCTGAGTTTGCACCACTCTTTTGTCCAATCACTAACTATTCTACTTCCCTCAGATAACTGTGGCCTAGAGACACAAACAACCAGCTCTTTTCCCCTTCTTCCTGGGGAAGCTTAGAGTTTGACAGGATGCAGCATAATAAAATAAAGTCCTTGACAAAATCTACTCTTTTTACAGTATTGTATGAAAAGATTTTGGTTTTTTCCTAGATGTTCCCAATACCTCTAAGTAAACTCTACCAAAAAGTGTGAAATGAAGCTACACATAACTGAAAACAAGATAAATAACAAAATTCCTATTACCCCTGTCTCATTCAACAATCCAAGAACTGGGTACCTTTATAAGAAATCACAGATTCATATGCCTGATACCAGCCCTTACTCCCAAAAATCAGACACATGGTCTGATTGCATGGAGTGAAAATGCATCAGGCAAAAAAAAAAAAAAAGAAAAAAAAAGGCAGCAGCTAAAATGGGCCTGAGTACTTCTGGCTCAAGGCAGATCAAGTCTTTTTCATTTTCCTGAGGAATTGAGATACTCATTTTCTGGCTAGGCATCTACAGAGCTGTAGAAGCCCAAGTGCATACACACAACTGAACATCTGAAAACAATAACAGCCCTTGGGCTCTAAGTCTGAAGGCAAGATACACCTTAGGGGAAAACACACCCTGTTTTTCCCAAGGAGCTACATCTCTGTTTTACTGTGGAACTATTCCTAACCTTAAACCACCAGAAAATAGAGTAGCCCACAACAATGGCTTGAGAAGCAGACCCTAAAATTTATTTGTTGGGAATCCACAAACATTGATCTCCCTGGGAGGGGAAGGAAACTGTGAGCAGCAATCAAAGCAGAGATTAATGTACAAATGCACAGGAGACTCTGATGTGTGAATTTAATGCATCTGTTCAAATTATTTCAAAACAATTTCAAACCATTTTATTGTACAGACATTTTGCAATATTTCACTACTCTTTTCTTTTGGCTTAAAAACTGGAATAGAAAGCATTTTCATACTTTAAAATATTCATTAGTATTAGCATACTTTTCTGTTTTAAACAGATAAAATTTTAGATAAATTATTAACAATTTAACATGAGAATAGTGTTCGCAAAAACACAGCATTTGAAAAGCATGTAGGAATCTGATGTTCTCTGTGGAAAAACTCATGCTGGGTTTTTCAAAGCGGTTTCACCCTGGTGACCTACTCATCAGCTTTTTAAATACTGTAGGTCTTTCTAAATGAATTCATAAATGATATTGGAACATACTATCTCTTTGCCAGTGCAGCTGGAAACCAAGCCACTGCTGCAAATAATTTATTCAGATTTATCCTTTATTTTGTTCATGGAATATTTCATCAGCAAGTTAATCTCTTCCACAGCTCCCCTGGCCTCTCCTCTCATCCTCCCTCACGGTCTGCAAACAGCTTACTGCAAATGTATTTATTGTAACACTCAGGAAGGCTGACCATATGTAGCATAAAAGCACTTTCATTCCCAATCTGAAGGAACATAATTTTAAGCAGGAAGGGTGAAACAGACCAGGAGAATTCATAATCTTAAAGTGGGCATTTGAGAGAGATCTTTTATTGACAGGCCTTCCCTCTGCCCCCACTGAGCTGGTATCCAAAATAGATGTAAAACTACTGGGCTCCTGTAGGATTTATTTTATTTTTATAATTCACCAGAATTAAAATTTAATCTCCCCATACCTTTGCAATCTATACATGTGGCCGTAGGCAAGCATGCGAAGAACATCAATGGCTGACCTTTCAGTCATTATTTTGCCACAAAAACACATTGTGCTGAGTGAAGAGCAGACCTCAGTGTGTCAGAGCAGCTACAGTCGAGATGGGAACGTGCTCTTTTCTCTTTTAGCTGTAGTTAGGATGGCTCAAGACAGGCTGAAGGTAATCAGGAAAGACTCAGGTTGTGAACCAAGATAATTGCCATAATTACCTAGTGGTTAAGACAGCTCTGGAGCAGAAAGTGAGGGAACCCATGGACTTTCACTGGATATTTTCAGAAAAAGTTTAGACAAAGCTTTGTAAGGAATAAGTGCAAGTTGAATTGCCTGTGGGCAAACCAACAAGATAACCTCCAGTCCTAGTTTCTACAGCTGTCCCATATCACTCTAGTTTCCATTTTTATTTACTACTATGTATATAAGTATAATAGCTTATACCAGGCAGAATATGTGTATTTCTTCACATCTATTTTTCTGCTTTATTTTTTTCATACCTATCCATCTTTTTTCAACTTTTTATTCTACTTCTATTATATTTATGTTTATATACATGTATTCAGACATACATACATTATATCCTTTATTTAGCTTTCTTTAGTAAGAGTCACCACAGTCAAATAATTCTAAGAAACCTCCATTTCTACTTCATTTAACAGCAACATTTTTAGTTTTGGTCCACAGCACATAATACAAACTGAAATATTTGATGACCCCTAATTTCTACTGCAGTCTCCCCCTCCCACCAAATAATTTGTCATACAACTGAGGCATAAATCAAAACTAGAAACCAAATGAAGTTTTTTCACCTTCCTTGTGTATCAGTTTTTCATTACAGATGGACAGCCCAGTTACAGATAGATTAGTTACATTCTGACCCTAATTAGAAATGCCTATTTTCATGTTACCCAACATATGTGTACAACTTAATAAATGTGAATAATGAATGAGAGCCAAAAAAGGCATCAGATTTGTACTCTGCACTAATATTAATGATACCAGCTTAGGTGATTTATGGTTGTCAACAAGTTAATGTATAAGACAGAAGGGAAGAATCATGAGGTCCCTGAAACAGAAGAACTTCATGATCTTGAAATCACTAAAGTTGTAGCACTATTTCCATCTACTGGGGGCTAGATATAATTAGCAGCTACTTGCAGCTGCCACTTCTCCTTTTTCTGATGAAAGTTAAATTGATTAAGTATAAACACCTCTCTTACTGGAATGATCATGCAATCTGGCCCCGTGATTTCACATTTTTCATATATATGTCCGCAACATTAGGACATATAAATAATAGGATCTGTTAAAAGCTGTTGCCCTCTTATCTTAAAAGGACTAGGCCAAAATTAAGGCAACATATAGAGATTATCCCAAATAGGTAAAACATATGAGTCAAGCACAGTTCCTACAGAAAACAAGACATCTAGAATCTGTTAATAAATCATTTGGTCCATCAGTGGATTCATTTCTCACATGACAAATAAGCTTGATTCAAAGATCTTGATGTTTAAGGAACAATGATGTCAAAGTCAGTGCTTTATTTTTGTCACCATAGCATAGTGCAAAAGCAGTACTTCCAAGTGTCACATTATCAGAGCTCTATTTCTCCATGTCTGCATCACTTTTTAAAATATTCTCTCATTTCTAAGTGGTATTTTACAAAAAGTCTAGAAGAGTGAACACCACATCACTGCTAAATAGCAAATAACCAGCCCCAGAGAAACCAAGGCCTAAGCCCTGAGTCTAGGATAATTTGTTTCACTTTAAAGATTTTGTCACTCTTCAAATAGAAAATACTTACAATTTTTGTCTTCAGCTAAATCCCATCACACATTATTTGAAGATAGCTTACACCACTAGGCCAAGCAATTTAATTTACTCAGGCTGTTCACATGGGCTACTGTGGATTCTGAGACCACTGAGTTTTGAGGGTATCACAAATTTAAGAAAACAAGCTGCTCCTTTGTTTAAGAAAGCAAGCTTCAGTAAAAGAAGTTACAGTCCACACAACATAAGGATTTGTTCAATCTTTTGCAGCATCCACTGAAAGTTCACATAAACAAACCAATATCAGGCTTTGCTTTTGCAGTTCCTTCCCAGTACATCAGCAGCAGCTCCAAAGTGAAATCCATATGCAAGCCCAGCCATCCATTAGAGTGGCAGCACCAACTTTGGCCTCAATTACCCTGACATGCTGGACTTTGTCTGACAGACTTTGACTCTGTATTTATGTACCCTCACACTCTCTTAGACATCCATGATTGAAAGCCAACACCACAATTCCAACATCCATACTGCCAGGGTCATTACAAAAAAAGATTACTGCTTCCCTTCTACAGCATGCTCTTGTCAAGTAAGGCCTTTTAAATGTATGTGTAGAATAATTTAGCCCAGTACCATCTATTTTTGTTCACAGATAATGCATCAGACGCTGGCAGTTAGTCTTTGTTATTTCAGATTGTGCAGGCATGTTACTTAAATTTATATTTTAGCACTTCATTTTGTTCTTTTATTGGAGGACACCCAACCAATATGGGAACATTATGCTTCCCTTTGAGGTGGGGAGCGAGAGGGCAGAATAAAAGCTTGCAACACAACTATAGTTCAACACTCGGAGTCCACAGAATCCTCAAAATCTACACAAACTTATTGTACACATGTACTCCAACAGAAATAAAACAAATGAGGTCTTTGAGCATAAATAAAAACAACCATGAAGAACTTGCAAAAGTTTTTTACTATTCCTTACTATTTAAGAGGTACTGCAAAGTATAGCACACCCAACAGTTGCAGATAGTATTAAAAAAATATTATTTCTGTAGCATATTTGATAATCACCAGTGAAAAGTAACTAATTTTTAAGCTGTAGTCAACCAACAAAGAGACCTAAGTTCTGTTATGTTCTTTGACACTAAACACAATTAAAAACATTACCTGAAGTGGAAATAAATATTGTGGTAAAAAAACCATGTTAATTCTCAGAGTACATCACTTTGAACCTTCTCATCTTCCACTTAAATCAACATTTTCTAATGAACTTGAACCTTCACACATGCTCAGTGGGGGGAGTTATTTGTATAATTCATCAATAAGTGCTTCTCATAAAGCAGCCCAAAGTGCCACCAAAGTTACAAAGAAAAGGCAGAATATTCTGGCCTGTGCAGGGTCTGTTTTCAAAAGGAATAGGTTTGAGCACTGAAAAAATCCTTCCCAGCATCACAGTAAATAAACATCAGGAAACCAAAAAAACAGCTTTTTAAAGGAGGGTTCCAAAATAGACAAAAGGGGTCAGAAAGATTTATTGTATTTATGTTTTCATATCAGACTACCTGAAATAAATAGGATTTGAAGTATGGATGCTAAATATCTCAGAAGAACCTTCCACTACTTAATTTACATCTTTGCTTAAATACCTAAATCCCTGGAGCATGCTGGCTAACCTACCTAAATCATCAGGGATAACTAAAGAAACAGTAACTCTCAGCAATTACTTTTTTGGAGGAGGCACCCACTTCCCTGCCAATCAGCATTTTTAACACTGATCTGCAGCACTCTAATGATGTAAATTTCTGCTGCATTTACAATGCTACAAACAGTGCTGGAAATGGAAATTTATCATGGCAGCTAGGTAGTGCTCAGGAAAGACTTTCCTTTTAAAAGCATTTCCCAACAACAGTGCATAAAGCAAGCCATTGTGGGCAGCTGTTGTCCTGCTGATACCTGGGACAATTCAGTAATTTTTTACTCACAGATTAATGGAAACTATATGGAGCAGAGCCAATTCTGTTAAAACACTTGGTGCTCAATTCAAAAATTAGTGGCAAAAATAATCAAGAAACGCAGGTGATTGAAAGCTACAGATACTATCCAGATAAACTGTAAAGGATTACAGAATCAGATTCTGAGAGAGAGCAAGCTCTTGTTTTCTTCCCATTTCTCCTGTTTTCATTTTAGAGTTTTTACATCATCTTTCTCTTCCATTCTTATTTCTTTTTAAATTCTTAACATAAAAAGATAGAAAGTGAGAAACATATGAGAAGTCAGTAATTCCATTTTATGGATAACCTTTCAATTTTCAACTTTGCTAAGCAGAAGAAATACCTTCAGGCTCTTAGACCAGCTTTTCAACTGCAAACTGTGTAATCTGCATAAAAACGATGAATCTCCTTTTCATCTTCCTTATATATATTATTGTCCCCTTCATTCTATGAATATTTTTATTATAATGACAAATGTTGGAGCACCCACTATGAGAGGCTGTGTAATTACACAACTGTTTTCTCAGAAGAATCCTTTGGTTTTGGCTTAAAGGCCACATTTCAGAGACTTTTCAGACATGTACATCCAAATCTTCATCAAACATTTTCTTTCTCTTACAAAGTAAAAGTGTGCTATATCATGTTAAAAAGTTTTTGCATTGCTTAATAAGCTAATAACATTTCCTAACTTCATCTTCAGAAACACCTGAAACTTGTCAGAAACTTCCTATAACTCAGCTTGACGTGCACCTCTAGCACATAGTTAAGGCAAGCTAGCAAACAAAAACATGCCTGTTAAAGGGAATTATAAAGCAATCTAAATAATGATTTACAGCACAGCCTAAGAGCATGAAGAGCCCCAAATTTCCCATTTCCCAGTTCTCACATTTTATAGGACACCTTCCCTTTTAAAAGTGCGAGTGAAACATCAAAATGAAGTGGTACTATCAAAATGGCAGCGAGTCAGTGATAGTCACTGAATGCAACTTGTATTTTTATGAAGCATTTGGCATCTGAGCTGGTGGGAAACGCAGACTATGAAGGTACCTCATTTCTCATCAGGTCTCACGTCAGTTGCTGTAAAAACAAATCTTGCTAAATAAAATGCAAGCACAATAAGTTATCATCTCTGTAGTTTATACTTCTGAACTTATTCAGCTGTTGTCAAATAAAAGATCCTTCTCAGACATTTGTACCACTCGAGCTTGCAAACCTCTATAGAGAAGTTCTGGAGAAGAAAAAAAGAAAGGCAAAATTTTGGCTGATGCACAATTAATTCTCTGACCTCCTGGGAATCCAAAGGGAAATGTGAACTGGCTTAACCAACACATGGTAGGGAAGTTAGTCCAGATGACATAATGACAAAATTAGAAAGAGGACCCCTCCTGCAGAGTCATGCTGCATAATTCATTCTCTGAATAAATAAACCCCACCTTTAAGGGGGATTTTGTTCCTCCTGATCCTCCTGGAAGTTCACCTTAGAACCCTTCTTCCCCAGATCCACCCTGTGGAAACCTAATCATTTACTGCCTACTGGCATTTGCCAATTGTCACCATCGTAGCTTCCCCACAGCTACAAAACTTTGTCCTCTTTTATTACAAGAAATTTAGAAGAAATCAGTAACTGCAGAATATTGAAAGTACAAGTTTTATTCACAAAGAAGCATTTCGAATCCAATCTGATTTATCTATGTAACTGAAACAACACACCTGTAAGTCAAATTTGAGTAACAGCTCACATTTCAGATACCAAACACTGACTACAGTCCAGGATACAACAGTAATAGTAAGATTTTTTTAAAAAACTAGTTTGATAAGAACTTGAACCTTATACAGTCAAAATCTGCCTTTGTACATGCATCTTTAATAACATTGAGCCTATAGGTCAAGTCACAAGACAAAAATGCACTCTTCGTACTCCCACTGATAAAGCTTTAATTCCATTTTAAAAGGCACTTATTGCTACTATAAGATACATTTCAAAACCAGAACTACAAGTACAAGATGCTCCCAAGGCACTAAAAGGAAAATCAAAAGTATTCGCTGAACAAAAGCATTTCTCTCAGAGTAAAAGTTGTTTTCTGTAATATAAGTAACCCCAAAAAGTTTCTCTTTTTCCCTGTCTTGAACAAAGAGCCAGAAGAGTAGGGCAGAATGAAAGAACAATATATGCAGAAACTCACATAAATGACTTGGTACATGAAAACATGTATGATATTTGTGGAAGGAACTAAAGAAAACCTAGTTAAAATTCAAACTAAAGGAAATTCTCCCTTTTAAAATATTGCTTTTCCAAGAAAATTGTTAGTTCACCTCAGAATCACTTTTCATTAAAAAAAAATTAAAGATGCATCTACATCTATGGAAAAAGTCAGCATTTGATTAAAGTCAGAAGAGGGAGATGAAAGCATTTCTAGTTGGAAGCACTGACACAGCAGCCTGAACAGGAGTGCCTGGAACTGCAGCTCTCAACAGCCTGATTTATGAACCACGACACTGACAAGAACAAGCCAAGACTCCTGTGCTTCACCAGGATTTCTCAGCAGAAGGAATCAGGATAGAACATAAAAGATAGAGCCTAGTCAGGCCATAACCAAGAACAGGGTCATAAAAAGCAAAGAGGACAGTTATTTTGAAATCCCAAATCCTTTATTTTCAAGTGAATGTGTAACAAAGCTTTCAACTTTTAAATGCAAGTAAAAATTTGTTGCAGGAAAAAAACTTTTGGTTAACTGAGGTTAGAAGTTGAAATCCTTCACCTTTTTCTTTCTTCCTGTTTTTCTAAGCAGCAACCCAAAAATAAAACCCAAAAGGCAATGAATGCCGAGGTACCCACTCCTTTATCCCTCTGCCAACAATATAACTCCGCTTTGAGCCCTTGAGGCTCAGTAAGGAATTAGATCTTCACATCTCTCTCTTCCTCTCCTTAAGGGAGTGGTAAATTAAAGGTGTTACCATACTGTGATCTTAGGTCAACCACGTTCTCTTCATACTGGGTCCAAAGCTGCCAGCCAACTGGTAGAACAAAATGAGCCAGAGATCTGAAAACATTGATTCAATAGGCCTTAAAAACATTGCCAGCTTTTACTATGCATCACTATTTTAAAGGCACATACCAAGTGTATGTACAAGTTCATAAAGCACGTTTCTTTATCTAGACAGAGATACTCCAGACTGTCAAAAGACTACAGCTTGCATTATCCAGACTTTATCCAGGGTTATGAGGTTTTTTTGTTGAATTTCATTCTACTAGGACTGGTAAAACACAGTAATTTCCTCCTAAATCCAGACCTCTTATCTTATAAAGAGGAAAAACTCCCAGGTGTAATTGTTATTCAGAGCATCTTTCCACTTTGAGTTTTCCCAGTTCCAGCAGAGATGATTTGGTCTGTCCCATGATCAATAAAGCTGTTTTATGTTTTGCTACTGACATTAAAATGTTTCCTTTCTGTGCCTATCTCTACAAAGCAAAGGGAGTTAACGAAATTCAATATTAATATAAGCAGTTGCAATTCCAGGACTAATATGACCCTAAAGGGACTGGTAATTAGCCCAATGCTCATATTGGCATAAGATGCATGTTAGACTGAGCAAGCACAGTTCTACTCCCCTTGCACTCTGCTACTGCATCCTGCTTTTTCCATAGCACAGGAGTGAGAAAAATCCCCTGAGGATTTATGAGCAGAACAGAACTGTTCTTTTTACACAAATACAAATGACACTCCCTCTAAGGATACCGTGTAAATCTCATTAATTTCCTCTCTCCTTTCTTTCTGGACTGCAATCAGGTCCAGTCAATCTCATGAAACTTAAAGAGCATGCATCTCTCGTTTGCCTTGAGCCACAGCACGTGATATCAGCCTTCAGTTCATCTGAACAAACTAAGGTACACTAGAAAGAAGAATGTGCAAATAGTGGCCAAGGGAGCCATTGTGTCCGGCCTCACTTGGAATCTTCTTTCCCTTCCTACCCACTCCAGTGAACTTTCAAGTGTCTCATGTGTTACTAATAGACATTCAAAGATAGATCGGGCATCAGAAAAAGCCAGAAGGCATTTGTGCAACTGACTGGCTCTCTTTTGCTGAGAAAAAGGGTTTGGGGGAGGAACTCAGCCTTTGCTGATAGCCTTTACTCTCCCAGAAGCCTTCAGGAATCAGTCCTCACACAGGAGTTGCAAGAAGCAACTTTAACAGGCATTCCTGGATGGAATAACTTCTCTTTCTTACTTCCCTATCAGAGAAATATTTTTGAAAATGTGACTTCACTCCCTCCCTTTAAGCTGAGCACATAACATAGAAATTCAACAAAATGCTACACAGATTTATAAACAAAGGCTTGTTGCTCTCCCTTTTACACCGTGTTTACAAATCGCTTCCACTTCAGAAATGCTGGCAGTGCTTCATGATCTGTGAGAAGTCCAGAGACATCTCTGCAGTGCTGAGACAGTAACACTTACCTGATGCACTGCTCTGCTTTCCTGAGGCTCCATGGTGGTAGATCTGACTACAGGCAGAGTTTTCTTAATCTTTTCATTTTGCTGCAAAAATTTATTGATATTTTTCCCTGAAGTGGAAGAATAACCAATTTATACAGGAAGGGGCTAAAGAGAAATCTGAAGTTATCTCAACTAGCTCTTTCCAAGGGAGCTTAATTTTTCTGTGGCTTGATTCCCTCAAGCAGTTTTTACTGCCTTACTATCAACACCACCAACACCTCTCCCTAAAGCATGTGCATACAGCACTTTGGCACAACAAGGACCAGTTCCCAAAGGACCCTGAAGCACTTGGCAATAAATTGGACTTCTGAAATTCCATTTTTTCTAAATGATAACAACTCAAACCTAAGAACATAAACCTCTGTAGAGCAGCAATCTAACAATGACAGCAATTTGACTGGGGTGTGTTATTTGACAGATATTTTGCACTGGCTAAAAAACAGGAAGCTGCCCTGGAGCAGAGACTCCCTCATTTTTTACTTTACTTCTTTTCAAGTTTACTTCTTTTTCCATTTAAACTATTTCTAAGTCTGCACTGAAGGTGCAGATTTCATTTGTATTTCATGCTGCTCAACTGTCTGGTCTTTCACTAGAGGACAGAGTGTGTTTTTGTTTATCCTGTAGGAATCTAAAGAGTACTAAACTCTACCTCTGCCAAAACAAGGTCGGTCTCACAAACATTCCCAAATAGGAGTATGATCTTGTACTACATGCCTGTGAGTACCCACTTTACAATTATGCTAAGTGATTAAACCATGTGTGGAATCTGGGTTTTAAAAGTGCATCTTCACCCAAAAGACAGATCTTAGTAGTTTTAATAATAATCCAAGAAATACTTGTCAGCTCTTGTGAAACTGCATCTATTTGAACTTGAAATACTTCCCTGGCTAAGGAAAGCAGTTTTTTCCACTGATACACTCTCAGGCTAATTTGAAGCCTAGTTCTACATGGGCTTAATTTGATATTAAGGCATGTTTTAAAGTTTAAGCAGCTGCATAATCCCCAGGAAGGCTCCTGCACAACTTGTACTTGGCTCCATCTCACTAAGTTGAGTCCTATTAAATTTCCTTTGTGGGATCTGCTACCATCGGGGCAAGTTCAGAATGTGAAGGTGAAGTCCATTTAACTTCAAAAGAATACAAATACTCATGAGGAAAAATGTAATCAGCTTTGACAAACTCCAATCAAGCAAGCTGTAATTAAAAAGCATCTCTCCAGATCTGATGAATTTCATCAACATCTATTAACTTTCTTATCTTGCTTCCCTTCCTCCTCAACAAGTAGATTATATTCTTCACTTTCTTGCATAATAGAGTTACGAACTGTGCCAGTCCAGTTGTCTTCACCATGGAATTAACATCTGCATAATCAAACAATATCAACTAAAAAGTAGAGGGGTAGGAAGATAAAGGTATTTCTATCATGCCTTTGATTGAAAGGAGTTCAAACAGAGCCAGCAAATTCAAGCCAACAATGCATAATATGTTGCTAATATGTGAATTTCACTCAATTTCCCATCCATTATAATTATGTTTCTAAGAGGAGCTCCTAAAATTGTTACTATTATATTACTCATATAATGCCTAAAGATAATAGAGAGAAAACTAAGGCATCTGGGAATGTCTTTTACTGAAATTAAGCAATCATTCTTTAATTTCTGAATGCTTGCAATGAACTATTATGAACAATTGTTATTTACTAGTGCAGTGAGCAGGTCATTTCCACTGATTCCCATTCAAGCATTTGGTACGTGACTTGTCTATTATTTCCAAACAGAAGAGTGTTAATTTGTGCAGTAAGTTTGATTCAGCTTGACTCAATCATGCTGCATTTCAGGAGGTAAAATAAGTATTCCCCCTTTCTAATTCTGGAATATAAATAAAACAAAATAATCCCTCTAACTTCTTCAGTCTGTCATAAAGTGTCCACATGAAATTAGAAAACAATAACATTCCTATCTGGTGTATATGCCCTATGTGCACCCCCATCATGAGTGCTTCAATCCAACTCTTTACTACCTTTAGGTGCACCTGCCTTCGTCCTGAGCCAGTCAGGCCACAGTCTGGGATTTGGCTGCTCACAACTTGACACATGTCAGTTCTGAGGAGCTGTGAAGTAATTTTAGCGTTTAGGTTCCTCCTTTGTGCAATTCACCAGCACACAGCACTCTGCAGGGGATGCAGCCAAACTGCTCAGGAGATGTTTCAACACACAAGTTCATGTATTGCTTAGTTTGACCTGAGATAGGTTCACCTGATCTTTGTACCACCAAGGAAGATATCAAACATGGCAAGCTGCTTTGCCTGCAGCTGGCAGTCCAGAGTGCCCTCCTGGCAGATCACCGAGACGGTCTGGATGCACAAGTCCTCCCTGACCCCACACCTCTCCCCATCCCCACAGCAGCACTCCCCTCAAAACACATTTTATCGCTCATTTGCACCAGGAGAGTAACCAGAGTACAGCACAGCTCTGGCAGAAGCACCTTCTTTGCTAAACAGGCCATTCCTATTTTGCACTAAGTTGTCACACAATTAAGTTTTCTTTCTGCAGATGTTGGGATGTTCACAAAAGCTGTCTAGTGCAGCTCAAAGTAGGAAAGTTTGACTTTGCGTGTGGTTTTGCCTCTGCTTAAACAAAAGAAAGCACAGCTCAGCATCACGTATTTAATAAGATTTTCATGCCACAAGAGCAAACAAATGTCAGCTGATCTGATGATAAACTTTAGCATCTGTGTGGGTTTTTTAGCAGGGTGATTAAGCTTAATTAATACAGAAATTATAAGTTATTCAGAGCTGATTGGTTTTGTTCGTGGACAGCACACAGGAATTTAGACTTGTTAATAAGAGATATCTTTAAAGAAGTCAAGCAGAAACTTCCTAATTTTCAACTGTTTGACAGCTTATATAATCGTGGCTTTAATTAGCCCCAAACAAATAATGACTTGATTCTTTCTGTATCAAACTATTTGAAAAAGAAACTTTCATTAAAATGGGCGAAAAAGGAAAGAAAAATAATACAATCACCACTAATGGTTACAAACAACTCTATTGCTGAGCAAGTTTCTCAAGCTCTCTAAAGTGAATTTGTTGTTTCCTCTGGGAAATGATGGATTAGCTGTCCTGTCTCATTTACAAATGCATGAATCACTTCCTCTTCTGTACATAATATCACTGTTTTAGGTGCAACTGCTAAAGTGCTCACACTCTTGAGTGTCCTAGAATGTCTACTGGGTTCTGCTTGTTGGGACAAGTTTCATGTGGACACTTGAAAGTATCAAACCACATCAGGCTGACCAAAAGAAGTTCATCCAATTTCTTTTTAAGTCTACTGTCCCCTTACATGTACTAATTTTTAAATTAGTTTGCCAAATTTATCATTTAATATCTCCTTGTAATTTTTCTAATGCATAATGCTACCCACCTTCCCTGACAGCCTGCAGGGTTATTTGTGTAGAAAAATACAAGCTGAAAGATTGATCTGGATATATTTTCAATAGCAGCTTTTTCTGTTCAATGGAATAGGCTTAATTTATTTATAAACTTGATTTGACTATGGGCAAGTTTTAAGAAAAACAGCACTGACAAAGCTGAGCATTGGCATGGTAAGATTCAGCTGGGGTTACAGCTTCTCCCTGGGTCAGCTCAGTACTAATTCAGAAGCACAGAGCAACTCTTGGAATTACTGTTGGTCTTAGCAACTCAGCTGCTGAGGGCTTTGCCACTCCCTGCTTCTTCCCAGCTGAGGACAAGCAGTGCTACAAACCAAGCATTCAGAAAAGGGAAATTACTAGTCACATCTCTCACTTCTCTTACTCTTCCAAAGAGGTTCAAGACATTAAAAACTCCCAAATGTTGGGTCTTACTGCATTTTTTCCTGTTTTTATGCTAGAAGGTAGTAAAAAAAAAAACCCAAAACAGAAAAAAACAAAAGAAAAACAAAACAA